>PJEM01002725.1:118628-176128 GCA_004023845.1 Helogale parvula
AGAGTGAGGGACACAGATCAAGGGAGACTACTGAATACTGAAGACGAACCATGGACTGAAAGGGGAGGGGGAGGGAGGGAGAGGGTGATGGTCATGGTGGGGGGCACTTGTGGGGGGAAGCACTGGGTGTTATATGGAAACCAGTTTGACAATAAACTATTATAAAAAAAAAAAAGAAAGTACTTTCCTATTCGCCCTTTTGGGACCTCTGATTTTCAACGAATGGATATAAAGCAAAATATAATAAATAATATCGCATCAGGTTGAGCATCAATTTTATCTTTCCCTGGCAATTTAAGGGAGTACTTGAAGGCCTTGACGGGTTCCTGCGCTATGGGGGAGCAGCAAACTTCCATGTGTTCTGTGGATGTGCAGAAGGGCTGGCTAACAGAGAGGGCTTTGGAGCCTTGAAGTGCTGGGAAATGAGCCTTCGCTGAGCCATTCTACTGGGGTAGAGCAGGATGCTCTCGGCATCAGCTAGACTCTTCCCTCCCACCTCCCTCTCCCTCTGCCAGCTCTTCTCAGCCCTCTTCACCTTGCATCCCTCTGCACTCCCATCTGCCTGCTGTTTCCTTTTTTAATTTGAATGCCAGTATAGTTAACATACAGTGTTATATATTTCTTCTGCTCTAAAAAGTACCTTTTTGATGAAGTTTTTCTTTTTAGTTCAGTAGAGTTCCCATCCGGTGTTATATTAGTTTCAGGTGCACCATGTGGTGATCGGACAATTCCACACATCACTCAGTGTCCGTCAGGATGAGTGGACTCTTAATCCCCTTCATGCGTTTCACCCATTTCCCCCCCCCCACCTCCCCTGCCTGCTGTTTTGAAACTTCTATTTCCTTGAAAGAAAGCAATTTTGTGTGCTAGGAGAAACCTTTGAACCGACTTCCAAACTCTAAATCCATTGTCGCTCTATAATGACTGGTTAATGACTTTGTGATGACAATGAGAACACACGGCGTTACAGTCCTGGGCTGGAGGTTCCGGGTGCATCTGTCACTTGGTGGGGAGGGACTCTGCCAAGAAGCCAACACTGACCCTGAACTCTCATCATAGAGGCTGCTTTACGTGGAGCTCCGGGCTGTCCGGCTGTCCGGGCGGGATGGTGTCGCACTGCCTGCTCGAGAGGCCTGCAGCCTGCCATGAGGACCCAGGTAAGTATTCTGTCCAAACCGACTTCTGATCTTTCTTGCTGTGGGTCAGGGCTTGAACTTCGAAGCTGGAAGGGACCTCAGAGGGCATGATTTTCAACCCTAGCTACTCCCTAGAATCACACAACGGGGGCGTTTAAAGTCCAGGTCCTCCTCCAGACCATTAGCTCACTGTCCTCCTTATCTTACTTGATTGTCACACGTATCTGGAGAGTAGGTATTACTGGCTCTGTTGACAGAGAGGCAAACAGATGCTCAGTGATGTTAAGTGCCCAATGTTACACAGCCAATTAAGTAGTGGAGCTGTGATTTGAGCCCGGGTCCTTCACTCCATTTTGAACGTGACAGCTTTCTCTTGTTTACAAACATTGGAACTGTTGCTGTCACTGTGGGGAGCGGTCAGTCAACAGGTCCTCATGATCTTCAGGCCTCTCTGCTTGTTTACGCAGACTTCCTGAGAGGCGAGTTTGAGTCAGGTCTCAACCCGCACTGGCTCTATCCATTCTTAGGAAGAAATCCACCATGTTTTACAGGATGTCTCCCTTCCATGGGGTGGCATAGCAGTCCCTTGGTCCTTGGGCTCCTGCTCCCCTCTCCAGCCTCATTTCTTCCTCCTCATTTTCTGCCTGTGTGCTAAAAAGTTGGTAGGAACTTGAGGGCAGAACACTTGAAATTCCAGGCTGAGGAGTTCAAAGTTTGGTCTCTAGAGAAGGGCTGTCCAATGGAACTTTCTGCAGCGAGGGACATGTTCTTGATTTGTGCTGTTCAGTATGGTAGACACTGAGGGCATGTGGCTTTTGAGCACTGGAAAAGTGCCTGATGGGACTGACGGACTGCATTTTAAATTTCATTTCATTTTCATTGATTTAAAGTTACATTTATTTTAAAATTTTTAAAAATATTTATTTATTTTGGAGAGAGAGAGAGGCAGAGGGAGAGGGAGACAGAGCATGCGAAGTGGGCTCTGTGCTGACAGCAGAGAGCTCAATGCAGGGCTTGAACTCAGAAACTGTGAGATCATGACCTGAGCAGAAGTCGACGCTTAACCAACTGAGCCACCCAGGCGCCCCTAAAGTTACATTTCAATAGCCAGAGATGTCTGGCAGCTTCCCCCCTGACAGCACCTATCTAGGGGCAGTAGGTGAAAACACGATATGATCCAGGCTAGGAGACAGATTCTGGCAGCGGCATGTCCACTGCTCTGAGGGGACCACATAAAGACCAAGAGCACAGACACTAAGGGTAGATTGCCTGGGTTCAAATTCCAGTCACGTCTCTTACTAGCTGTGTAACCTTGGGGACATCACTGAAGCCCTCTGAGCCTCAGGATCCTCGCCTGCAAAATGGGAACTACAGTAGGGCCTACACGAAGGAGTTATCGTGAGGATGAAATGAGACCAAAGTCATGTACTGTTTCAGCACACAGTAGGCATACCTCGGCAGAATTTTACAACTGTCATCTGCTCATAGCTGAGTGGGGGAGAGAGGGGAAGGGGTCCCGTGTTGCTCAGCTGTTTTACGGGACCCAGATGTGTCTCTGTCAATTAAAGGATGTAAGATTCACGGGGATGAGTGAGGGACACAGATCAAGGGAGACTACTGAATACTGGAGACGAACCATGGACTGAAGGGGGAGGGGGAGGGGGGGAGGGGGTGATGGTCATGGTGGGGGGCACTTGTGGGGGGAAGCACTGGGTGTTATATGGAAACTAATTTGACAATAAACTATTAAAAGAAAAAAAATAAATCACAAAAAAAAAGAATGTAAGATTCAGAAAATCATCACCTAGCTATGGGAGTTTATGGAGCAGATAGAAAAAGGATCCATAGAGGAGTTGGTGGTAGGGAAAGGGAACAGAGTGACTGTTTTCCAAATGAACTACAAAAGCATGGAACCAGAAGATTCTGGAAGTAAAAAAAAATGCACTTGAAGAGCAAGAATGTAGAGGAGAAATCATTGCTTAGACCAATGTCGTGAAGCCTTTTCTTTGTTTTCTTCTAGGATTTTCACAGTTTGGGATTTCATGTTTAAATTTTTTCAATGTTTGTTTGTTTGTTTATTTTAAGAGAGTGAGAGTGAGCTGGGGAGGGGCAGAGAAGGAGGGAGAGAGAGAGTCCCAAGCAAGCTCTGTGCTGCCAGTACAGAGCCCGATGTGGGGCTTGATCTCATGAACCCTGATATCATGATCCGGGCCAAAATCAAGAATCGGACACTAAATCCACTGAGCCACCTACGCACCTCTTCTGTTTAAATCTTTAATCCGTTTGAAGTTGATTTGTATGTATGGTGTAAGATAAGGATCCAATTTCAGTCTTTTGCATGTGAATATCTAGTATCCTCAACATCATTTGTTGAAGAAACTGTCCTTTCCCCGTTGTGTGTTCTTGGCACCCTTGTCAAAGATCAGTTGACTATTTATGCATGAGTTCATTTCTGGAATCTTTAGTCTCTTCTGTTAGTCTATATGTCTGTTTTTATGCCAGTACCACACTGGTTTTACTGACTAGAGCTTTGTCATATATTTTGAAATCAGTAAGTGTGATGCCTCCAGCTCTGTTCTTCTTTCTCAAGATTGCTTTGAGTATTTGGAGTCCTTGGTAGTTCCATATGGATTTTAGGAGTATTTTCTATTTCTGAAAAAAATAGGAATTGATGGGGATTGCACTGAATCTGTAAATCTTAAGCAATGATTTCTTGGATATGACACCAAAATCACAAGTAAAAAATAAGTAAGTGGGACTATATCCAACTACAAAGGCTTTTATACAACAAAGGAAACAATCAACAGAGAGAGAAGACAATGTACAGTAGGAGAAAAAATATTCGCAAACCGTATATCTGATAAGAGGTTAATACGCAACATATACAAGAAACTCCTACAACTCAATAATAGAGCAACCAAATAACCAGATATAAAAATGGGCAGAGACTTGAATAGCTATTTCTCCAAAGAATATACAAATGCCCAACAGGTAGATGAAAAGATGCTCACTATCGCTAATCCTCAGGAAAATGCAAATCCACACCACTATGAGATGTCAGCTCACAACTTTAGGATGGTTATTATTAAAAACAAACAAGCAAACAACGACAACAGAAAAACCCAAAAGATAATTGCTCATGAGGATGTGGAGCAGCTGGGACCGTCACACACTATTGGTAGGAATTCAAAATGGTGCAGAGGAACAGCATGGAAGTTCAAAAAATTAAAAATGGAACCACCACATGACTCGGCAATCCCACTTGTGGGTATATATCCAGACCAACTGAAGGCAGGATCTCGAAGAGATAGCTGCACGCCCATGCTCACTGCATCATTAATCACAAGATACGGAAATAACCTAAATGTCCATTGACAAATGAATGGATAAACGAAATGTGTTATGGTCTTAAAATGGAATAGTATTCAGCCTTTACAAACAAGGAAATGCTGCCGTATGTGACAGCGTGGATGAACCTGTAGGATGTTACGCCAAGTGAAATTAGCCAGTCTCAGAAGAACGAATACTTCGATCTCCCACTTACGTAAGAGACTGAAAGAGTCAAGCTCACAGAAACATAGTGGAATGGTGGTTGGCAGGGGCTGGAGACCAGGGGAGACAGGGAGTTGCCGTTCAAAGGTATGAAGTTATACAAGACAAGTAAGTTCTAGAGATCTGCTGTCCAACGCTGTTCCTGTAGTTAACAATACTGTATTGTGCACTCCAAATTTTTTAAGAGGGTAGATCTTGTGTTAAGTGTTCTTACCTCAATAAAAACAAAAGGCAACTAAACTAAATGCACCAAGAGATGAAAAGAATGTGGAGGAGAAAAACTGAACTGGTTTAGAATCTCCAGAAAAGCATCCTTGGATAGTGGGTGCAGCACTGGATGGGGTGTGACCTTAAGTATGTCACTTCCCCTCTATGGGCCTTTGTCGTCTCATCTCTAAAATGAGAGATTTTAGACTAGCCTTCTTTGTTCAACACACAGTGTGTGTGTTTGGGGAAATGTATGCTTTAAAGGTTTGCTATTATTATTATCATCACTATTATGTCATTATCATTACTACCCCCAAACTTAATTTCCACGGAGTACATTCCTTAGCTTCTATTATTGTCTGGGAAATGAGCCCATCCAGTGTTCGTGCTGTCATTTGGTCACTTTCTCAGGCTGAACTTTTTAGTAGGTACCTTAGTTACTGGATTTGGCCTTTGTAGGCCAAGATCCTAGTAAGATCCTAGGTCTCGCCACATCCCTACCTTGGGTCCTGCCCGGCTTCCGTAGTTGGTCCACGAGGCTGTCTGACACTAGCAAAATGTTTAACTCTGCGGTTGTGCAAATTGCTATTAGGCTTATAAACGTTCTCCACTTCACTACCCTAATATTTTTTTGGCCATGGAACTCTTCCCACTGTTACTCCCGGGGTCTGCGCCTGGCGTTTAATCACACTCAGGGAAGCCCTTCGGTCTGTGCGACGGGCTGGCCACGCCCCTCCAGCCCGCCTGGCTATTTGCTCGCAGTATGCCTTCTGAGGCCCAGATCACCCTCGGAAAATGCAAGGCTTGCCATTTGCCAAAACTTGTTCCTGTTTTAAAAAACATTTTTTAATGTTTATTTTTGAGAGAGAGAGAGTCAGAACAAGAGCAGCAGAGAGAGAGGGAGACACAAAATCAGAAGGAGGCTCCAGGCTCTGAGCTGTCAACACAGAGCCGGATGCGGGGCTTGAACCCAGAACCGGGAGATCATGACCTGAGCCACAGTCACACGCTTTACCGACGGAGCCACCTAGGCGCCTCAAAACCTGATCCTTTTTCAAAAAGAAGAATAGCATAGCAGATGGCTGTGGGGGGACGAGTTGGGGATGACGGGCAAATAGTACTAGCTATATTTTCTAAGAAGGCCTTGTACCATTACCTTTAGGTCATATACAGGTGACTAAGACCACTCTGATGATGGGCTGGGGGCTACATGTTTCATTCTGCCATAGCCCCTCTTCCTCCCTCACCACTTTTCACCCCTCCAGCAAGTGTCACGTGCTATAGAATCAATCACAACCAAGTGTCACAAGCAAGCAAATGCCCAGCTCGTATGGTTTTGATGGTAATTCTCAGCAGTCCAGGTCTAACAGTTAAGCTGGGGTTGGCAGACTTAGCAAATAAAAAACCAGGAAAGGGTGCCTGGTTGGCTCAGTTGGTTGAACATCCCACTCTTGATTTTGCTTAGGTTGTGATCCCAGGGTTGTGGGATCGAGCCTGGCGTGGAGCTCAGCACTGAGTGTGGAACCTGCTTGGGATTCTCTCTCTGCCCCTCCCCAGCATGCGTGCACATGCACGCACACTCTTTCTAAAATTAAAAAAAATCTACACACACACACACACACACACACAACAACAACAACAACAACAACCCAGGAAGCCCAGGAGATTTGAATTTAGACAAAACAAAGTAAAAGTGTTGGTGTAAGTACATCCAATGCAATATTGGGGACATACTTATGCTAAAAGAAATTGTTATTCATCTGAAAATCAAATTTAGTTGGACATCCTGTATTTTATCTGGCAACCGTAAATTAGGTCACTTAAGTAGTGTAAGTTAGAGAACTATGAAGTTCATTTGCACAAGGGTATTGCCTTTGCTGGCCTGGCTTATTGTTTGAAATCTTTGCCATACACAGTGTCTTTCATGCAAAGCATTAGAAGCTTCTGGAAAAACATGTGAATGACCCGGGAGAGGTTCGACATTGAGCCATTAACCAGTGTTTACTTTCTAGCCCAGTTTAGTTCTACAGGTGAGTTCACAGACCATCTCATGAAGTTCCCATAAAATGGGACACAAAACAGGTGGCTATAAATTGGGAGCGAGGAAGATGGCTGGGCTGGGACTTAGCCAGTATAGTGCCTAAGAACCGAGAGTTAACCTCACACACAGAAAGTCACGAATACGACAGGACTGGAGAGGTGTTGAGTACAGTCCCAGGCATCCCCAAACACCTCCCCCATACAGCCTTCATGCCTGATAGGTCATTATTGGTCTTCCTTTTGGGTTGCCATTGCTTTCTCTCCAGTATCCTCCTAGATGAGAGGCTGCTCTATGTCATGAAAAGATCCCAGAGCTACGAGTCAGACCTGAGTTCGAGTCCTAACTCTGCAACTCACTAGCTGTGTGACTTAGGTTGGGCAAGCAGGATGTCCTCTCTTTTATTTCTTCATCTCTACGACTAAGGATTCTTGCCTTGAGAGTCTTGTAGCATTGTTCTGAGGAGCGAAGAAAACCCTGTATGTATATGTGCTTTGAAAATATGTGCTGACAAAATCCTTTAGTATTAAAATGCATGTTCTCTTGGGAAGGGTAGCACAGTCCTGGTTACTTGGTATATGACATAACTGGTCTCCCTCAGCGGGAGAGGTGGATCTTAGGAAGGGCTGGGGGGTCCGCGGTGATAGCTGCTTGGGGCCAGTGTGGGCAAGAGGAAGTGCCCAGGCAAAGGAAGCTGTGCCTGCCCCCCACTGCCTCCCAATAAACTGTCAGCTCTAGCAGTTTGCCAACAACTGATCCTATGGCATGAGCTCAGAGCAGGAAGGCAGGCCTGGAGGGAGGAGGTACACAAGACTCCCTTGAAATAATGCGGGTGGCATTCACCAGTTCTCAAGGAAGAGCTCCAAGTTTAGGGGGGCAGGTGGCCAGCGGAGGTTTTGAATCTACCAGAGGAAATTATCCTCCCTCTGTGTGCCCAGGATAAAATCTCAGAGCCAGGGAATGTTTGTAAATGGACTCTCTCATTTAAATAAATCCCACTTAAATATTTATCAGATCATGAATATGCATGTTTCTCTCTCTCAGCGCTGGAAAGAGAACGGGCATGTAATTTTTAGATGGCACATAAATAATGTAAGGGGGGGAAAAAGGGATCTTTGTTCTGTGTTGACTGTGTATTTACAGCATCTCAAGAGGTCTTGAAATAATGAACTGATTTTTCCCCTTCCTGGTATAAATGTGCATGTGGAACTTCACCTTTCCTGTCTTTAGGGTGATTTGCACTCATCTGTATCCTCAGGGAAAAATTTCTGGAAGCCAGAAAGTGAAGCTGGTCAAGCTTCAGTTAACAGCAAGTTATTTAGTCATAGTATCCCATACTCCCCCCTCCCCCCACCGAACTGGCTTCTCCCCACCTCAGATTGGGGAGAGCTCCTTCTCCATCCTCCAGCTCAGATGCTCGGAAGGTAAAGGCCTGGAAGGCACGTCTTCTTTTAATTAATTAATTTATTTATTTATTTTTGAGAGCAAGCAAGAGAACGAGAGGGGGAAGGACAGAGAGAGAGGGAAAGAGAGAATCCCAAGCAGGCTCCACACTGCCAGCTCGGAGCCTGACCTGGGGCTTGATCCCACGACCTGTGAGATCCTGACCTAAGCCGTAATCAAGAGTCAGACACTTAACTGACTGAGCCACCCAGGTGCCTCTAGAAAACACTTTTTTTTTTTAGTGTTCATTTATTTTTGACAGGGGGCAGGGTGAGGGGAACAGAGGATCTGAAGCAGGCTCTGCACTGACAGCAGAGAGCCTGATGTGGGGCTTGAACTCATGAACCATGAGATCATGATCTGAGCCGAAGTTGGATGCTCAACCAACTGAGCCACCCAGGCGCCCCTACAAGGCACTTCTTAAAAAGCAAATGTTGGGGCACCTCGGTGGCTCAGTTGGTTGAGCGTCTGACTTCGGCTCAGGTCATGATCTCATGGTTCCCAAGTTCGAGCCCTACGTCGGGCTCCCTGCTGACAGCTCAGAGCCTGGAGCCTGTTTCAGATTCTGTGTCTCCCTCTCTGTCTCTGCCCCTTCCCCTCTCGTGCTCACTCTCTCTCTCAAAAAATAAACATTAAAAAGTTAAAAGAAAAAAAAGCAAATGTCACTGAGGTGTGTAGCACTGGGACTTGGCTCGAGGCATCAGGCAGAGTTCTAGGGACAGAAGAACAAGGGTGATCACGATGAGGGATGGCAGACAGAGGGAACGAGCAGGGCCGTAAGCTGCCCACGGAGCGGAAGGGAGCTACAGACCGAAGCACTCCTACTTCCCCCTTCTATTTCGCTGAGAACCATTTGTAGCTGGAGCCCGGGCTTGAGCAGGTAAGAGGAGACGTGCCCCTACCCTGAGTTCTCTGCTGGATTCCGTGTCCCTAACTGTCCTGTCACAGCTGTGCGGTCAGGGCTTTGGGATTAGGCATGATTTGCCTGCTTTCTGTACTTCTCTATCAGTATGAAGAATTGAGAGAGGACGAGCTTATCTTTTTGCCCTAAAGCATCTTTAAAAATAACATCCTTTCCTCGTTAATAAGAGAGCTGGAAGTTCCTGTCAGTGTGGAGTAGTGGCAAGCACAATTGACGGGGAGTTAGGAAACAGGGCATCTAGTACTCGCTCCGGCACTCACTCAGGAGTGTGGCATTGAGCAAATCACTTAACTTTGCTATGCGTCTGCTTCCTTCTCTGTAAAATGAGGATCAGGCCAGTACCTCCTTGTAAAACAGTTGTGAAGATGCAAGTGACAGCTGCATTTAAACGGCTTAGTGCAGAATCTGGCACTTCGAATGCTCAGTCAAGGAGGGTATCAGTCTGAGGGACTAATTACTCTCTAGCCCCCACACCTGCCCCACAAAGCCGGAGTCCATCATTGTCAGCAAGGAAATAATCTTTGGACCTAAAATCGTGCAGCAGGCTGGCAGGATGGAAGGACTGTGGGACTGGGTGTAAGGACACATGGACTTGGGTCCTGTTTTCACTGCTCATTAGCTTAGAAGGGTAAAATGGTAGGTTTTCTTTTGAACAGCATTAATTAAAATAGCTGACTCCTCTTCCAGTTAAGCAATAATTTCGATCTGTCAATAACATATTAGGTGAGCTCACCCAAGCAAGTCATTTATGGAGATACTTCTCTAATTTCAAGTTGGAACAGTCAAAGAGCACAAAGGATTGGGGCCAGGAGAGAAATCAGATTTGCAGAGCTCTAAATAGCTTATCAGGAGCGACGAGGAATTATGAGGTCAGTGAGAAGGTTGCCTTATTTCTCTCCCTTCTCCTAAGATGCCTCATTAAACTGAAGGGGAAGAAGTACCGCCCAACACAGTGATAAGATGTCTAAGATTTTCTGGGGCAGGTCAAATTTCATGTCTCTTTCTCCCTTTCTAATAAGTTGATTCCTGAAGTTAGTAACTAAATGAGACTTCATGCCGATGTGTTTGCGAAGGCATTTTGATCATTATCCTAAGTAAGAATACCTATCATTTACTGGGTGCATTTCTGTTTACTGGACCCTCCGCTAAGTATTTTCACCATTATCTCATTTAGTTCTCGTGTAACAGTCCAATTAGATCGATAGTATAACCATTGCCACTTTACAGATGCTCAGAGAGGTTTCTGCCCGAGGTCACACAGCTGATCCATGTCAGGGGGCGGGACTGAAATCCTCACGCCTGCCTTGGATAAACCAGAACAGAAAGAAAACGTCATCAGACGGCGTGTCCTGTTTCTGTGTTCAGAAGATCCGGCCACGGTACCATGGAAAGCGAACATCTGCGTGGCGGGGATGGCTCCTGAGACAGTGATAGCTGGGCTTCGGGGGGATGCTGACTTGAGATCTGTAAAGACTGTCAGTGAGGGTAATTGTTCTATCTTATCTGGTCATCGCAAAGGCCATAGAAAGAATCCTTCCCATGATCTCTTCCCAAATGACCAGAGATTCCCCCAAGCTCTCTGTTCGCTTTCTTTTCATGCCCCTCCTGCTGGGTGAGGCTTACAGATGACTGGGTCCACCTAGTCCCATGGCCATGGCTGCAGGAAATGGGCCTGCAGGTTCAGGGAGACTGGAAGGGAACCTGCGAAAAAGACCTGCTCATTCCTCCCTTTCTGAACAGTTGCCAGCTTAAGCCAAACAAATGTAAGACCATAAACCGAGCTTTGCTTCACGATTCTAGGATTCCGTATGCACACTGTGAATCCAAGAGAGCCTAAAATGTGTCAGAAAAGACATATGCTCCACTTGCTGTCAGCTTATTAAAAAGTGAAAATATGGGTATATTTTTGGTGGAGCCACTGGCTTCAAGATTTTCCAAAGAGGTTGTCTGTTCAGTTTAAGTTGCCTTTAGGCACTTCTATTTGCTTGTGAGTGAGGAGAATGCCATGTTCCGTTTTATTATTCTCCAGAGCATGCGCCCAGTAAAACCACCAACATGCGCTGGTCCAGCACGCCCAAGCCTTCCCTCGCCTTCAGCAATGGGCCTAGCCATAGTGGTACGTGGGACAGACGGAGCGCTGGCTAGGACGTTAGGACTGCAGGAAGCCAGCGATCGCCCTCCTCCATCCCCAGTATTGCAAGGCTTCCTTCCTTTGGCCTAAGGCTTTCTGCACTCGCCTAGAACACGAGCTATATGTGTGAAGCTGCGCATCAGTCATTTCTACCTCCATGTAATGTAAATAAGCCTCCCCGCTCCTTTCCTAGGAACAGGTTCTCATTCTGATGGGGAGAACCAAAATTAGCACCTTGGAGAGGTGAGCAGGGTTGCCGCAAAGGTAAAGAGACCGGGTAGGTCAGCGAAGGGTCTTTGTTCTGTGTCTCAGTCATCTCCCCTTTCCTGTGACCCTTTTAAGAGCGTAATAATGATGCTAACACTGAGAGAATGCTAACGAGGTGCCAGGAACTGTTCTAGGTGCCTCTCGTGGATGTGATCGGCACAACGGTCTTATGATTTAGGTAGGATTCTGATCTCACTTTAAGGTTGAGGAAACAGGCAATCGAGAGCCTAGAGACTAGCCACTCTTGCTAGCCATGGTATGGCCCCAGGGAGTAGATCATGGGAGCCCCTGGGCTGATTAGCATTTGTGGACTATTCCCATTTAAAGCAGTGACGTGTTGACTTGCTAAGGATGCAAAGAAATGATAGAAGCAGCTGGATACTCTGGGTTGGCAATGGGGAAAGGTGCACGCTTTTTCAGTTCTGGTGGGTAGAGCGTAACGGAGAGCTCTGTAACTCTGTGGGCACAGAGGACGAGCCCGCCTTCTTACATCTTAACCACTTATCTACAGAGCAGTTCTTTGAGCTTTGCACAACTGCGCAGTCATATTCAGCATCTGATTTTAGCTTACGTCATCATGCCATTCCGCTTTATTCCTGCGAGATAGGGTGCAAAGTATATTACTGCCATTATGTAGATAAACGCATTGAGACGGAGTAGAAAAGGCTTACTATGATAAATCTGTGGCTAGCCTTCAGATTTTTGGAATCCCACATTTTAAGTAGAATTACAGATTAGGAGACTTACCAACTTGACAAAATATGGGGCCAATCCATTTTTCAGAACCTGAAACTTCGGACTTAGGAACTTTAAAGACCTTTCCAGCTTGACATCTAAGTTTTTTTTTTTTTTTTTTTTATGCTACCATCCAGCACTGTGCTAGGCGGATAAGAGTGGCAGGATAACAAAAATCACTGCGATAAGTCCTAGCGCTTACTCTGGAATGTTACCACATTGTTGACAAGCCACAATACACTTATATGATTGAAAGGAGTAAAAAAATGAGAGACAATGACTAGTTTTGGCAAATAATATCGTACAGCTTCCTGCCATACTGTGCCAAATGGAAACTGGTTATTCATTCTCCAGGTTTTTCAGGAGGAATACACCTCTACCAAGACCTTCCCAAGAGAAGAAGAGACCTGACTAATCTTTTTGTTGTTCGTATATTTATTTTGAGGGAGAGAGAGCACGTGCACAAGTGGGGGGCACAGAGAGAGTGGGAGAGAGAACACCAAGCAGGTTCTGCACTATGAGCACAGAGCCCGATATGGGGCTCCATCTCACAAACCATGAGATCATGACCTGAGCCAAAATCAAGAGTCAGACGCTTAACTGACTGAGCCACCCAGGTGTCCCCGATTTAATCTTTCGAGATTTCTTCTCAGCCTCTCAGAGGTATAGAACGCTTCTGTGTAATAACTCTGATGTTTGCTTGTTGAAACCTGTAAATTTTATAGCTGATGCAATTCTTTTGAGTTCCTTTTTAAATCAATTTTTTAGTGTTTATTTATTTTTGAGAGGGGGAGGGGCAGAGAGAGAGGGATACAGAGAATTCGAAGCAGACTCCAGGGTCTGACTTGTCAGGGCTCGAACCCACTGAGCTGTGAGATCACGACTTGAGCTGAAGTATGTCGCTTAAACAACTGAGCCACCCAGGCGCCCCTGAATTTCTTAAGCAATATAAAAGCCTCACATCAAATATCTTTAGCAAAAATCATCGGACTTACAATGTTTATTGTTGACTGTCTTTGCTCCTGATTTATGTATGTCAATCATTATGGTTTCAGGAATAGGCCTGGTCATTGTAAGATCAGCAAAGTTTGTTTTGGGGGCCTTGACATCACCGCTTTTCCCCCTGAATTCAGGGTCCCTCCCTCTCTTTTCTTCCCTCCCCCTCATCCACCTCTATCTGTCCGTACAACCATTTTATATCCTTTTCCTGCTGGTTCCTTAAATGGGTGCTTCTTGTCTTTGGGGGAATTTATAATTGAAAGGACATCTTTAAAGATCCCTTTCCCTGGGGTACCTCCCTTTATTCCCATGCTCAGCCAAGCCTAAGTAGTATAGAAACAAGAAGGAAAATCTGTTATTAAAAGGCACTATTTCATGCAGCAGAAATGCCCTTTGGCTTATCTGTGCCTGGCTTGCTTCATCTTGTATGGATAACTGAGAACTGATTGTATTGGCTCTCGGGTCACTTCTAATCCTTGTCACATTGCCTAATACACAGACATTTTGAAATAATTTACTTTATTTACCCTTTCACGAGGAGCTGTGGAAATTGATATCATGCTACTCTTGTCTTTAGAAAATTCATGTGGATCTCTAAATACCATTGGTTGGTATAAAATAGTACAGTATCTATACCTTAGCTCTTGAGATTCCTCAGTGTTAATGCCTCCATATTGGCTGAGACTCAGGGACCCTCTAGTGCACTGTAAGGTTGTCCTGTAGCCAGAGACCTAGAACTAAAGTTCCCAGCACTAAATTAATTATTGCATTTCTAAGTTGGTTGGACCAGGGAGGTGATACCATTTAGAAAAATATTTTTTTAAAGGAAGGTGATATCTTTGGCGAAGAAATTGGGTCACAGAAGAATTCAAAGTCAAGGTTAACCCAATACATAAGAGGTAGATGGGCAATGTATGACCTGAGATACAATCTACCCAGATCCTCCTTCACCGGCTCCTCAGGGCCGCTCGTATCTCCCATTTTGTTTTTAGTGAAGGCTCTGTCGTTCACTCATTCATTTGTTCAATGTACAAATAATCAGCATCCTCTAGGTACCATACTGTACTTAGCACTTAGCACAGCGCAGGCAGAGAGGAGTAAGACTACAATCTCCAATGAGTTCACAGTCTCTTGAGCAAGATAAACACATAAACAGATAACAATACTACTACTACTACAGTATGACTGGATCTATATGAGAGGCATATACAAAGTTCTTGGGGACACGGGGCAGTCAGCGATGGACACCTAGGCCTGGGGAAGTGAATATTTGAGAACTTTGAAGGACATGTCATTTAGCAGATTGTGTGTGTGTGTGACGGAGGGAGAGTGGAACGAAGCAGCTGAGTGCCAGAAAGTTGGAACAGTATATGCAAAGGCATGAAGGCAAAAAAATCAAGGGACAGTACATGTGGCATACTGAGTGGTGCACAGTTCCAGGTGGCTAGTGTATAGAGCACTAGCGGGTAAGCACTGGGAGACCAGGCTAGGGAAACAGGTCGGAGTGTAGGTGGATCACACAGGGCCTTCTGAGCCACACTAAAAAGCTAGGACGTGATGCCAGGAGTAACGGGTAACCACTGAAAGCTTTTAAGCAGGCGAGTGATGGGAAGGGGGAGGATTGTTGTCTGGAGGCAGTGTAGGGGTTAAGATGAGGGAGATCAGGTAGGAGGACGGTGCGGGAGGTGATGGCAGCCTGCACTTGAGACAGTGCTGGTGGGAATGCAAAAGAGGGTCTTGGGTGGTGAGTGAGGAATGATGAAGAGGGAAGATTCAAGAATCAAGTCTCTGCTTCAGGTGGCTGGGCAGGACCATGGAAACACAGGTGGAGGAGAGAAATTTCTAGAAAGATGAAATTCAAAGAGTTCAGCATAATGAGTTTGAGGTCCCAGTGGGGCATCAAGCTAAAGGTTTTTTTGGGGGGGAACTAGATCTATGGATGTAGACTTGGGGAGAGTCTCTGTGAAACCGGAACTGTCTTGTGTAGCAAAGCATTATGAATCTTTAGAGAATTTGGACATAGTCAAGAAACAGAACTATATCATTATCCAGGAAATGCATAGCGTTTGGGGTAGGAAGGAAGGCATTCATTTTACAGAAGCTTTGAGACCAGAAAGGGCTGTGTGGGGCTGTGGTTTAAGAATTTGAAGGCAGTAAAGGTCTTAAGTGGAGGGAGGGGACACCCGTTCAGGACTCTAGCAAAAAACCTTGTTAGAAGAAAACCTGTTAGAAGTGTGTCGTGGCAGTTCCTGATTTGGAGAATCTACCACAAAGGGTTTTAAGGTCTACTGGGTCATCCTACTCTACAGTTAGGCCTTATTTCCTTTTCTCCTCTGCCTAGCAAGATCCAGGAAAGGTTAAGGGCTGGGCGGGGTACTAAAAGGTGAGAAAGAAGGAAAGGTAAGTGTGTCCAAGTTCTCTGGCTCAAATCCAAAGCCTATGTGGGTGAACGCTTGGGTCTCCATAACCCTCCCTAAGAGTGGTTGAAAAGGAGTTCTGGATTCGTTAGGGGGAAAAAAGAGAAAGAAATGGATGTGCTATCATAGCCCACAGCATTTTAGGACCTAAAAGAATCACGATTCAACTTACTTGTTTACATGTGTTTGTTCCCCTTCTAAAACGTGAGCTGCTTACGAGTAGGCACTCTGTTCCATTCAATTCTATAACCGTAATAATGCCCCTTTTGACACACAGCCCTTACACTCAGGAATTGTTACTTGAAGAATGATTGAGTCTACCCCCTCTTCTGCAGATGTGGGATCCGAGGACCACAAAGGCTCTGTGACTTGCCCAGGACCACATGTGCTACTAAATGGCAGATTTGGGCATGGAGCCGATTCTGGTTTGATGGCGGTTTTCTTCAACATCCTTAGCTGGGCCAATCACCTCTCAAAACACGGTGTTGTTTTTGATGTGTGGTTAGAGGCTCTGATTATCTGAGAGTAGAAAGAATGTTCCTGGGGGCACCTGGGTGGCTCACTTGGCTGAGCATCCGACTTGGGCCCAGGTCATGATCTCACGGTTCATGAGTTCAAGCCCTGCACTGAGCTCTGTGCTGACAGCTCAGAGCCTGGAGCCTGCTTTGGAGTCTGTCTCTCTCTGCCCCTCCCCCACTCATGCTCTGTCTATCTCTCTCTCTCTCTCTCTCAAAAATGAGTAAACATTAAAAAAAAAGAAAGAATGTTCCTGGTGAATATTTCTCTATTTCTCAACATTCGTCTCCACCTCCTAGATGCATAGCAGACTCTTGGGATTATCTTTAAAAACCTAGGGCATGGAATGATGGCACTCTGTGCCACCATTTGGCTACAAGAAGGCAAATATGGCCCCTTCAGTCTACTGCACGATTTGTAGTGACCTCAGTTTAGAGCAATCTCCAAACATCTCTTTCCCTTAATAACTATCGGTCTGTCATCCATGAATTCATCTAAGCTTTTATTGGGGGGAGGGAGAAGCTATTTTTATTTTCAGTCTAATCCGCCACTTGGTGTAATGAGTTCCATATGTTTCCTCCATTTTCTACCTGTTGTGAGAAGTAGGGCTTCCTTTGCTTGTCCTAAACTCACCTCTACGAGCTCTGTGCAGGTAAGACACAAACACACTCTTGGACACCTCCCACACGCGTGATTTAGGAGGGAAAATGACCCCACCATTAATTGTTCCCTTTGCTTACAAGCATATTAAAAATTCAAATAAGAGGAAACTGAAGTGATGCAATTCAAAGTGCACGCAGTGGCAGCTCTCTACCGCAAGGAGAAAGTCGTAAATCCTTGACAAAACGGAGACCCACTGACACAGGGATGTGGAAATAAATGAGAAGCCTGCTTCGGAGTGGGTGCTTGGCCATGCAGTGCCTGCCTGCAGTGAGGCTGAAGCGGCCTCGAAAAGTTCAGTGGGGCCCAGGAACATAACCTGTCAGCCTCCTCGCCTGACATGATCTTAATTAGCCTCTGTTCTACTGCCGAGAAAGCCCGCTGAGGCAGTTAGCACCAGAGAATTAATCAGATCGTTTGTGGAGTCGACAAAGCAGGACAGCAGCCGACACTGGCAACTTATTGACTGGAAAGGATCCAGGAAGATGGGGAGAGATGTGGTCTCTGTTTGTGCCCCGATTTTGCCCCTGAATGAAGGTGCTCCATAAGGACTGGGGAAAGGGGGTGTGTGAGAGGAGGGCGGGGCAAAGCAAGCTGTGCTCCGCCTTTACCTCCCACTCACATCCAGTCTCCCTTGCTTCCGTACACTTTTCTGCCAAAGCATCATGTGTAGCGGTGCTGATGCCAAACAATGTGTTTGACTGCAAGAGAGAGGGAGAGAGGGCACTGTTGATTTTGTTGCAAATCGCACTTTTGCTACAGGATTAGTTGGGAAGATGAAGTTTTGCCAGTATTTTCCTCCCTCCTTTTGTTTACTGCCTATTTTCAATAGCTCTGTAATTGTTTTCCATTTAGTAAAAGGAACATTGTTCCTTTTTTTGGTTTTTCTTTTAATTGTGTTTCTTGCCCTGAGCTCTGAGGTTTAGGAGCGTTGATGGGAATGCTCTGTTGTTTTGGTTCTAGATACCAACTTGGCCTTAGCAATCAAGACAAGGTCATTGCTGGGGAAGAGAGAGCTGGGTAGTGGGGTCAGAAAAAACTTATAACTTCTTCCAGGGAGCCTTCCCGGATGGGTCCAGCTTGTCTACTGTGAACTCTCTCTTATCTGGATTCTCACAGTACTTCAAATCTGCACGACACAATCTCGCTCTTGCCTTATGTTGTTTTGTACTTATCTTTATTTCATGTGCATTATTCTCATCCTGTCTCTCTGACCATAATATAAGCTCTTCAAAGCTGAAGTCTCTACCTGCCATTGAACTTAGCTCTTAACATCAATCTAGGCACAGTAAGAGACACTCAATAAATGCTAGATTGGTTCATTGACAAGCCCTTGAGGAGTTCCTGCAACCATTTGTCCTTTGATCCTGCAGCTACCTTGGCACAGTTGATATTTTGTTCCAGATAATTCTTTTGGAGGTGAGTACCATCCCGTGTGCCGTGGGTTGTTCAGTAGCATTCCTGGCCTCAACCCACTACTGAAAATGTCTCCAGACATTTCCAAGTGTCCCTGCAGGGGGCAAATCACCTTCTCTCCCCATGGAGGACCACTGTTCTATAATGATAAAAATAATAATAATAAGTAAAATTTATTGAGCACATTACCTCGTCCAGCTTGGTGCTAAAGACATCATGTGCCTTCTTTTGTTTAACTCTCATAGCACTCCTGCCCTGGCTTTCATTGTTTTCTAAAGGGGCTCCAGGGGACAAAGCTTAAAGCCGTGGTTGTAGGTCTATACCACAGTCTGTCTCTTTCCCCGAGGAATACTTAGAAGAGCCTTCCTCAAGGACCTCTCGGGCTCAACTCTGAATTTGCAGAACACATCAGCTAACCCTTCATCATGTCAGGGCCACCCATTCGTTGACAGCTAGATATTCAGCTTGGTGAGAGTTAAGTCCTCCAGGAGCTCCACGAATAGCACTGGAAGGTCAGGGCAAAGGAAGCCTGCCAGGTGTCACCTCCTTTTTTCAGAGATGTGAATACCATTCCAAACAGCTAACGCACGGCAGGGGGGCTAGAGATTTCTTTCTTTTGCTCTTATCATGGCATTTTAGCTCAGGAGGCAGAATTTCTAGCTAGCCCACTGAAGTGTCATTCCTGCCCTAAATCCCAACCAGCTGTCTTGCAAACAATGCAATCGGTCACAAGAGGGACAGGGCAAAAGAAGGTGGACAAACGGGTGCAAATTTGTCCTTCTACGGGGGAGGGTGACAACTCAAGGCACATCTCCTGATGGTAACGCCATCTCCGAATATGAAGGACAACCCAAGAGAGAAAATTTGACATTTTGGCTTAACGTGTCTCCGGAGAAAGCTGTATCTCTGGCCGTGAAGTCAATTCAACCTCACATTCACTGCCACCAAGGAGTTAATGATACATTAAAATTAGTCATGTTGTCTGATGGAGAAACATTCTACTTATGGAAAATACCTTTATAGGAAAACTGCCTTTCTGAGTCTGAGCTGGAAATATTACAGTAAACAGGATCTAATCACAGCGAAGCCTTTTTTCAGCTTTGCATGACAGCTGTAAAATATGACAGTATTTATTAATAGTTGCTGCGGTCTAATCTGCAGCATTGGAGAGTTACAGCAAAATATGTTAAGCTACTGAGAGAACAATTTCCACAGTAACTAATATTCAGCTTTTGAAAGGGTAGTTTAATGTCTTGTGATTCCCCCCCCCCCCCCCCCCCCCCACTGATGGTCCAACCCCAGGAACAAGCTACTAAGCTAATAACCTTTGTGGAGAGGAAGTGTTTAAATGATAATTTATTTCAAGAGCTGACAAAAAATTGCTCTGCACTTTCTCTTTTTATGCCCCAAAGCAGTCAAGGATGTGCAAATCGAAGTATTAAAAAATATGACAGCTTCAGTATTTTCATTTTCAATGAAATTCTCATTACGACATATGTACGGTCTTTTATTCACAATCCAGTCCAAATAGTAATTCACTATTATTATTGTGCAGGCTCTCAAGATGCTCTCATAGTTGAGGACTCATCACAATAGATTAGGCAGGCTGCAGAAGCGGCCGAATGTCTCAGGTGCTGTCAACCCCGATTATTGCTGCTCAAACAGGGGAATTTAGTATCTGTCTCTCACAGGATAATGTACTCTCTGGGCCTTCCTAATTTATTCAGATGTAAAAAGTAGCTTGAATTTCAATAAAAACTCTCTTGGCTTTGCTGTTCCCAGAAGGCAAATGGACATGACTAGAATTAGAGCCATCTGTTACCTTTGCACATCTTTTAATCAGCTCTTAAAGTGGAGGAGGAAAAAATAATCCATGATGGTCCATCTTTCTTCTTCTTCTTCTTCTTCTTTAATCAAGGTACTTGCTACTTTTCCTTAAAGTTCCTGCCAAGTAGCCATCGTAGAACCTATCATCGGTCTCTCCTTGCTTTCTTCTTCTCCAACCAAAAATGGCGCCTTAGTGCCGACGACCCACAGGGTCAGATCTTTCTATTCTCTGGGAACTGTTTCTGCCCCAGACAGGAATCCCTGAGTTCACTTCACCTCAGAGCCTGGTCCCCACTACAGGCAACCCCCCACCCTGGTCTGGCTGCATTTACTACTTTGGCTACTCACTTGCCCCTTAATCTGCATTTTTGATCTGCTGCCTACCCAGGTCCTTGGAACTCCAGGACCACGATTTCTCGTGTTCATTTGTGGACACCAGGCTTTAAGAAGGAAACCGACCCCTGGAGTACATCCACAGGAAGATACCTAGGATAGGGAGGTCCTTTGAAGAATGGCAGAATGAAAGACTATGGGAACAGGCAGTAGATGTTTTCAAATGTTAGAAGTGTGGGAGGCAGTATGTTAGTGCAATGTACAGCATGCATAGACCATGAGTGTGGCTCATATGGGTTGAAATCCTGGTTTGGCTACTTTAGCACACTAAACTGTCTGACCCTAGGAGCCATCAGTTAGCCTTTTTATGCCTCAGTTTCCTCAATTGTAAAGAGACAGGGACGCCATGTGGATTCAGTGTGATAATCCATAAACTCAGAGCCTCGTGCGTAGTGAGTGCTTATAAGAAATGGCAGCTGGTTTTTTTTTTAATGAAATTGCTTTACCTTATTTATAATTTTATTTATTTATTAAATTTTAATTTATTTATAAATAATAATAGGGATTTATTGATTTGTGCCACTGACTGGTATTGGGATGTGTATGTCTGTGCACATGTGTGTGTGTGTGTGTATAAAAAGGGAAAGGGAAGGAGGGAGGGAGAGAGAGCAAGAGACAGAGACACAGAGAGAGGGGGAGAGAAAGAGATTCTATGCTTTATTTGGGAAAGCGGAACTGGATGAGAGGGACGAAGCCAGCTTGTGTACGTAGGTGTTAAACAACAATGTGCAGGAAGGTGTGTGGAATTGAATCCAGTCAATCTGAAAATATTCCTCTGAGGAAAAGCCGTTTCTCCTTGTCTGGGGGGAGCCTGTTTACCTCTTAAGCCTTCAGGCTCTACCAACATTTTCCCATTTTCCTCGCTCTCGGGCATCACTTTTAATCTTTTCACAGTGGGTCTGCTCTAATGAATGCAAATGTCATTATTGGACGCGGGAACGGTTGGGTTAAAAATTAATTTTTCCCAGGCCCCTGAGATAAATCACTGTTTCAGCAACAGGACTGTCAACTCTTCAAAGGCAGGAGCTAATTCTGCCTCTCTTAAATACTGTCAGTGGCCTGGCACAAGCTACAACTAGCAAGTGCCCAATAAGGGCTTGCGGATTAATCTACTACCTGTTGGCGCCGCCCCTTTACTGCCACAACTTTCTAGAGCAGATAGAAAGGTCTTTTAGAAGGCTGTTGGCTTCCAGAGAGTTACTTGGGAACTGAGGAGGGAGTTTCAGGTTGAGAATGGGAAACGGCAGGAGTTTATTGAACACCGGCAAGAAGGTAGGGACTCATTGCCTCAAAGGGCACGTAGAACTATTATCTCATTATCTAAGCTGAGAGCCGCAGCCTGAGCCAGAATCTTTCATCTCTGTGGGCTGTGCCCATTGAAGGCAAGGAGAGTTGTCGGGTGCACGAGAGAGTCTGGCTGCAGTTCTCAAGTATGTTGCCGTTCTCGGGGAAATGTTAGCACCACAGAGAACTAGGTCACTTGTACCCAACAGATAGGTCTGATAGAAAACCGGAAGAGGGGGCCACCTCCCTGGCATGGCTTTAGAACTTTCTGTAGAAGAACGTGTGTGGACAAGGGACCTCCCAAACTGCACTCGTGGTGATCTCAAGGCTTGGGCTCTCCTGGGATCCCAGAACCAGAAAGCCATGCTTTGGACTGGGCTTCTAGTCCACGCAAGGCCCTTACCTGAACAGGAATTTCCTCCCTGGATGTACTAACACATCAAGTCATTCCTAAGCCATGGGTAAATTGGCGTGAGTAAACTGGTCAGCTGAAGTGTTGTCACTTGCAGAGAAAGACTATTAATCGGTGGGAACGGAATGTATGGCAGGAAAGTTTTGGTGGAGGCGTAGAGGTTGGGACAGACATGTCAAGGCTTTGCTACCACCAGGGATGGCAGGTGTAGATAAGTGTCACAGTGGGGAGTCTTGGGTAAATAAAAAAAGGGATATCAATAAAGAGGAGAGGGTTCAGAGGGGCAGATATCTCATTTAGTCAAACTCATACTTTTCCCAAGAACTGGTTAGTTGTGCATGCGGCACCAAGAGCATAATTTTCAACTTTGTATTAATGAAACAACAGGGGAGCCAGACGTTTCTCTGCAGACAGGCAGACAGAAATCCCTGTGTAGCTGACAAAGCCTTGAAATCCATTCACTGTTTCATAATTTCAGAGAGAGAGAGGAGACAGAGAATCCCAAGCAGGCTCCATGCTGTCAGTGCAGAGCCCAGTGTTGGGCTCAGTCTCATGAACTGTGACGTCGTGACCTGAGCTGGACACTGAACCAACTGGCCACCCAGGTGTCCCTGCGCTACAAATCTTTTAAATGACCTCACTGTTTAACCCATTTCTCAGCTTCTCACTTAGCCCTGTCCTTATACAGTAGAGTCACATCATTGGTATATTTAGCTTATTTGAATGGTGCTCCCTTCTGCCTTCCATTTCTCTCTTAGGTAATTTAAAATATTCTGAAACTTGATTTCACAGTTGCGATCTCTCCTCGTAATTTTTATTACTAAAGCAATAGATGATTACTGTAGAAGATAAGAAAATACATAATAGATACTTTATTGAATATTTTAAAGAATCGTACCTCATGGTATGGTTTATAAACTGGGTTCTCTGTCTCCCCTCCTTTCTTTCTTTTCCACCTCCTTTCTTCCTTTCCTTTCCACGCTCTCTGCCTCCCTCCCTCCCTTCCAGCCTTACTTGCTTGCTTCCTTCCTTCCCTTCTTTGGGAAAACACCATGTCCCTGGGCCGGTGCTATGCACCAGTGTTGGCACAAAGTATAAATCTAGGGGCCAACCAGTTGTTTTGTACCACTCCGGACAGAGGGGCTTGGGCAGGTGTATAGCAGACCCAGTGAGACAGCAATGGAGAGCGCCTGCGTTAAGTGCCAAGTGACTGACATGGACAAAAGGGTTCTGTGGTGTTCAGAGATAGGCAAGACCTCTGTTCCCTGAAACCGGCTCTCCTCCTGCCCAGTCACCACAGTACACGGCATTACCATTTTACTTAGTCTCTCAAGCTAAAAGCCTAGTAGTCATCCATGAACCCTTCCTCTCCCTCACATCCCACAGTCAGTCTGTCCCTGAGTTCTGTTGGTTCTGTGTCCAAAATGTATTTCAACTCCATCCATTCTTCTCCATCCATAGCCTAGTCCAAGCTGCCATCATTTCTCACCTAAATAACCACAATGGCCTTTTAATTGGTTTCCCTTCTTTTACACTTGCACCACATTCTACTCTTTACAGAAGTTGAGATCACGTGACTCTCCTGTTCAGAATCTTCCAAAGACTTCTAATGAAGGTAGAATAAAATTCATACTCCTTCCCATGGCTCCTGTCCATTCCCCATGGCTATGATCTGCCTCCTGTCTACCTCTATGGTCTAATCTCAGGCCACTCTCGACCTCCTCACTACCCGTTAGCCTCACTTGTCTTCTTTTAGTTCTTCAAACATGCCCAACTCTTCCCTTGCCACAGGGCCTTTGCACTTGTTATTTCCACTGCTTGAAACTCCTTCCCTCTATTCTTCACATGGTTGTCTCCTAATCCTTTAGTTCTCAGCTTAAATGCCCCTTCCAACAAGGCTACCGCTGAGAACCTTTTTTTAAGTTTTATTTATTCTGAGGGGGGGAGGACCAGCGAGGTGGTGGCAGAGGATTAGAGAGACGGGGAGAGAGAGAATCCGAAGCAGGCTCCACACTGTGAGTGCAGAGTCTTATGTGGGGCTCTGAAATCAAGAGTTGGATGCTTAACTGACTGAGTCACTCAGGTGCCCCATATCACTGAGAACATTTTTAAAATTGAGTCTTATCCATTAAGGTAAGTGCAGAAACATGTCTATCTTATTAACCTGACACCGACTGAATGAATGAATGAGTGAATGAATGGCTATGAGCTGGTGTGGTTAGAAAAGGCTACCTCAGAGAGGTGGAATTTGAGGTGGGTTTTGAAAAATGGAAGAATTGGCAGGATTTTCAAAATCTAGACGAAGGAGAGAATTCTAGGTAGTAGTGGAAGTGAAGTTGCTGAGACCAAGCATAGTTCTGGCACATTTGGGAAACACTGGATAATGGGAGCTGCCTGCAATGGAAGGTTCTCATTAGGTAACATAGGAACAATAATAGCATTGTTAGTTGGATGAGGCATAATTATGCTGAGTCTTAAAGAATAGACTACTTTTTCCCCCCTCTAAATGTAGGCAATAAAAGCCATTGAAAATACTGGAATGGGGTCATGGTTCAGTATTTAAAGCTTTCCAAGGAGGAAATTAGCATAAAAGTTAATAGAAAGTATTTCCTTTATATATATTTTTTTAATTTTAGAGGTGGGAGAGAGGGGCAGAGAGAGAGAGAGAGAGAGAAAGAGAGAGCATCTTAAGCAGGCTCCACGTTCAGCGTAGAGCCTGATGTGGGGCTTGATCCAATAACCCTGGGATCATGACCTTAGCCAAAATCAAGAGTTGGACACTCAACCGACAGCCACCCAGGCATCCCTAAAGAAAGTATTACTTAAGCAGACCAGATTAGTCCCACCAGCTAAATGGCTATAGAGAAAAAAAATACCAACACACATGAGCAGGAAAGGTTTCTTTTGGCTCCAAGACCATAGAATTGTCCAAATGATTTAGTGAGATGATTTGAGAAGAGATGCAGGGATAAGAAACAGACCTCAATGGACTTTGTTTCCTTTCCTCCAATGGACTAAGGAGGGTCGTGGGAGATGAGGGGAAAATACATGAAGTATATCTTCTGCTTTGTTATCAATCTCCCTCTTCTCTTGCAATCCACACCCTAGCCATCCTTCTCGGAAAACTTTACTTTCCAGGAGTGCTTCCTTTTCACAATTCTTATAGCAATCAGAGTCTGTAGTGTGGTATTCAATTTGATAGTGCTCCATGTTGTTCATAAATTGTTTCATGAATGTTCTTTTCTGTCCACTCCCACTGGAACTGTATTATACATTCATCTACCACGAGACTCGAACATACCACTGGGGATTGATAACAATTTGCAGAATTGCTTGACTGATTAACTGAAGCTAGGGTTAGTAGCAAGATACAAAGTATCCAGTGTCTGCTATAATATCTCGATAAATTTACAGAATGCTACATTAAGAATAGGGGTGCCTTAGGGGAGGAGATAAGACCAATAGAGCTTCAGTGCATTGGTCAATGCCAGAGAGCTAGTTAATGGCAAAGCTCGAACTTGGGTCTCCTGCTTTAGGTTCATGAAATTTGATAACATTTTAGAAATAAGTACCATGGGCAAATACAGGCTTTAGTATTTCCTTAACAGTGTTAGATGATGCATCCAAATGGGAGTGAAGTGAAGAGTTCTTTGGGTTTCCAAAAACAAAATGGTTCTTTACGTTAAGTTACCTAGAAAGACCTCCTCTCTGGGTATCACTCGGGCAGATAGGCCTTCCATTTGCTTCTTCCTTCTCTGAGTCAGAAAGTACCAGACGACAGAGCACTTAGGACTAGCCACATACGTGGCAAAGCCGCCTAAGATCTCGCATCTATTACCCCCAGTCTCCTACAACTCCCCATGCGAAGAAACCACATTGCAGTGTGGACAGCTACGTCTTCGGAAAAACATAAGCACATGGTGTTTTGGAATCTTCCAGTAATAGGATCCCTTGGTTTTACTGAGGGGCCCCTCAAAGATAACTGGACTTTAGAGGAGTCTATTTAGCTGAATTGCAATGTGTGTGCTTTAGCTAATTACTGAATACACCGAACTGTATACCACTTAAGATCAGACCCTAAATTTCTGAGACTGTTTCAATAGGCTGTGTCCTCAATATGTTACCTCACTATTTGTAAAAAACATCGATTCGCAAAGCCCAGTTTGGCTACTCTCCACTCAGTATTTCCAGAAGATAATTGTTGAGGTCCTGTAAGCTGAAGACTTGATGTGGTCTGGTAGAACTAGCTCTGGAAGCAGGAGATCTTGACACCAGCCCACCACTGTGGTTAAGCGGTTGAGTGAAAAAGCACATTTCTTTGGGCTTCAGTTTCTGATCTACAAGATGGGGATAATTACACTCTCTGATAAGATTAATTTCCAAAAACGTTCCAGCTTATGTCTCTTTCTATTTTAGACAAAGTTGCTTTTACTTTGTGAATTTTAGACCACATAAATTATTTTGGAGGGGGAGAGGGTTCTTTTTCCACAACAGTGACTCAACCAGGAGAGTCCCAAACCCCTTTTCAGGGCTGGGGGTGGGAGGACATATGTAGTTTGAACAACTAGATTCTAAAATTACCATTGCATCAATTTTTTGGTCTTAATTGAAATTCTTTTTTTTTTTTTTTTAACACAGAGCTTGAACTCACAACCCTGAGATCAAGAGTTGGGTGCTCAACCGACTGAGCCCCCCAGGTGCCCCTTCATTTAAATTCATTTTGAATTTAAATACAGTTTTAAAAGAGTATTCAATTTTATTTATTAAAAGAGAAGGGAACAAACGTGAGTGGAGGAAGGCTGAATACCACTGTTCCATGAATATTCAAAGAGGAGAGCATATGCCTCTTCTTACCTCTTTCTGTGTCGTAGAGGTACACGAACTTCTCCCACTTGTAGTGACCCAGCAGACTCAGAATAGCGCCCTTCAAGGCTGGACGCATCTGGATGACAAACTGCACATCTGCGTCAGTGGGGAAGCTGGGCGTCACGAAGGAGGTGTGCAGGGCCCCACAGAAGGAGGTCAGAGTGTTCATTGACATCTGGTCATAGAATCCAAAGATGGCGTACACCCCTCTTGAGAACTGGGAGCAGACTGAAATGAGAAAAAGAGCAAGAAATTTCAATAGCCCCACGGTCCCTCGTAGGGTTGGAAAGACAACGTATGGTTAGGCTTTGGCTCTAACTGGCATGCCTCAAAGGAAAACCAAGATCTCTGAAATCTCTAGAAGCCCTTGCCCAGTTGCCCAGCAGGGGAAGAGTAAGGAAGGAAGGGTAGAATTTATTTGACAGACTTGCATGTTCTCTATATGCAACTACCATAAGCAAGGAACTAGGAAACTGTGAAGGAAAGAGGTGAAGGTTGCCTTACCCTCTTTCAGCAACCTTCCCAGCATACCCACAAGGTACTTGGTGTTCTTGTACTTATGTGGTAGCTGTCCAGCGGTCTCTTAGTGCACCCATACCAGTATCAGGGTACGACAGTCTTGCGTCCCACCCCCTTGGTACTTTTTCCACTAGATGACAATAAGGACTGATGATTTAGTCAGACACATTGCTAACATGTCTGCTAGGAAATGTGTTACTCCTCTTAGGTTATGTAATGCTTTAGCCATAGTTGTGTTATGATGAAAACTCGAAATGTAGGCTACTAATGAAGATTTCAGATTCTAGGCAGGCCAATGGAAAGACCAGCCTTTCAGTGCCCAAGGAGTCACGTGAGGTAGGTGTAACTGGCAAAGTTCTACCTTGCTCCTTTTGCATTCACCTTCTAGATCTATCAGCTCACACGTAGAATATTATGTCCTTCATTTTTTCAAAGTAGGCCAAACCACCACCTCTTCCCTCTTCTGGCCCAGATGAGCTTAAAAAATGTGAACCAAATTCAATATTAGCTTAAGTAGAACATAATTAGCAAAGCAAATCAGCTACAACAACACCGTGTGGTGCATTCCCAAACCAAGTGGAAATGATCTTTAGATTATCTGCTCTACCGCTCCCTTCCATTCATGCGAAGCAGACAGAACAGGCAGCTGATAATGTGGTGTGATTTAAGGAATCCTGCACAGCTTCCCTTATCTGCTAGGAAGCCACTGTCAGGCTTACTTTTTCAGGTATTGAAAAAAAAACTCTGTGGCTTGGGAAGGGGATTAAATAGAATATTTTTAAGCTGTTAGCATGTTAAGATGAATTAATATGTCCTACGTCTGATTAGACACTGGGCAGAGTGTGTAAACAGATAGGTAAGTTTTGAGAAGGGAGGGTGGGTCGGAGAAGAGAATGTAAAGGGTCTGGAGTGCTCCCTGAAAGCAGAAACAGTGAAGGCACTGGGCACCAGAAAGAAGGAAGGTGTTGAAAGTAGGAGGAAGGCAATTGGAAAACCAATTAATTTATTTCTTGATCCCATTGTGAGAAACAGAGAGTTCGCATCAGTATCTGTGGGATCTTGCTTTCCCGGCATTCTATTTAAACCTATTATTTTTCAAATCAGGTCCCCTTTGTTAGCCAAAGTCAAAAGTCATTGGCTTAGGGATAGCATCTCAAACGTGATTACCAGTCACCTAGGCATCTCCAACAGGGAAGACAATAGCCTGCAACTTGAGGCATTCTAAGTGACCCCCAAACACATGCATAAAACAGGTCTTTCTATTAAAAGGAAAAAGCCAATTACAGAAATGAGTCTGGGGCACTTCATGACAGGAGGGCAAAAGAAGTATTCAGAAACAAAAAGGAAGAGGCTAGAGGCTACCTTGCCTTGCTTATCACCAAGGAAGACACTAAGGAGGGTCGATTCCCAAACTGATACTATAAATGGAGAGGTTTGCAGTACTAGGTCAGATCCTGGCTGGTGCACATAATCTTCTATATAAAATTGGCAGTAATGATAATAGCCATTGAGAACTTTGTATGTACGACAGAAGTATTATTTAATCTTCCCAATAATCTCATGACATATTGCTATTATTTTCAATTCATAGATAAGAATTGTGAGGCAAAAATATTCTGTATCTTGAGTAGAGAAATCAGGATTTGAACTGGGGACAGTCTGACTCCCAAACTCATACTCCCTGAGACCCCAATCCAATAATGCCATTAAAGAGTAGTTCTTGGCCTATATGGGATAGCTTTCCAGATGTAGCAAGTAAAACAGAGGATTCTGTATGCCTCTAATTCATACATATACTAAAGAACTATTTGTTATTTGCCTGAAACTCAAATTTAGTGATCATGTATTTTATCTGGCAATAAGCAATCACAGCCCTTCACTGAGCTGTATTCAGGCAGTAGTTGGTAATTCTTGGATCCATATCAACCAGCATGCAAGGCCCAAGAGAAAGATGAGGATCCACGAACCCTAGACCAAAATTGTTTCATGGGGAAACGCAACATATTTCCAACAAGGTGAACCCCAATCTGACTACAAACAATAATTGATGGGGGGAAATTAACTTGAAGAGAGGCAAGCTTATAGTTACGATCCACTTAGAGTTTTAAAAAGCCCTTCACATTGGAAGGAACCAAAATAAAAGTAAGAACGTTATGGAAGTGAGCTTCTGGTTCATAAAAACTATCTTGTGTTCCTCTTATAATCATTGTGTTTGAACCTCAGGGGTATAGAATTAATCATTACTAGTCCATATATGGACCTTTCATATTTCACTTACGACATTTATTTATTTATTTATGAACACCCATACAGAACACTCATAAAACCATCACCCAACCCAAGAACTACAACATTAATGACAACTTATTTTTACCTTCATCTCCTCCCTCTATTCTATCTCCCTGTTTTGACATCCCCTGGTGCTCCCTCTGTAGCTACTATCCTCAATTTGGGGTTTATCATTACCTTGGTCTTTTAAAATGTGCAGACACGCACACCTAAGCAGTACAACGTTGTTTGTGCTTGTTTTAAAACTTTATAAAAAGGGAATCATATTGAATATGTGAGAACCAGACTGCAAGAAGGAGTGCCCAGTGATGTCTTTCAGCTTATGTATGATGATAAGGAGAACGAGACAGAGGAAAACCTTAACCAGATGTGTGAGCGAGCAGGTGTGAGGGAATGGAGTTGTGGCTCAGACAAGGGACTTAGGAGTAGTATAGATTAGCAGCAATCCTCAGGCAACACTGGGCTACTGTGGTCCAAGAGACACTTCGTGGTGGACAGCAACAAGAAGGATGTTAGGAGACAATCAGTAAATGTTGTGTTCCCTTCATATATACAACAGAGGTGCAGCTGCCCTGCAAATCCTACTGGGCAGAGTCACCTTTGCTCCATCTCAACATATAGAAGTAATGTAAGTAGAAGGCCCAATGGGAGGGAATCGAGAATCCACGTACCATGGTGAGCACCGAGTTATGTACAGAGCTGTTGAATCACCATATTGTACACCTGAAACTCATGCAACACTCTATGTCAACTATACTGGAATTAAAATTAAAACTTAATTTAAAAAAAAGGGACGGCCCAGTGGGGAAGACAACTGCCACGTGAGGACAGGGTTAACGGCCTCTGAGAGGAGCTGGGGCCCCGGGAACCTGTGAATGGTCTCTCCCGGCATATCCCCAGGCCCATTCCTAGCTGTAGAAAGTAAGGCTGAATGGAATACTGTGTTGGCCCAAAGGGCAGTGTCTATGTTTTTAGATTCCAGGAAGGTTTGAACTAGAAGGAACCAGAGGCTATTTTGTGCAGTGAGTTTTTTAAAGTATAGTTTTTCATGTGGAATCATTTCTCCAAATGAAATTTTATGTGGCAAAGTCCAATATATAAAAGGGATAAAGTAAAGCTTTCTTGATTCAACCCAGTCCACTGATGCCTCCTTATCATAAAGAAACCGTGACACAAAGAGAGGAAGTGTCTTGCACGAGGTCACGCCATGAATTATGAACTAGTTTCTTAGCAATGCTGTATCAGCATCTCTCTACCATCCCCACTCTGGAGCTATATAGGACGGCATGGGTCAGGATTTGCCCAGCATGAAAGTGATGTCCCCTCAATGCCTAGCTCTCTGCATAGACGGTTCCACCAGGATGTCCCAGGACTCATCTGCCTCCAGCCTCGAATACCAACAATCAGATCAGGGGGCAGACTGGTGATCTGTTGGGACTCATGATTCTTTTGGATGAATTCTGTTACCTTTATCTGAGTCCTTAATGGAACACACCCACTTGTTTCTATCGGAAGATGAGTCTGTGGTAAAATGATAACGAAAGAAACCGTTATCTTGGCAATCTTCTAGAGCAGGGGAAGTACAGAAGAAAGGACAACAGTTTCTGGGACAGGCAGACCCTGGTTTCAATTCTGGCTCTGCCAGTCTTAAACTGCATGACTTTGTGCAAGTCACTTACGTCGTTGAGCCTCAGCACAAGACAGTGATTACATAGGCAGGTTCTGGAGTTATTATACTGCCTAGGTTGAAATAATCAAGCTATTGCTTACTGGGTAAGTTACTCAGTATTACACAGTATCTCTGCTTCCAACCCAGTTTCTTCATCTCTAAAATTGGAATAATAGTAGTGCCTGTCTCAGCATTGGTTGTGAAAGTTACAATGAGTTCAGTCATGGGAAGCCATCTATTACAGTGCTGGGCACATAATAGATACTCAATTAATGCTAACTGCTTATTCATGCAACAAATATTTACTGAGCACCTATTATGTGCCGGGCACTGTTGTAAGTCCTGGGAGATATAGGAGAGAAAAAAAAAGATCCTGACCACTTGGAACTTAAATACTAGTGAGGGGGAAAGACGATAATAAATGACATGAGTAAAATAAAATGTCTCAGTTATTAAGTGTTGCTTTGGGAATAAGGTGAGGAATAAGTGAAATGGCACATGGAAAATCTTTACAGTGCCTAACATATAACTTGGGAACCAAATGGTTCTCTCTCTGTTTCTTTCCTCTTTCCAGCTCTTCCCAGCATACTCTGCCCTGTTAACCCCATCAGGTTACCCTCAATGCCACACTGAGTGCCCAGGTGAGCATAGCTTTTCTTCTCTTCCTCTTTCCCTATACATTTCTTCAGCACTCTTTCCTATTTTATTTCCTGAGGAGTAATAGTTTAAGAAAGAAACTCTGCTATTTTGGCTTGAGAATGTGCTATTTCCTCTGAATCTTTCCTTCCCCGTATAACATACAAAGTGCTGGTAAAATGCTGTCTCTTCTTGGGACCTCTGTGCCCTCCCAGTAGGAAAGAATCTTGGTCGTCTCCTTCCTAATGGTGCCTGTCTCCATCTCTTCTTGCTAACAAAACACCAAATTCTTGTTTAAGATGCCATTTCTGACTACATCCTGGATTCCTGGGGGCTCTAGTGTAGCTCCTGGCTGTGTTCTCTTCAATGGTGACTGACAAGTAAGGCTGGAGCCAGCTGTCACGCTTTTATTTATAGTCCCCAAGTCTATAGGGTCGGGACAGGTATTGTTAATGTACAATGTAGCAGCTAATTACATCACCCATATTCCAAAGGCATCATTACAAAAATGTCAAACAATTTGATTACCCCAAAGATGAGAATAGCAATATTGCATATTATTTACAGAACACTTTTCATAGCCTTTTGAATCAGGCAGAAAAAAGGAAACTGGAGTCTCTTGCTGACTTAATGATCACACTTGAAGCAAGCAGGAAGAAGAAAAATATAGCTGTGAAGGAACCGATGGGGACACGTCACCAGAAGGTTCTCCAAGTAATACCATAGTACAGTGTATTCCAGGTGATCAAAGAAACTTAGAACTGTGAGGGACCTTACAAGATTATGTAGTCCAGTGCTTTCTAAAGCTGGAGTGTTGATCCATGGTGAGTTTCCAGTCTGGTGAAATATGCATGTGTGTGCCGTGCACACGTGCGTGTGCGCACACATGTGTATTGGAGTAAGGTTGACACCTGTTCTGTTTCAGGAAGGACAGTCTTTTTCGTTATATCGTTTCTATTTTCCACTCCTGTATGTAATCCTTTCTCCTCTGAAATGGTGCTGATGTTAATGAGAAATGGCGTGTGTATGTGCATGTGTGTACATACATACGTACATGCATATTTCGTCTGCGTGGTAGACCAAATAATGTCTTCCCAAAAGATGTCCATGTCTTAATCCTCCAAATCTGTGAATTAGGTTACATGGTGAAGGGGAATTAAGGCTGCAGATGGAATTAAGCTTACTAATCAGCTGACCTTAAAATAGCAAGATTATCCTGGATAAGCCCTGGGGTGGCTCAGGGAAGCACAAGGGTCCTTAAATGTGGATGAATGAGCCAAAAAAAAAAAAAAAAAGAGTACCAGAGTGATGTTATATGAGAAAAACCTGACCAGCCATCGCTAGCTTTGAAGCTGGAGGGGACTGTGAGCTAAGGAATGTGGGCAGAGTCTAGAGGCTGGGAAAGTCAAGAAAATGGATTCTCTCCTAGAGTGATGCAGCCCCGCTACAAATCTCTGGTGAGACCCCTACCAGACTGCTGACCTACAGAGAAGTGGAAGATAATTAACCTGTGCTATTGTAAGCTGCTAAATTTGTGGTCATTTGTTACAAAAGTAAACAGAAAACTAATGCACGTAACACAGCAAAATTTAAAAGTTGGTAACTCTACATCAATCTATACTCCACTCACCCTTTTCCCCCCTTAATATACTACTGATATGACAAGTTCAAAGTTTGGAAACTAATAATCTAGTCTAATTTCTGATTCAGTACAGGAACCACCTGCTATGAAGCCATATTACCACTCCTTGAATACCTTTAGTGAAAGGGGAGCTCATTACTTACAAGTACCTTTCCCATGCATGGTGGCTCTGAAAACTACGGAGCTCTTCCTTAACCTGAACCCAACTCCACCTGTTGGGGTTTCTGAGTGCCACGTGATATACTGAATTCCAATCGTGCATTCCTTGTTTTACAGGAAGCTCAAAAATAAAACTGATGTACTCAAGAGATACATAATGGGTATTAGCTACTCAAGTTTGTGCATTTAGTCTCTCAGTGCTGTCTTCTTCCTGTCAGGCGAAAAATTTGCTAAAAGATCCCATCTCCCCTCTGATCCATGCCACCTCCATAGACTATTGTTCTACCTCCTTTTTTTTTTTTTTAGATTTCTTAAAGTTTATTTATTTATTTATTGAGAGAGAGAGAGAGAGAGAGAGAGCCCACGCGAACAAGCAGGGGAGGGGCAGAGAGAAGGAGAGACAGAATCCCAAGCTGTTAACAAACTAAGAAATGAATCTTCAGTGAGGCACCTAGGGGGCTCCATTGGTTAAGCATCTGACTTTGGCTCAGGTAATAATCTCACAGTCCAGGAGTTCAACTCCCTGTGCTGACAGCTCGGAGCCTGGAGCCTGGGTCAGATTCTGTGCTTCCTTCTCTCTCTGCCCCCCACCCCACCCTGGCTTGCACTCTGTCTCTGTCTCTCTCTCCAAAATAAATAATAAAACATTAAAAAAATTTTTTAAAAAAAGAAATGAATCTTCATGGATAAGTCAGTTCCGGGTTTCTTAGCCTCAGCGGGACTATTGATATTTTGGGCTGGATAATTGTTTATTGTGATAAGCAGCCCTGAAGTCTACTCCGTTATTTGATGTCAGTAGCATCATTACTACCCAGGTATGAAACCCGAAATGTCTCAGAACATCTTCAAATATCTCCTAAGTGGGGGAGGGGGGCAACTTCACTACCTGTTCCCTCCTCCCTCCCTGTTCCCCACGAGAACCGCAGGGTTAGCTTATGACTTACTCTCCACGGAGAACCAGACCATAACCTGATGAAAACGCATACATATCTAGAACAACCCAAAGGAGTGGTTTTGGTGGTAGAAAGTCAGGAAGGGTGGATATTTTGAACTCTTCAAAGCCAACTATACAAGCAGATACCTCCTTGGTCTTGCTCTTAAATTGGCTGTTTGTGTTTAAACTAGGGTTGTAGTAGAGGGAGAACTAGATAAAAGATGGAGGTGGTGGGGTCAGTGTGGGGTAGTAGCCAGCTCATACCTTCCCTGGCTTCATCTGGATCAGCCTCCTCCCCCCCACCAAACACCCCTTGGTCTTGGGTTCCAGTAACCACAGTGGGTGCTTCTAAAGTATCAGAGGCAGAAGAAGGTGTCAGCCCCATTCTCCAGCTGATGATTCCATGGTTTAATTACCATCTTTGGGTTAATTCCCTTGAACATTTTGTTCAGCTCTCAGGAGTACACTGCCTTCCGACAGTCTAACTAGTTATTTTTGCAATTACATGGCATGTATCTAAACCCTGGCAAAGAAAACATTCATTATCAACATTCGATCCTACTTGAATATAACGGCTTGCAAATGCGGGCATTAACATATGAACACATGTATTTTGGAAAATTTGTTTTGTAACTGTAAGTGCAATCCACCCTTCCATGATAGCATCAGAAATGGCAGGAGAGATGCTGGGGTGGGTTGGGGTAATGGGGTGCTTTTTAGGCCCTTTTATATCAAGATAATACAGTTAAGCACTGGAACTCAGTAGTCTTAAAGTTTTTGCTTGTTCATCAATTAATTTCTTCATTCACCGAATAAAATTTTGAGTGACAAACATGCCTGGGTGCTGGGATACAACAGTGAGCAAAACAGATAGGATCTTTGTCCTCATGGCACTTACGGTCTAGAATTGGCAGCAAATATTAATAAAAGAATCATACCAATGTATGGTCATGTTGTAAGTACTAAGGAGGGGACGTATCAGGGTGCCCTGAGACCATGTGACAAGGTGACTTTCAGGGAAAAGTTAACTGACGACTAGACATGTGAGCTGACCCCCCAGACTAGAAGACCACCCCATGCAGAGAGAATAGCACTTGCTAAGGCTCTGAGGGAGGGCAACATCTGGCGGAAGTGAGGCATTGAATGAAGATTTGCCTGGCTGGAGTGTGGCCAGCAAAGAGAAAGGTGCAAGAGGAGTCTGGGAAGAGGTAGGGACCCGACCGTGGAAGACCTTGTGGGACCCTGGTGAGTAACTTAGACTTTACTCTAAGGACCATGAGAGGAAATCTTGGAAGGGTCATGGGTACTGCATAAGCTGATTTATGTTTTTAAAAGATTTATCCAGCTGCTGGATGGATAGTGGATTTAAGGGTTATCGATGAAAGCAGGGAGAACATTTGGAATGTTAGCCCTGGAGTCTTGGTGAGAGAGGAGAGTAGTTTGGATCTGAGTTGTGGCAATGGAAGTAGAGTGATTTGGAGTTTATTTTTGAGGTCAAATTACTGGTTGAACGGCTTTGAGATAGTTACTTAAACTCTCCAAACCTCATTTCTATACTTGTAACAATTGGGATAACAAGTCTCTGCCCCGTAACATTGTTGTACTTATTAAATGAACGTGTTCAAAATGCTAAGGACTCTCATACAAGACTATGCTCAATTGATCAAATGGTATCTGTTACTAATATTATTTTTAAAATGATTTCTCAGTGCTTTTGCATTGTGATGGGTTTTTATATGGTTCAGCCTCTAATTTGTTGTGTGACCTTGGGGTAGTTACCTCACTAGGCTTCAGGCCTGTCATTTGTAAGCCAGCAGACCTAAAGCCTGCCCTGCCCACCTCAAAGGGATGTGCTGAGAATAAATGGAAATCATAGCTGAAACTCTCCTTTGAAAAATTACAAAAGCTGCTATCTGAGTGTCAGTGAGGAAGTAGTATTGGTTCTTGACTCTCAGCAGTCATTATCCCTACAACAAATAATCCAACAGAATCGTCATTCTTCCTAGACCCAGCGTCTGCCATCCACCCACGTCTCTCTACCAATCATCTAAAGTAGTCAGGGGCCTGTCTTGACTTACAACTCATTTGACATGGGATTTAGCACAGCTCTTCATTGAAAAACTAATTGATCCAGCGATCCGGTCACAGTCAATGAAACACTTTCTAAAGCCGTGTAGGAAAACAATGCACTCTTATGATGCCTTTGAATCAGCTGCAAGATTTGTCATAGACAGGTAAGAGCTTCAAGTTTGATATCATACCATGAGAGCATTTGAATCCTATTTTCTTTCATTTTGCCACCCATGCTGGGGGGGGGGGGGAGGGATGAACCAAGGCCCTAAACAAAAATTATTCTCAAAAGTTAATTAATGGTTGTCTTGTCTTATGTATGCTTGAAAGATTTCAGAATTTAAAACAAAACCATATAAACATAATAAAATGTGTAGGTCCATTGTGAGCTGGGAAGATATACTTTTATTTCCCACTGTGTTTGAAATCCTTAGCATCACATTCTTAATACTGAGTGTAATGGCCCGGCTCTCACCCTCCAGCTTCTTAACAGTGCAACCATCTCCTCTATAATTCAATTTACAAGTGGCCATTTCATCTCCTCTTGCACTCTTCTGATGATGGTGAATTCACTGCTTCCCAAAGTAGCTAATTCTACTTTGGGGTGGCTCCAATGATTCGAAATTTCTTTATCACACCCAGCACGACTCTGCCTCTCTGCCACTGTCACCACCTATGGTTCCTTCTTTTTTCCCCCAAAACTCACAGAACATATCTGTTCTCTCTTCTAATGGCAGGCCTTCAAACATCTGAAGATATACATCCTTCCTGTCTGGGCCTTGTCTTCTGCAGGCTAATCAGCTCTAGCCCGTCAGATGTAAGTCATAGATCCCAGGCTTTCAACTCTGGCCGTCTTCTTCTTGACGTGTTTCAGTTCGTTAAATGCCACTCTTAGAATGCGGCGTCAAGGACTGGGCACCGCACTGCAGGTGAGGTTGAATACACCCATAAGGCAGTAGACTCTGTTTTGGATTAGACATCTTGTATTATCTATCGGTGCTGCTTAGGATGGCATTGAGTTTTTTTTTTAACCTTTCTACTATCCAATTCTATTGGGTCTACTTCTACTTTGTGGTCTTAAATTTATATCGTAGGTATCTTGTTGAAGAATTCTGCCAAGCCAGACCTCTCCCAAACTTGGATATGTGCTGTTGAATTTTTTTTTGTAGCTAAGTACCTTTTCTGGTACCTTTTACCCTTTTAAAATGTCTTCATGAGTTTGACCCAACCTTTTAAATCTTGATTTGGTTAAAAAATTTATTAGCTCTCATTCCCAATTATTTGTCATCTACAAATTTGATCAGCCAGCTTTGGGTAGCATTATCCAGATTATTGACAAAAGTGCTGAAGAGGACAGGGTCAAAGACAGAATTATTTGGCAGGCTACTTCATTTTTCACCCCTCCCCTTTCCATGATGACAACAATGAGGTAATAAATACTCTGGCTAGAGTTCTTCAGTCTGCTCCAAATGTATCTTTAATACACTTGTGGTTTGGGTAATACAAATGAACCTTAATCCTGACCTTGGTCCTTCAGACATGCTCATAGATCTGCATTTCAAGGAGAAAAAAATGTAACTGGAATGGTTTTCTTCTTTTCTGATATCATCATCTCTGGTCATGAATCTTTATCATTTATCACTGAGTTTTATAGGGAGGAAGTGAAAAAAGAAGAGGACACTGAGAGGAAACAGAGAAGTGCCTTCTGGTAAAGAATGAACTACCAGAAGAATCAGAAAACGATTCCAGTCTATCCTTCAACTCAAACAGTCTGTCATTACCTAAGATCAAAAAGCTGATTCATTGCCCTTTATAGTCAGGAAGCAAATGGTCTACCCATTTTACAAGCAGAAGACTTGATGTCTGATTAGCTCCTGGGGCCCATGGTCTTTAGCATTCCTGTTTGCTCGCAGACTTTAAAGAAACTGTAAGCAGCCTTGGGGCACCTGGGTGGCTCAGTCAGTTGAGTGTTCAGTTCTTGGTTTTGGCTCAGGTCATGATCTCACGTTTGTGATATTGAGCTCTGTGATGGGCTCTGCACTGACAGTGAGAAGCCTGCTTGGAATTCTCTCTCTCTCTCTCCCTCTGCCCTTGCCCTGTCCATTCTCTCTCTCTCTCCTTCTCTCTTTCTCAAAATAAATAAATTTTTGAAAACTTTTTAAAAAAGTTTAAAAAAACAGTAAGCAGCCTTATAAAACAGCCCAAATGTAATCCTGATGGGAAGCAACTATTGAGAAGCCATCCTCACAATACCCAGGACTGGTGGTTACATGAAACAGGTCATCCTATTGCTGTGTTAAAAATCTCTACAATCTCAGTTCCCTCAAATATGTGCTACCAGCCTGGAGAACAAAGAATCCATTTGTCCTCTAGGGAAAAAGGGCAAGTTTAAATTGAAAGCATTTTTTTTTCTAATTCAAATTCCAGTGGTTGGATTGTTGAAAGTAATTCCTCATTCTAGGTGTGGGAGGACATTCAGGGTCTGTGCAGAACTTTATGTCAAAGGTGTCCTTTCAGAGGCATTTGTCTTGTCAAGCACAGAGCTTACATTCAGGCAGAGTTCATCAGACCTTGCAGGACATAGCAGAATCCAGCTACCCTCTATTAAAAAAATTTTTTTTTAGTATTTATTTATTTTTGAGAGAAAGAGCATGAACAGGGGAGAGGCAGAGAGAGAGGGAGACACAGAGTCCAAAGTGGGCTCCAGGCTCCGAGCTGTCAGCACAGAGCCTGATGCTGGGCTCGAACCCGTGAACCGTGAGATCATGACCTGAGCCGAAGTCGGACACTTAACCAACTGAGCCACCCAGGCGCCCCAGTACCCTCTATTTTAAAGATACTTTGATCTGGGTCTACAACTACTTTAGCTCAATCCTTAGAACGACACCGTCTTGAAACCAGCCCCTCTAAGTCCTCCCATTCTCCTTTGCCTTAAAGAAAAAAAATAAGGACATCTCTTGAAAGAGAGGAATTTCAGGTCTTGAGGTTTGTTTATGGAAAGACTTAGCTTGGGACACGTGGGTGGCTCAGTTGGTTAAGCATGTGACTCTTGGTTTTGGCTCAGGTCATTATCTCACAGTCTGTGAGTTCGAGCCCCGCATCAAGCTCCATGCTAACAGTGCAGACAGAGCCTGCTTGGGATTCTCTCTCTCTCTCTCTCTCTCTCTCTGCCTCTACTCCATTTGCTTTCTCTGTCTCTGTCTCAAAAATAAATAAACTTAAAAAAAAAAGAAAGAAAAAGACCCAGCTTTTTACTAAGCGTGCTAACACTTTTAGGTACTCACTCAAAATGTGTTTCCTACTTCTAGTGATTGTCTAGATCTGTCTACATTGTCTAGATCATCTGATTTGCTAGCCACTGGCCACATGAGGCTATTGGAATTAAAATTAGTTGAAGTTCAATGAAATTAAAGATTCAGTTTCTCAGTTATGCTGTCCACGTTTTGAGTGCCACGTGCATTGGAAAGTGCAACATGGTATAACATTTCCCTCATCACAGACAGTGCCGGTCCTATTAAAGTTGCCTCCGGGGCCTCCCCAACTAAACGTGTTAGATCTTCATTCATCCAGCACTTCTTCGCTACTCTGTTCTAGGCATTGTAGTAGCAGCGCACATACTTTGTTGCTGTTGTTGGGTATGGTGTTGTTTAATGGTTAATGGAAGCTGTTAATGTGTAGGCAGAGTAAGTAGTTGCCTTGTAGTGTGGTTTGAGGGCCCCTCGGAAGCCTTCTTGCCTTCAATTGTCTTCTCCATTAACTACTACAAGGTTTGACACTTCCACCTCTATTGGCCAGGATAGTGAAGTCCCCTGGTAGGTGACCAACGTGGCCTGGAAGGGCAACATTCGGTTGCTGTCACCCATGACTATTTCAGTATGGACTGGTTTGCCAGATTAACTCTGAGAGCACTGACGGGATAGGACACAGATCGGGTAAATTTGGAGAGCCGGAGTAGGAGTCAGGAAAGAGCTGAGTCAGTTATCTCCTGCGACAGTGCCTCTCCATTTGGAGGCACGGCAGTACGGAGGGCGCATGCCACCCGAAGGCAGTGCTGGGTGTTATTAGGGTAGAGGCGAAGCGGAGGGGTAGGCTGCTAACAATACACCACGTCAGCACGGCTACTTGCTAAAGGTAGATTCTGATCTTCACTGTGTTTTCATCAGACGTGAATGAGGCTGTTCAGGTAGCCTCTAACTTCTGCATGTCCATTCACCAGATAGTTTTCATTAAATGCCTACTGAACAGTAGCAAGTCCCATGCTGGATGGTGGAACTGTAGCGTTCTACTTTTGAGTCCCCTTTCAGATGATCTCCTACTAGGGCATTCGTAGCTGGCCCAGTGACGGAAAGGCTTCATTTTTCCTTGCCACGTTTCTCTCCTCCCTTTGTATGACCTGGAACCCACCTTCACCATCCTTATCCCACACCCCAGTTTTTCAATCTGGCTTCTGACATGTTGTACACCAGACTCCATGATTGATAAGGGAAGGACAAAGGAAAAACTATCCTGCCCCCCTCTCCTTACAGTAAATGTTCTGCAAATCACAGGGCACAGCGCACTAATGGGTCATAAAATCAACATAGCAAGTTATGACCTGGCTTTTAAAAAAATACATGAAGGGCACCTGGTGGGATTCAGTCTGTTAAGCATCCAACTCTTGGATTTCAGCTCAGGTCACGATCTCAATTTCATGAGTATGAGCCCCACGTCAGGCTCTACATCAGTGCAGAGATTCTCTCTCTGCTCTGTCTCTGCCCCTCCCCAACTCGTTCTCGCTCGCTCGCTCTCTCTCTTTCAAAATAAATAAATAAATAAACATTAAAAATAGATGAAATACAATAGAAAAATGCTACAGTGTATCCACATAGTAAGAATAAGTACTGTTTCACAAAGCTTCTGTTTAGGTTATCAAATATATGTATGCCTGTTGTGGGTCCTTAAATACAATGTATTTCGTTACCACCTACCCACTGTACCTCTACAACTCGTCCCACGCCTAGCCCTGTGTGTCCTCACTGTGTATCACGTCCTGCAGAAGTCTCGTCTTATTCCTTCTCCTGTTTTCCCAATCCATTCCTCCTCCTTAGACCCTCCCAGCCCCCATCGGAACTCGCCCTCCTCTCATCTAGCTGGAGTCCCCCTGAATTGTCCCTGGGAGGTGGGAGCTGGAGGCATCTGTCCCCACTCTCTCAGATGGGAGTGACTGGGGAACACATGTCACTCAGCTTTCAAGCTGTGACTGTCAGCGCATCTTCCCACCAAAATAGGAGCACGCCGTGGGGCTAGGCTCGGTGCCCTACAGTCCTACTGTTCCAGCCTGCAGCTGGCGTGCTACAACGGATGGCTCTGGTCCTCTGTGCGCTGGCCAGAGTGCACGTCTTCTTCCAGAACTCAATCCATCTGCGAGCCTCGGAGAGAAACCCCTAGTGCAGAGCCTCATTCGAATGGCTTTTTACTTTAGCTTCTCAAAGCGACACAGAACAGCTGAGTCCTCTTCCACGGACCTTGCACATGCTCCTTTGGTGCTATGAAAGCAAGACTGTGTCTCCCGAAGCACCTAACTTGTTCCATGGGGGAAGAATCTGACTAAAAATAGCTAAAAATAGCTAGAATTGAGTCACCACGTGGAACTTGTAGAAGGCGGTTTTAGCCGTAGACAGAACAAGTAGGCCCCCTCGCGCTTTGCTTCTCGGCCATGTATTAAACTTGTAACTGTGTTAGCAGTGAACACACCCAGCTGGTAAGAATTGTCCATGTGCTCCAAGAGGAAAAGGAGTTACCGGGCCTCTGTAATTCTCTTTGTGCAGGACCACGCAACCTTGAAAGCATCATATTTTCAGATGACAGTGACATTTCTTGAGAGAAGCTGCCTATTTAGTCATAGAAATACCTTAGTTAAGTCCTTAGAGGCTGACCAAGGACAAGGGAGTGAGGTGATTGAACACACTGTCTTGTTTCAGGTCCTGGGATGCAGTGACTGGACCCGCGGCCCCCTGTTGCCTGTCATCTAGTCCAAACCCTTCAGCCTGGAATTCACTTTATAAAACATGATGCACTGGGGCACCTGGGTGGCTCAGTTGGTTAAGCATCCGACTTCAGCTCAGGTCATGATCTTGCAGTTTGTGGGTCCAAGCCCCACGTTGGGCTCTGTGCTGCCTGCTCGGAGCCTGCTTTGGGTTCTGTGTTTCCCTCTTTCTCTGCCCCTGCCCCCCTCTGTCTTTGTCTCTCAAAAACAAATAAACTTAAAAAATTTTTTTTAAAAACAAAAGAAAGAAAACATGATGCACAAAGACATACGTGGTCGGTATTCAGTACACAGTGTGTATTTGTTTTCTACCTCGTGGTCTGACATCATTAGGGCCTATGATCTATCCAAAATTGTCTCCCACAATTGTCCAGCAGAGCAACTTTCTGCTCCAAGCCAGTTGCTCTCTCTCTGCTCAACGTACTTCTTACTCATACTCCTACTGCTCAGCCTTTTTTTCATGTTGTATTCTCATCCTGGGACACCATTTCCCAAATCTTTACCATGCCAGTTCTTGCCCACCTTTCAAAACCTGGCCAAGGCTCCCTCTTCCATGGAGCTCTTGGTGCTCATTTAATCCCCCATGAGACCTAGTTTTTCTGAGTGTCAGCAGCACGTGGCTGGACGCCCCCGTTCGGGCACTTGACCATAGCATGCCTCAACCAAACTGTGGCCTGCTTGCCTTGTGTGTGTGAAAGTGAATTTCTACCTATGGCTGAGAAGCTTTTGGAGGGCCAGGACAACATGTGTGCCGTTAGTTTTGTGCCCTGTGTGGTGTAATCTGGTTCATACTGTAAGAACGTAATGAGCTCATCGCATACACAGGTACCGAAAAGCAGAATTCTCCAGTTCTGTCTCTAGGTCACCGCTGACTCCATCTGTGACCTTCACTTTACCTTTTTTCTGCACTCTCACTCTTCTCCAGCATACTGGAAAGGATAGTATTTATACAGCCTAAAGAGATATTTTGTGGATTAGCCATAATGAGTATATAAAACGTAAAAATATGAAGATCTGTAGAAACCCTATTATTATAGGAATAATAATAATTACAGCTATGCTTGGTTAAATGCTCCAGAAATCATATAGAAGACACCCTCTCTGGGGGGGAAAGCAGCCAACTGTACCAGCAATTAGTCAATTATGAGTATTTATTTTATTGCTTGTGATTTTTGTCTTTTTTTATTTTTAAGAGTTTCTTTTTTTAAGTTTATTTATTTATTCTGAGAAAGAGAGAGCATGCGAGCAGAGGAGAGGCATAGAGAGAGGGAAAGAGAGAGAATCCCATACAGGCTCCAACAGCACAGAGCCTGATGTGGGGCTCCATCCCATGAACTGTGAGATCATGACCTGAGCTGAAATCAAGAGTTGGACACTTGACCGACTGAACCACCCAGGCGCCCCATGATTTTTCTTTCTGTGCACAGTAGGGGCCTGGCTGCATGTTTTGCCTTTGCAAAGGAAGCTCTTGTGAAGTTGGTTGGAGATCAATCTTTCTGGGGCCTAGGCTTCCGAGAGCAATGTTACAGACACAATGACTCTATGACTATGTCTTAACTATCCTTTGCCCCTGAGGTTCCCACTTGGGCCAATGTTTCTTCCCATGTTGGTCTTCATCTGTCCCTAAGAAGGAGTCTTAGTTCTAAGAGCAGTGAACAGAAGCGTAGGCCGGGCAGAATGGGTTTGGAAGGCACAGAGGCCTCTGACAGGTGCCTGGGAGAGACACAGTAGAAACAAAGCATATATTCCCTTAACCATGGAAAGGTCTTTTGGCCTGTAAGAGGCTTGAAAAGACTAAGAGCGGCCCTTAGAAAAATGGAAGAATCTCTCTGGAAAGCAGATGCACTTAATTTATCCTGTGTATTCCTGGTTGGACGCAAAGCGATGACCTCTAGATAGCGCCGCCTTTGCTAAGAACCTCCCACTGTAAAATGTTTTCAAAGTATTCTTTGAGACTCACTCTGTGTCCCTATTTTTATGCTTGTTTTCTGACCCTTGGAATCATTCTACACAATGACTTTCTATAAAGTGTTCTGAGATTTCTAAGTCAAAATTCTTCTTTTGTGCATAATTAATAATTTCTCTGAGTAGAGCATGTGAATCTATTTGATATAAAAAAATAATTGAATGATAACACAATTTCCCTTCTTTCACATCTACCCAGCTAATCCAGAAAGGTATTATCAACGTGCTGCCACTCATTAAACAAATATTTATGTGTCTGGCCATCAAAATTAGAAATCAGTTGGAAGATGAGGGTTTTTTTTTTATTATTATTTACTGTGCTTCATGTTCATCAGTTAGCAAAGCACCAACTTTCTCTTTTTTTTTTTTTCCTGGAGCTTGGATTGCTGTATTCTTATGGATTATGAGGTTTTTGTTGTGCTGTTTCTCTGAAGATCTCGACTTGAGCAGCTTTGGAAGGATTACAGGGGAGAGACTTTAAAAGACATTATTTGAGTACCACAAACCACCCCTCTTCCCAGGACTGCTTTTGTTTTTCCAAGTTTTGTGGGTCCCTCTTTGGTGGCAGTCACCTACCTTATGGCCCAGCCCGGCCCTCTCCCTTCCTCCTTTTCCTCTGGAGCCACCCCAGAGCCCAGCAGCCACTGCCTTTCAGAAACTGTGATGCCAGTTGGTGACTCCCGGCTTCCAGGGACAGACGTGACTGCTCTGGAATTTTCTGTAGACGAGGAGGTATTATCTGGATGTGCGCTATCTCCTTACATTATTCCTTCTGCACTATTCGGGATTTTAGATTTTTCTACTTTTGCTTTTTCCTTCTTCTTTTTATTGCTTCAGTTTTCTATGTATTCAGCACACAGCACAGGATGCCGATTTAATTTTATTGGCCCATTTAAAGGGCAAATAAACCTTTGTTTTTATAAGGAGAAGATAAAGGACCAATTATCCTGGCCCTCAATGCCTATTTGCTATTTGGGCTTATAATCCGGCTATGCGTCTCTAGAAGAGATTTTGCCATCTGCACTCTCTTGCCTTAGCTCCTGGTATATTGTTGCTATGACCTCACACATTTGCCAGCGAATACTTTGCCCTTGACTGCAGAGTTATTATTTCATTAGCTGCCATTGCCTTATTTGTGTTCTAAGCTGCCTTTAGGAGCGGGCCAAGCACTGAGGAGAAAATTCCACTCTCCTGAACTGAAGGGTCTCCTGATCTCAGTATGTTGCCACAATGTACGAAATGATCAGATACATGTTGTAATTGGATTGTCACCCAATCAATTTCAGGGAGCCGGGATGGCACCGTTTGCCTGCTTGGAATGTAATTTCCCCTAAGAAGCTCACCCGAACTGGCCCATCCTGCAGATAATGACTGCCTCTACACATCGCTTCACCACTCTGGTTATAATAGTACCATCGGTATTCCAGAGTCAGAAACATTTGTGAACTGGAATCTAGGAGAGGAGGCACAAACCCTTTCCGGGTAGAAGGAGCCCTGGGGAGTGGCATGAGGACCAGGAAGGTATTTATTGCTGTTTGTGCAAGCGGCAGACTCACAGGCGACAGCAGAAGTGGCTGGCAATTCGCTGCCCTGCTGAGGCCAAAGTCACAGGCCGGCTGGTAAGGGGACCAGTGGGACTTGCATCCCTGGTCGGACCCCCAGCCCCCAGCACCCAGGCGGGAGCACTCTTCTGATGACAGTTCATAAGAAGGAGCGCCTGGGACAAAAGTATCAATTTCATGTGTAAGGATAGCACTATTTTTCTAGGGTCTCATGATGTTACTCATGAAAATGGAAGGAAGCAAGAAGAAAATGAGCAGAATATTTCTGGCTATAAAACAGGGGCTGTTATTTTCCTAATTTTAGCGTAGCCTTTCCTTTTAGGAAAGGGAAACATGAAAAAAGGGAAGGACGTGGCAATTATTCACAGGAATACTTCCAGCGCCTCTCAACTAGCTAACAGCTTTATGTAGCTAATACTTTCCCCCAAATACTTACTATTCGTGGCTTCAACCCTGGATCATCAAAATTCCCTGGCAGAAGACATCCTAGTCATTCTTTCATTTCTAGATCTTAAGCATAAAAGGACTTCGGTAGGCATGCAGGCAGAAATAGGAATGGCTCTTCAAAACAGGTGAGAAATCACTGAACTCTGCATGTTTGGTAAATGCAGGCAGGTTCCTTAGTCATTGGAGGCCCAGGAAATGCTAGAGGCACCAGGCCTGTGTGCAGGATTTCAGCAAGGGGGGAAACCATTAGGGGTGGGAAGCTGGAGATCTGGGATGCCAGTGTGTTAGACATGAAGGCTGGAGAGCCAGGACAAACCTGGGACAGAAACAAGAAACTGGGGTTCCAAGAAAGCAAGCGATTTTTCAAGGGTGTCTCCATTTCACAGATAAAGAAACCGAGGCTCAAACAAGTAACACAACTTGGCCAGCATCACATAGTAGCCAATGTCAGAGCTGGGATGTGAGCCTGAAAGTGCAAGGCCTTAAGTAGATGAGGTGTAAAGGGATAGCGCCCTGGAGGCAGGGTGTTCCATGGCTAAGTACAACCTAAAAGATTCCGGCTCCACCGAATAGCGACTCAACAGTCCGTTCTGTGTCAATCATGGTTCTCAATGTTGGGGATATGGCAGCGAGCGAGGCAGGCACCAATCCCCACTGTCAGGGAGCTGGTATTCTTATGGCGGGAGATTGTCTCTGTGTGACCTTGGCCAAATTGTCCAGTTTCTCAGAGGCTCAGCTCTCTCGCCTGCAAAATGGCAAGACTGGAGCTCAGGTCAAAGGGCTGCCGTGAGGGTTCAATGATATGATGTCTTTAAAACCACAGAGTGCCCGAAACGGTAGCTTTTAGTATTATCATGCTGCATGTGACTGATCGACAGTTTAACATTAACAGTTAATTTTAACCTGAGGTGAAATGGGTGGGGGGAGGGCTGGATTATAAGCACGTGCGAAGTGACATGGCAGAAGTGGGGACCTCTGAGAGCCTCAGAATTGTCCTTCTGCATCCGGGCTGCAGGATCCCAAGTCCCTTGTGGCGTTAGCACTTGCTGCATAGCTTTGTGGCTTGCCCTCGTGGACAAGGCGCCTCTGCTGAGAGCCGGAAGGGGGTAAGGCCCGGTCTCTACCGGCTCACATGTTGCTGTGTATGTTCTTTTCTGTGCACATATGTGAAAATTCCACCATTCCATATTTCTACTTTGGGCTGTGGACTGGATTTCAGTGAGTGTCCCTTAAAATCTACTCTTCACATAAAGGTTTATTTTATTTTCAGGTGCCTTGCCAGAGGATGAGGATGTGATCTTTTCAGAAGCTCGAAACACTGATTACCCACCTCGGTGTATGGCACTGGGAAGTAAAAATAACCGTTTAATCAGAGAAGTGATTTAATAATTATTTTAATAGGTCCAGATGGCTACAATGCCTTGCTTTCCACCGTGCCCATACTTCTGAAGAAATAAAATATACTGGAGGTCCTGCTGCTTTATAAAAAGTGCACGATAGGGGCGCCTGGGTGACTCAGTCAGTTAAGCCTCAGACTTCAGTTCAGGTCATGATCTCAGCGTTCATGAGTTTGAGCCCCACGTCCAGTTCAGGGCCTGGAGCCTGCTTCAGATTCTGTGTCTCCCTCTCTCTCTGCCCCTCCCCCGCTCACACTCTGTCGATCTCTCTCAAAAATTAATAATAAACATTAAAAAACAATTTTTAAAAAGTGCAGAATGTCTGGACTCTGAGAGGGGAGCTGGGATCGCTTTGAGCTGACTGCACTTTGCCATATGCTATCTAGAATGTTCTCTCCCTTCACATCTCTTTCCCCTAGCACCAAGAGCAATTTTATCCTGCTAGTGGACTTGCCCTCATCCTCTGTCTCTTAGCCTAAACCATGACTTCTTCAGGGAGACCTCTTACCCCCTCAACAAGGCTGGATCGTTCTCACAGCATCCTGTACTTGTCTTCACAGTGCGGATCATATTTATAAGCAACGAGTCCTCGTCCAATGTCGCTCTTTCTCAGCTTTATAAGGGCACAGATAGAGCCCGCCTGTGCACCCCCGCCCCCGAACTGAGCACACTGCTGGGCACATAGTAAGGTGCTCAAATTTAGTTGACTAACTAGGTGAATAAATAAGTAGTATTCAAGAGTTCTGGGTTCTGGTCCCAGCTTTGTTATTTTCTGGATGTGTGGTCACAGGTTTGTCACTTGATCTCTTTGGCCCTCAGTCTCCTTACCTAAAATATGAGGATTCAATGATCTCTAAGGTTCTTTTCGGGCTTGAAGGGTTTACCATTCCACTGAAGTCAGGATTTTGATTCTTATCAGTGTGTGGAGGGGAATATTCCAGACAAACCACGCAGGATTTGATGCCCCTAGTTCCCAGGGATCTCCAGTATGCTAATGCTTTGAATTGTCATGGTAAAAACAGGTTTAATTAGTGGATTCCTCTTCAAAGGCCTTGGAGCTGAGGACAGGATTGGTTTGCTCCGGAAAAGACTAGCAATTTGCCCACTGCAGATTTCACTCCTCTGATCTCTGGCTCTTTGTTTAGCTTTTACCTCTAAGATTAGGTGCTTTCACAGGGAGATCTTCATCTTCTTTGTGTTTGAAACAAAAAGAAGTATTTAAACAAGGGAAGGAGCTCTCTGATGGGAAGCGGTTAGAAGCAAACAGCTGCTGGCTTTTTCTGCTGTTTTATTTCTTCTGTCAATCAGCCACGCAGCTTCAAGTTTCATTAGAGACCCCAGCTGGACCGCAGACGCGAGAGCCCCCATGATGTGTCACAGCCTCCTTTGTATCCACAGCAGCCAGCACAGCGCCAGGTTCAGAGTAGGTGTGCAAAATGTCTACAGAATTAGATAAGGTGACAGCTGGGAGGCCCTACATATAGGTTGAGTAGGCAATTTTCCCATATTTTTTGTTATTTTTATAATTTGTACCCAGTTGTATTTCCAGACTGATCTGAAGCAGAGTTGCCTACATAGCGTGCTTTGAGGACTCCCAAAATGCTCCGAGAGGTCTCTGAATCGCTCCCCTACCTGCCTACTCAGCTGCCAGAAATTTCTACCAAGTTGTTTTAGGTTGACAGGGTGGGTTCATTCAAATAAAAGTAGGACACCTGGATCAGCTGAGCTACACCGGGTATTCGTGGCCATTAACACCTCAGGAAGAATTAGTTTCTGGATTAGCTAATGCTAGTGGCCTGAGGGCATAGGACACAGGCTGGGTTAGGTTTGGTTAGGACTTTTGGGGTCAATTAAGAAAATGCCAGAACACGGGGTAGTATTCAGGAGAAGATTAGGAGGGCATCCCAATAAGGTTCCCTCAGGTAGCTAATGTTCAGCCTGAGGGCACTGGCCTCTCCAATTCAGAGGTGGCACCAGAAGTCCCTCACAGGCACTGAAACCCACCGGGGACTAGCTGATACCTTGCATCCGGTCTTGAGAAAGCTTCATCACCTCAGCTGAAAATGATGACAGACCATCCTTCAAGGACTGGGAATTCTTTAGCTTTCTTAACACCCCCCCCAACCCCCACTGCGCCAACTTCATGCATTTGGCAAAGACTCCTCTATCTCAGCATCCTCACTTCCCTCTCAGCATCCAATTAGTAATCCAGAGCCCCTGGGCACACAGGTTTTCCTTATAATAATAGTAGTAATCGTGAATACTATTTGATGGCTACCCACTATTTGCCAGACACCGTGCTCGGACCCTACACGTGTCATCTCAACGATCGGGTCCATTCAAGTATAAAACACAGGATCGTTCTGTGAAATTATAATGACGCATCTTACTAAAGCCCATGGCCCTCTCACTCCTCCCTCTTCAGTAGAACATCTACTGGGGACCTCTGAGATCAACCAATGGACAGTTATGGAAATTACTGTGTGCTCCAAGCCATGCTAAGTGCTATGGAGGAACCAGAAAGAGAAAACATTGTCCCAGACACACACCTCGCTCTGAAAGCTGGCATCTGTCCTTCGCTCTGGTTTCCTTTGTCTCATTGTTAGAGTCATGGGTCCCCTAGGTAAGCCAGGGGAGGGATGCCGAAGGAATGAGCGCATTCCATTTCCTAACACAATATGCTGTCTGGCAGGGTAAGGAATAAACTATGCGGATTATTTCAAAGTTGTGTTTCATGGAGAGTTCTTAAGGATACGAAAGTGCAGAAAAGTAAATTCAATGAAATGCATAGCACATTGGCAATAGAAGAAACAGAGTCCGATTTTCTCTAATGATTCAGAAGGCACTTTGAGATCTTTTATAATTTGAGGGTCATCATGATGAAGGCATTATAAACAGTGAGGGTAGTGTGCTATAGTGGAAAGTGAGTCCACTTGAGGAGTCAGGGAACCTGAGCTGTCGTCCTAACAATGCAGCCTTGGGTACACCCCTGGGCCTCAGTTTCTCTGCCCGCAAAGAGGAGAGGTCAGTCTCTAATCTCCAAGGAATCTTTGAGCTCTCAGATTTTTCCACGGCTAATTTTCACTACACAGCACGGAGATGGGCAAGGTCCTGGTGAGCTGACTGCCTGAACATAGAGTTTCCTGCATTGTACCCTCCGTGAGACACTCCTCCTTTTGAATTAAACAAGTATGTTGCCTGTGGTGATCAGGCTTCAGTGAACCGTGTGCCCCATTTCATAACAATGTGTTATATAATCAAACCAACGACTTTGCTGACCTGTGTGTTGAACTGCCCTCCTCCTCTGGCAACTCTAACTTCCCTCCATCAGCGACATCCTGATCTTCCCAGGTCTCTAGAAATCCAAAGGAGCCTCCATCCATCCCCAGCCCTGCTAGGACAATTGCCTGATTTGTGCCTTTGGATCGGATATAGTTTGTATGCACTTGCCTAAGGGCTGGGTACGAGTGAAAGTGAATGATGTTGGACATGGTGGCACATTGTTATAAAGTCTCTGATTCAGACATCTGCTTTTGAATGGATCCTTAATACCAGATGGTGTCACTGAGGCCAGGCGGTGAACTCAATATTGTTATTAAATCTCTTCATAAAACAATATTCATTTCCCGCTCGCCTGCCAAGTACTCCGACTCTCAAAAACTGTCCGCGCTAGCCCTAACCGAATTCCCAACTTGCCAAAAATCATGGCCTCATCATTGGACCCATTAGTTAGCCTAGGGCTTGCCCCTAGCACAGTGGGGTTTCAAGCCACTGGTTGGAAATGCTTCTGGGGACCTTTGAGGCTTTCCCAGACACCCCGGGACTCAGTAAATGTACAATAACACAATTTACTGTAATATCCTTTCCCTTTTCAAGCAACCCAGCTGTCTGTGATCTCCAAGTCCCAGCTCACTATATTTGATGGAGGGTATATTTAAACGAACAGCTGAAATGGCTCCATAAAAGTCGCCTCCATATTCTTTTTATCTCCTCATTGACAACCACAGGGCAGCTCCAGGAGGGTGACCACTGAAAGGCTGACAACGCTGGGGCAACAAGCCCACGCTATTATGATAATTTCCATTCTTCCTTTAGGAGCTCTGTTATTGTTACTGGAGCAAATCTTTCCTAAGAGGGGCCAGAGAGACAGCAGGGAAGCTAAAAGGCTCTAGCTCTGCAACGGAAGCGAAGGAGGAACCGGGCAAGTACAAACACCTTGCAAGCAACGCCTTCCTCACACCCTATGGTTTCAGTGACTTCACCACGACACTGAATGTCTCTCCAGCTTACGTTCCCTCCCTTACGGTTGAAAGGAAGGACAACAGAGCAAAGAAGACATCATAAAGGTGATTACACATCCTTGTGCTTGAACCATTCAGCTCAACTTCAGAGAATCATGCAAAAGACAGAAATATTCTGCCTCCTAAATTAGCTCGCCTTGTGTGGTGGAGAAAAGAATTGGCTGTGCTACACACAGATCACAGTGACAAAAGTCAGGCAATTGGGCGACTGTGTTCTACTTTGTTGATTTCCAATTCTAGGCCGACCTTCTCTTTCTCTCCCTGAATATCTGTGTCTGGCGGACAGAAGGTGCTCGATAATTGTAACTGCCGACTGACTTACCACTTGCGGTCTATCTTTCTTGCTGGCAGGTGCTGTGAACCCCATTAATCAGCCAGGTAACATTCCTGGGTGCTGCCTCTTCATCTATGTACTCATTAAGCCATTTCCTTCTCTCTTCACTCAATATTGACTCGATTGAGTCTCTCCACTAGGGGTTATGACAGTAAGGGCTGGGGAGACAGGTGAGCAAAACACACTCCCTGCCTCATGCAGCTCATGGTCTACATGACAAAAACCAGAGCAGATAGGAGGAAAGCACTTGGTATGAACTGTCGCATAACTCAAGATCTAGTTGGGGAGACAAGCCTCAAACATACTTAATGAATCAAGAACAACAAAAGGTATTATGAAATCCAGCATTAAAGCATGCGGCCTAGGTAATTAGGTGGGGAAAAGGGGTCAGAGGAGGGGGAAGCTCTGTGGGTTTCAGGGTGTATGGAAGTAAAGGAAGGCCAGGGACACTTGGATGGCTCAGTTGGCTAAGCGTCCGACTTCGGCTCAGGTCATGATTTCACGGTTCATGAGTTCGAACTCCACATCGGGCTCTGCACTGACAGCTCAGAGCCTGGAGCCTCCTTCAGATTCTCTCTCTCTCTCTCTCTCTCTCTCTCTCTCTCTCTCTCTCCCCCTCCCCCACTCACATTCTGTTTCTCTCTCTCTCAAAAAACATAAATAAACATTTTAAAATTTAAAAATGTAAAGGAAGGACAGTTTGAAAAACAAAGGTAAGAGGCCCTAAACCTAAGCTTTCATTAATTCCAGCATTAGGTTTGCATGAACACGTAAAATGTAATGTAAAACAAGTATCCTCCGTGCATGTGGGCACGTGAGTAGTGGGGAAAGAGGGGCAGAGAGCTAAACGTTGCAGATAAATATTATTTAACACACCTCGAAGCATCAGCTCTTTTCTGTCCTGATGGATAATCAAGGATTAACTGCATACAAGCATGACTGTTTGCGTATTGTATTGTTCTTTTTGGATCGGAATGGAATTTTTCAATGTTCTCTGCCCTTGTATTTTTTAATATAGTTAAGATTGAAGTGATCATCATTAGAGAATCCCTTCTCTCCTCATGCCATTTCTCTTACAGAGTCCAAGTTGAAGTAACAAGGGCTGGTCATTATGCCATCTGGACTCTCAGTGCATTTTTTTTCTGAAAAACTGAAGTCACGGGAAAACCTTCCAGGCAGTCATACAATTCGAATTACAGGTTTTCTGAAGTTCTTAAAATCTTCTTAGTGAACCCGGAATGCTTAAGAGCCAAGCTTAGAAAAAAAATGCAGGCAAATGAAAACGAATGGAAAAATACACAAAACTCATGCTGGCTGTGTGTGGATAATGGAGTTTGGGTGAGCCCGCACTCTCATTTTCCAGACTTCCCGTATTTTCCTTATATTGTTTTTATAATAATAACGATGCTTCAAATGTCTGGTTTCCACACTCATGTACAACAGATGTGACATAAATGTTTCCCTCTGGACCTTTTCTAGGACCAACAGAACACTATAGTGTTTATCTTTTCCCAAAGAGTAGAACTTCTATTGAAAGCATGCCAGAATTGGGAATTTTTAAAGGATATTCTTTATCAAGGGACATTAAACAGATTATTCTGGGTTGAATATGAAAGGTAATCTTTTAGGATTTCATGACTAAAATGGAGGTCAAGAGCTTAAGATGGATTATAGGTGAAAGGGGGCCAAGAATCAAAAATGTCATTAATTTAAATTTTGTTGGTAGAGGAGTTTGGAATGAGTTAAACCTCGAAGGTCCCAACTTCAACATATGCTGCTGAACCTGACTCAGAGAATGGTATTTTCAAACACGCTGGGCTCAATTACCATTACATCTCAAAAGTTATTGCTTGCTGTATTAAATAATTATCACATTAATTGAATCATCCTATTTGTCAAATGTTAAAGTCGAAAAAAAAAAGTCTGGGAAAAGAAGTTTGAAATGCACACGTCAAAACTTGCATTTGCTGTGAGAATAAAGAAGTAATAGGTTCAGGTTCAAAAGATAAAATGCACATACAAAGCTTTCGGTTTTCCCAACTGCTACCGTAATGATCTTACTACAGAGAAAGAAATTTATTATACAGCTCAATTTTTATGCCTCTTACAGAGATCCCAAGATCCTACGAAGGAAGAAACTGTCCATTTTGTAATTATTCCTCAGTCTTCCATGCTATGATTAATTTATTCAGTAACCATTTGAGTACTTGCTCTCTGCAACACCATGTACCAGTAGAAAACCAGTTACAGCTAACATTTATTGTTTATTATGTGTCGGACACTGTGTTTTAATTTTTTTTAATGTTTATTCTTGAGAGAGAGAGACAGAGACAGAGCATGAGCGGGGGAGGAACAGAAAGAGAGAGAGAGGGAGACACAGAATCTGAAGCAGGCTCCAGGCTTCGAGCTGTCAACACAGAGCCTGACGCGGGGCTCGAACTCACAGACAGCGAGATCATGACCTGAGCCAAAGTTGGACGCTTAGCCCACTGAGCCACCCAGGTGCCCCAGACACTATGTTTTATATGCATTATCTCATTTTTTTCTTCCTGAAACACTACTGTTACCCCAGATTTGTGGATGAGAACATTGAAGCTTAGAGACATTAATGAACTTGTCCAAGATCACACAGTTAGTAGTAAGCACCAGAGTTGGTACTCAGATCCAGGTCTGTCTGATTCTGGGGTCTGAAATAGGAAACAAAAAGGGTAAGGCAGAATCCCAGCCCTTAAAGAATTCTCACATACCTAATTGTAAAACAATGTGCATGAGTGCTAGAACTATGGTCTGTAGAAAGTTCAGGGTTCAGAGAAGACTATGATTAATTCTGCCTGGGGATTTTACACAGGAGATGACATTATGGTCGGGCAAGGTGACATTTTAAAAATATGAGTTGAAAATGGAATGGAGAGAAGATTCTTCTAGCTAGAGGAGGTAGTATGAACGAAGACATTGAGATGTGAGCTAGCATAGCATATTTAAGGAGTGGTAGAGCATAGGAGAGGTGGGATTGAGGTGTTGGAGAGTGGTCAGAATGTCAGAAGCAAAACTAGAAAGGTGAAACAAGGCCAGCTCATTAGATGCTTTGAATATTATGGGGTATTAGATTTATTCTATATGCCGAGGGAAGCTCCCCACCCTAAAGTTTTTGAACAGAGTAACACAATCAGATATATCTGTGTTTTCAGGAGAAAATTCTAGAAATAATGAGAACAATAAATTAGAGGCAAGAAAGAGATTGCAGATGAGGAGACCAATTAAAAAGTTATTGTAGGGACGCCTGGGTGGCTCAGTCAGTTGACCATCTGACTCTTGATTTTGGCCCAGGTCATGATCCCAGGGTCATGGGATCGAGTCCCACATCGAACTCTGCACTGGTTGTGGAGCTTGCTTGGGATTCTCTCTCTCTCTCCCTCTCTCTCTCTCTTTCTCTCTCCTTCTCCCTGCCTCCTCTATCTCTCCAACTAAAAAAAAAATGTTATTGTCACAACTAAAACAATACAAGAGAAAGAAAAGATTGGGAATGAGAGTGAGAGTTGGCCGCAGGTCCTGGTGAAGATGTCCAAAAGTGCATTGACCATCAGGGACAAGAGATAAAGATTTGAGAGTCATAGAGAAGTCATATCATGGGAGCACTTATAAAGTGAGAAGAGAAAAGGGCCAAGAAAAATGTCCGTCATTTAATGGTTGGAAATAAGAAGACTAGCCTAAGAAGACAACTGAAAGTAAAAGTAGAAAAATAGGAGGATCTGGAGAGAGATTGTGTCACAGAGGTCAGAGAAGGGAAGAATGGTCAACAGTGTGACATAATGTAGAGGTGTCCATCAGAATGAGGACTGAGAGCTGACCACAGGGTTTGGCCATCAGGAGATCATTGATATCTTATTGAGGGCAGTTACAGCAGAGTGGTGAATACAGGAGACAAATTTGAAGAAAGAACGGAGGATGCAGAAGTAGAGACAAGGTGAATAGATAACTACTCTTCCAAGACATTTGGCAACGAAGGGAAGAATGATCTCATGCACTCCTGGCAATTTGTCCAAGGGTCTCCAACAAAGCACCTCTGTACTTTCCCATCCTTGAAGGGCACCTAAGCTGTATATCACTAAAAGGCTGCGCCAGGTTCTAATTTTTCAAATCTGTATTTTAGGATCTTGGTCATTTGGGAATTTTTCATTTAAGGTTCCTGCCCTGTGTTTCCTTTCACCCTTATTCTGCCTTCCAGCCTTCTCTATCTACAAACAGAGTAGGCAAATGTTTCTGATGGAGAGCCTCTAGAATAAAGCTGTCTTATGACCTTGAGGGGCCCTCTGTTCCCTGTATAGTGTTC
>PJEM01002725.1:181128-216375 GCA_004023845.1 Helogale parvula
ATGGTGTCCTTGTCCCCAAGTATCATCTCCACCAGCCCAAAATGCTATCTATCATTAGAAATTCATTTCTTGTCGGGGCACTTGGGTGGCTCAGTCAGTTGACCATCTGACTTCGGCTTAGTCATGATCTCACAATTCGTGAGTTCAAGTCCCACATCGGGCTCAGTGTTGTCAGCGCAGAGCCCCTTTGGATCCCCTGTCTCCCTCTCTCTCTGCCCCTCCTTTGCTTGTGATCTCTCAAAAATAAATAAACATTTTAGGGGCGCCTGGGTGGTTCAGTCAGTTGAGTGTCCAACTTCAGCTCAGTCACGATCTTGAGTTCTTGAGTTCGAGCCTCAGGTTGGGTTGTACTTATAGCTCGGAGCCTGCTTTGGAGTCTGTCTCTTTCTCTCCCTCTCTGTCTCTCTCTCTCTCAAAAATAAACATTAAAAAATAATTTAAAAAATGCATTCCTTCTCAACCAGCCTGCTATAATTAGAAAGGGTAACAATTAACTCATTATCAGGCATGACCACTTTAACACATAACAACTCATTAGCCCCCAGATGTCTCTTTGGAAAGTAGGCAACTGGACCCTCAGAGGAAGGACTCAGGATAGAACTCTGGGATAGGAGGGAGGGATCCTGAGCAGCCTGGAATGAGTTGGCCACGGGGAGCCCTAAAAAGAAAGGAGGAAGTGGGTCCCAATGGCAGGGGTGTGGGGAGACTGAGCTGTGGAAAAGGAAGGAGAAGGCAATGAGACAAGATGACTGAACGTTCTTGGACTGCTCACGGAAGTCTCCTGCAACGAGCGATCGGAGATCATAGCAATCTTCGCCCAGAGAAGTCTCATTATTAGACAGTAATCCTCATTAGGAATCAGCATCACTAGATGTTTCCTTAGATACTCTGGAACTCAGAATTCTGTACTGTACGCTTTTCTTCCAAAAACTCGGCCGTAACTCCTCTAATAACCTAAATGCCAGGCGTTTAGCTCATCCCAGCCATCTTAGCAAAGGCCTCTACTACTGACTACCACCTGCTTCCTTCCAGCAAAGCCCTCCGCTCCTCACTCCCAGCTGTCGGGGCACACGAGCTAATGCCACGGGCAGGCCTGCCGGGGTCTACGCTGTCTTATTTAGAACCTTGGAGGGGCACCTGGGTGGCTCAGTTGGTTAAGCATCCAGCTTCAAGCAAGGTCATGATCTTGACTTTATGAGTTCGAGCCCCACATCAGGCTCTGTGCTGACAGCTCAGAGCCTGGAGCCTGTTTTGGGTTCTGTGTCTCCCTGTCTCTCTGCCCCTTCCCCACTCGTGCTCTATCTCTCTCTGTCTCTCAAAAATCAATAAATGTTAAAAAAAATTTTAAAAAAGACCGTTGGATTTCAAAACTTCTAAGTGGACTCTGTCACACTGTGGGCTGCTTTAAAAATGTTCTTCCTCAAAATTTGATAATAAGACAAATTCTCTTAATTCCTGTATTTGCTTTTTCCCCCTAAGCAATGATATCACAAATTAGCAGTTTGCAATCTGTTGGAAATAGCTCAGATGAGGTTCCTGTGTTTTGGGGGCCCCAGAAGGATGGATCTGGATACTCTGGGCCCTGATCTGGTTTAGGCTTTTGACCAGGTGGCTATCTGCTGGGCTGGCATATGCATAAACAGGGAGGTAGGTGGGGAGTCTTTCACATGGAATTGAATGAGGGGTGGGGGCCCCCAGGACCTCTCTGTTTGAGGCCCCCACTTCACTGGAAGTCCTTTTACTACATACACTCCTTGTAGTGAAGGTATTCCGTTGCTCAGAGACAGCTGTTTGATTACTACTATGTGACCCTCGTGGGGACCATACTAACCCACGAATTGAGTGCCCTGGCCTAGATCAGTTCCCGTGAAGTGATGAGTCAGACCGGCGCTGAGGGAACACGGCACTGCCTTGAAAGACAGTGGGATACGGGGGAAGGGCTGAGGAAGGTGGGCCCGTTGCGGGAGGGCAAGGCCTAAGGGTGGTCGGAAATGCCTGGTCAGCTGGCATCAGCTGGAGGGCGCGGCGCTCTGGGAAGGGGAACATACTGAAAGTGGGGTAGGAACCCGGCCAACAGAAGAAGGTAGTTTGCCTTTGCGATACTTCTTCCCTTCACCCTCTCCTCCATCATCAGGACGTTCCCGCTTCGTACAGAGCTTTTTCCTTGGCTGCCTTACGAGAGGCCTGGCTCTGGGGACTGGCTGGGCTTTCCTCAATTCTCCTGACTCATCCTGCAGACTCACTGTCCTCTCTAGCGACCTTCTGTGGGCCCGGAGCTCACGGCCTTGACTTTGCTGGCTCAGGGAGGTCTCTGATGAGGGGGAGTTTGCAGCTGACCTATGCTGTGGTTTTGTTGGCTTTGCAAGATCTGAACGCTGTTTGTTCTGCTGGGGGGAAAACGGCATTGCAGAAACGTCTGTGGTTACCGTCAGCACCGCTTGCCCTTTAGCAGTATCAGATAGTCAGTACTGAAGGCCATTTGAGGGGCTGGATGCCAAGCATGAAGGACAACTGTCTAGTGGATTCCGAGCTGACCAGCTGAGACTAGACCAGAGCTTTAAACCTCACTTTGACTAAACCACGTAAGCCATCACAAAGGGAAGCCGAGGTATTTATTCAGATATGGCTCTTCAGATATGGCTTCTCAACCTAGTCTCTTCCTACAGACCTTTCTGGAAGAAAATCGGGGTGGGGGGGAAGTTTGCTTAATTTAATCCCTTCCCCCATCACTCATTTTTTTTTTTACTGAGGACCAATCCTGTGCCATTCATAAGGCCTTGTTTAATCGCGCTGTGTTTTCCCCTCAGCGGTTGGGGGAAGGGTGGGGCAAAATGGAAGGTGCGAGAGATTGCTGGCCAAGTGGCCAGTTCGTCCTGTAGTTCTGCCTCTCTGCTGCGGCTGCCCCGTCTGTCCATCTCCGAGAAGTGCCACCCTTGTCAATCCCGAAAGCCCTATGAGGTAAGGGAAGAGGTACATGGGAACAGGGACGTGGCCGAAGCTGCCTGTCCTTTGTCCCCCGGACCAAAGAAGCGTAAAGCCCGGATGGGAGCATCAGCAGGAAATATTCCATGCCAGCATCGCTGGAACCTAACCTCTCTCTCACAGACAAAGCCCCAGGAATCACTAAAGGAGGAGAAACTGTTAAGAAAGCCATATTCCTGTTAGTGTGACCACTGATTGTCCTGCAGCTCCAGTGAAATCAATGTTTAAAACACAAAACAAAGCTGGCGGCAAGAATCCCCACCTCTCTTGACAGAGTGCAGAGGATCTAAGCTTTTCAATCTTAGAGAAAAATGAACAGGAATCTGAGAAGAGAATGATAGTAGTGAGTGTGGTATTTCTCTGTCTGCTCAGTGCTGTTCGACTACCTTCAGGTGCTCTATAAAGGCTGGCCTTCATCAGTATTTGGCCTCCTGAAGGGCACGGGTCACCTCTGCGTTCCTGGCTCTGTCCTATATGTAGTACAGCACCAGACACGAAACGCAAAGCAGCCTGTGACCCGGCTTGTGCTGGGTGCTGGAACACAGCCCTAGGTTAGGTCAGCGCCCGGCTTTTCTGGGTAGATCAAGATGACATTGGGTGCCCTTGGACTCTGATTTAACTCAGCCCTAGCGCGCTTTGCATCCGTTTGGCTTGCGTCTCTGGCCAGCTGCGCTCCCCTCTAAAGCCCCCAGGAAAAGGGTTCCCATTTTATGCCACGATAGGCACACAAGGTGTTTTCACTACTGTGTCAGGAGCAACTTACAGGCAGGACTTATCTGTTCCCCTCTGTGCACCCCGGCGCCTGCTGACTCCTAGTTAACTGAATGGACTCGAGTGGGTACTTTCGTACCTTGCATTTGACCTTGTATGGCTGACACGGGGCTCATGAAAGAAAGCTACTCTTGCACAAGTGTAGCTGCTCTGAAACCAACAACATTTCCTGTCCCTGCCCTCCCACCCAATTAAGCTGATGTCACAGTGCTACACCAGGGGAAGAGGGGAACAAGGAAAGGGGCGAAAAGGACTAACATTTTTTAAGCTTCCTCTTTGCAACAGAAACTGTCTACATAAACTGCCTTGTTCAGTTGTCACAGAGGTGCTCTGAGGTAGGGAGATCTGTTCCCATTTTACAGATGAGGAAACTGAAAGAACAGTAAAGGGACTGTCCTAAAACTCTGCAGCTTAGCAAGTGGCAGAACCGATGTGCCCACCTGTGTTCTACGATACACTGAAGTGGCGGCAGAGCTTTGGGGACACTGAGTTGGGCTTGTTTGGTGCACCACTTCTGGATCCCCGTTAGTTAAGGACAAGCATTTCCTTTGTGAACATCCCACTTCTTTGGACTGGTCGGATGGTGAAATTTCATAGTTTCCATCTTCGGAATTTGTGTAATTTTCAGTCAACCTTGCCAGTGTAGTGATAAACATTTCCCTCGATTGTCACGTTTGGAGTAACCACGGATTCTTCTGGTATAAGCTCGAGCATGGTATTTAAGAGTTAACTAAGGATGCAGATTCCTTATTAGCCACCCCCTGCCCCCTCCCACCTTCCCACAGAGACGGATTCTATGGGAGAGTTTCCTCATAAAAGGGGCACATGCCCAGGAAGGTTCTGGTAACTCCGAGGGAAGAAAACATTGATTTCAGTCCCGTAAGACTTTCTTGGAGCTCTTCATAGGTTCGCATGCCTGGTGTATGTTCCAGAGGGGGTGACCGACAGTGGGCAAAATTATCTCATGATAAACCATTTAGTCCAGTAGTCTATGCCTGCAATAGTGCCTGGCACACAGTAAGCACTCAGTTAGTTACTATTTATTACAGAACCGTCTATTCTTGCTTTAGACTTGAGTCCGTTGTGAGAAGAGAAAACAGCTCAACTTCATTATTTAGGGCTAAACTGAAGTTAAGATCAGTCTTAATTAGGGTAAAGACTGAGTTACAGAATGTTCTTTGGAGAACATTGAACTTTATATAGGGACCTTCAAAGGCTAAAGGAGAGCTACTGAGGTATTTTGCACGGACACTGTCCAGCTCCTGGGTCCTGCTATAACGAAGAGGCAGAAGGATGTCAACTAACTTAATCCCCTCTTTGCCGATAAGTGCTTCTAAAGCACCTTAAAAGCTTAAGTGTAATAGTTTGTTAATATTAATTAATTTACTGGAGCCTTTCCCTCCTTGTATAGGGTGAAAATAAATTCAGCTCATTGGTGTGTGAGCATCCCCAATTCAGAACTAATGAGGCCTGAGAGAGGAGGCTTTTGGTGATCTGTGTGGTAATTTGCAAACTTTATGTATAAGTGCACTGAGACATTTGTTTAAATGCGCATTCATAGGTCCTGCTCTCAGGGGTTGGGCTTGGGCATCTGCATTTTTTTTTTTAACATTTATGTATTATTGAGAAACAGAGAGAGACAGAGCATGAGGAGGGGAGGGGCAGAGAGAAGGGGAGACACAGAATCTGAAGCGGGCTCCAGGCTCTGAGCTGTCAGCACAGAGCCCGACGTGGGGCTCAAACCCAACAAACTGCTAGATCATGACCTGACCTGAAGTCGGACGTTTAACCGACTGAGCCACCCAGGCGCCCCTGGTATCTGCATTTTTAATAAGCACTCCGAGAGATTCCTCTGAGAAATGCTGATGCCATGTTTCTATTTGGAGAGGCTGTTAAAGCTTTCAGGCCACGAAGAGTGAAGGGACTGGCTCTCTGTACTAAGGTGTAGATCTCCTGGCAGGGAAGAGTTAACTCATCATCTCCGAGGAAGCAGTCCTGCTGCATATGGATAAGTTTAGATAATTTGGACTTTCAGTGTCTATTTTTTCTTTATTTGTCCTGAGATAATTCTGGAGAATGGCTTCAACCAGTTCTCATTCACTGCTCTGAAGGCTAAAAGTGATCCGAATGCTGTAACCCTGTGTTCCATAGGCTAAAAAGCTCTGAGTACAGGTGAAATAGAGAATTTACTGTTGGCATTGACTTTGGGATTGACTAAGGTTTTAGTTCCAAGGAAACACAATACAGAATTCATTATTACACGGTGTTCTCCCTCCTTTGTTGGTTTGAATTTTACTTTATAGTGGAAAGAGCACGACCTTTAGGGTCAAACCTATCTAAATTAACATCTCAGCTCTGCCCTCCTTAGTAGCATGACCTTGGGGAAAATTCCTTCGCTTCTTTTGATCTTCTCCTCCCTTCATCTGTAAAGTGTGTTTAAAAATAACAATCTCATAAGGTTGATGGGAGTATTAAATGAGGCAACTTATGTAAAGCACTTGGCCCGGTTCCTGGCACATGGTAGATGATCACTAAATATTAATGCTCCTTCATAGGAAACAATGAATGTGACTCTAAACGTGTTTCTCTACCCAGGTCATCTGTCTCAGCAAACGGTCATTCATCCGTAGACATCCCCACTTCTCTAGGCGACAGTGTCTTTATTGGTAAAATGGTAAAACGCTAACAAAGATACCTGTGATGTGGGTTCACCATATGGATTTAAATGACAAAGTACATGTAAAAGCATCTAGCGAACACCTGGCACAGCAGAAGAGGTCAAGGTCAGTAGCTACTATTACTGCTGTCGTATTACTCAGCATTCTCTCCTTGATACCGATAAAACTCCGCATGTGAGTACAGCAAATGGTGGTGTTTGCTCTGTCGCGATGACTATTTAATTTTACAAAATGTTATAAGTCATTATCAATTTGTGCCAGAAGCCTAAATATAACTTTGGGCACATTAACAGCAAACTCTTGGTCGCTGGCACCATCCCACCTGGAACTCTTGACAAGTAACTTGGATTTTTGTCCAATGTATTTTAAGTCTGAAGTTATGACACAGCAACATGGTGAAAATGACCTCTCGGGGTAATGGCTTTAAGGCCCAAAAGGTAAAGATGTTTCTAGAGAAGTAAACCTTCCGACTGCCAAAATGAGATGTCCCATTATTCCTCTTAAGAGCACAGGGGGGCACCTGGGTGGCTCAGTCGGTTGGGCATCCGACTTCAGCTCAGGTCATGATCTCACAGCCTGTGAGTTCTAGCCCCATGTCGGGCTCTGTGCTGACAGCTCAGCATGGAGCCTGCTTCGTATTCTGTGATTCCCTCTCTCTATGTCCCCTCTCCTGCTCTTTCGCTTTCTCTCTCTCAAAAAGAAATAAACATTAAAAAAAAAAAAGAGCACAGGGTTGGGATTTCTCATTCGGAAATAAAGGAAAGACAGGGTAGTCTTCAATCTCGAGGTATAATTTTTTTATGCTTTTTATGGAACAATTTGAGCAATGTTTATTCACTTTAAAAATAATCTAGGTTGTTTCTTTGCCCAGAGACCTTAAGATCAGTTGTTTTACCTAGAACAGACTTTCATGGTTCTGTCATTCCTCAGACGGTACCTTTCACTGAACCACATGAAGTCCTTCTAGGGCTGTGCTGAGTCATCAGCGAAAGAGAATTTTATGTGCACGGCATTGTTAGTCATGAGTCAATTTTAGTTTCTTCTAACTCTTAAAAATTGGCAAACCTTACATGGAGTATTTGGTGGCTCTCTAGTAACTTGAATACCCAAGTCTATTAATGTGCGTGTTCCAGTCCCTGACCACACCTGATAACAAAACTACATGATACAATAAAAATCAGCCCACCAGGCAGATTTCTGAACACGAAAGAGGTATGTGGCGCACATATGTGGGTGAGACAAGAGGAGGGGGGGGAGAAAGAAGGAAGAAGAATGGGAGAAGTAAGACTGGCAGCCAGCTGTTGTCCTGTTCTATGCAAGTGAATAGGTTTTGAATTTTTGACAGAGATTTGGGGGCCTGTTGACTCAGCCACGGCCTCTTCCAGCTGTGGGCAAGTCACTGAATTTCTCCTGTTAGAGGAGGTTTGATGGAAGTGTAAGGATGCAGGTCTGAAACTGACTCCATGAAACAATAGAAGGGCACACATTGCCCAAGGCAAAAGGGACCACCCTTGTAACATTCTAAGGGCAGGCCTAAAGATGGAGGCTAAGACTAGTCACGCCCTACCTGAGGGTCCTGGGCCCACTCTTGTGATTGGTCGATACTCTAAATGTTGTGATTGGGTCCCGCCAAAAGTAACAAATACTCTGGGCAATGTGGATGGTTAAACCTGCTGTCAATAATATTGTATAATAATGATTGGATCACTGTATTTCCTGTAACTCCCCCTTCCCAAACTCATAAAAGGCCTACCCTGCCTTTGTTCGGGGCTCACTCCACGTGGATCCAGTAAGTCTGTGAGCCCGAGTTTAGGCTGGCCGGGCCTAAATTCGCAATAAAGCCCTTTGCTCTTGCATGAGAGCTTCGGTCTCCCAGGTAATCTCTGGTTTTTGGGGGCGATATTAAAATCTGGGCATAACAGAAGAATATCGTGCCTTGATGAGACACGGACATGTTTAGGTTTTATGGATCAAGAGAACTCTTTTGCGTGCAAGGTCTTTCAAATTCGATATTCTTTGGTGATAAACAAAAACACAAAACCTCAGATGCTTTTTTTTTTTTTTTTTAATGTGGCTTCGGGAATAGCTTAAGGATCCTTCTCCTTCCTCTTAACTGCCTTCCTGAGCAGGGACAGGTATTTTCTATGTTGTACACTCAAAGTTGGCTTCTTTTGACCTTCTAGCTACCAACATATATTTATTGTGCGCCCCCTGGATTCAGGCATTGCATCCCTTCCTTCTCATTAGGGAAAGAACAACTTCTTATTTAAAGGATTTGAGGATATGGCTTTGAAAGGCATGGATTGTCAGTGTCATGCCTTGGGACCTCAGGCAATTCTCTAGAAGGTGTTATGTATAGCACCTGAATTGTGTGTGAAGGAAAAAAATATTAGTAGAAATTGTAATAGTAGGCCCTCCTGAATATCTTCAAGTGGTGCTACTTGGAGACTCACAGAGTTTAATACACCCCACTGTCTATTTCTGTGTGACATGAATTCAGTGTTAAACTACTACGTATTGTTTATAGCTCTTTGTTGATGACGTGGGGAATTCTTATGATTGATCATAATGCCTTCACTTGGCTTACAAAATTGTTTAATTTTCTAAATATCCAAATTAAATGGAACAAGGTGAATTATTTCTGACCTGTATACATTTTGAAAGACTAATATTAAGGCGAAGCAACAGGATATCGTCCTAGAATGTACCTTGTATCTATTTCAAGAAAGGCACAGGGTAGTATCCAAGCATGTCAAACATATGTATTCTCAGATAAAGACGGAAAGCAAACACAGATTAAATATGTACAAATCAGCAAGGGCCCGGCTTTATGAAGTTCGTACATGCATATCAATTACTGGAACACTGAAACAGACAAGAGTAGCTACAAAACCTTTAATATTAAATACATTACAACCTGTCATAGTCAAATAAAGGATCTCAGGTATATCTCGTTGATTCTCAGAGCCACAGAATGTTAGGTATAGAAGAGACTTTAGATATCATCCTGTTTAAACCCCTCATTTTACTCAAGCGCAGAAGAAGGAAGTGACTCTCTTGATGTCACAGAGGGAGGAGGTAAAAATCAGGAAAACCCAGAAAGTGCAGTGTCATAGGAGCTAAGGAAAGAGAGAACCTCTCGAGCTTAAGATAAAACCAGTGTATCATCGCGAAGGGGTTGAGGATGAACAACTGAAAAACTGCCCTTGGAATTGGCAAGAAGGGGCTCATTGATAAACTCAAAGGAAAAATCTTGGTAGATCAGTGAGAATAGAAGCAGACGGTGGGATAGAAAATGGAGGCAACTCAGATTAGAAGAATTGAGAAAGCACAAGGATGAAGATGGTCAAGAACATGGCAGTGTAAAAGACTGATGCTGTTTTTATAAGGAGTTTTGAGCATGTTTTGAAAAGGTAGAAAATGAGCCCTGAGCCCCAAACTTACCGTGTTTCTATAATAGAAAATGACACATTGTAGAGTTGATTAACCCCTCCAAACCAGCACTACCTCCCAAAGAAGGTAAGACTGAACGCCAAACCTGACCACATTCACTCAAGCTAATCGTGTAGAAGGAAGGGCACAGGCCACAATGTAAGTGATGGAGACCTGAGGGCACTCCGGCAGTTATGACCAGACGCCAGCCCCAACCTTCCCATAATTATCTTCGACAAGCCGATGGGCTTAGTTAGTACCCTTTCCTAAACCTAAACTCATACTAAAACCATAACATTTCATTTGTTAACTCTCTTCTCCCATAGTAAGATTGAAATATATGTCGGGGACATTCTTTCAAGAAAGGCACTGAGTAAATCTACTTCTAGTTGGAGCTAATTAATTAGGGAGACCACTCTGAATTCTTCTTAACTGGGTTAAGCTGGACGGGTTTGAAAGTGTGGTTCCTCTCAAATTACGAACATAGAGCTGGTCCCTTTGTGGTTGTAAATCTGGATCAAGGTCTAGGTTGGTATTTCAGTTGCTTGATAGTTGATGTTTTGGCTGGTGCTTGATTCAAGATATTCAGCCAGCTTCATGAATGGTTAAGACCGTTCGAAAGTTTTACTGGTGGCTGCAGACCTGTGCATCAGCACCACTCATATGTGTGAGTGCAACAGAGGCGTAATCAAGGACAGAGGCATCAAAGGCCATCAGTCTAGGGCAACACAGAGGATTCAGGGCTAAACGCATATTTAAATCAAGTATACTGCAATCATGGCTGTGTGTAATCTCCTTTAATTCTCATTGGTATCCATGTGTAGTGGGATACTTTTATCCCCATGACACGGCTGGGAAAACAGACTCAGAGAGGTTAAGAGATGGCAACATGGTAATACAGCAGTTAAGTGGCAGAGCTGAGATAGAAACCCAAGTCTGACTCCAAGTTGCTACCCATTCTATTAGGCTATCATTTTTGGTGCTTCACCTTTCCCTCCATTCCTATTCTATATCATTTTTCTCTGTCACTAAAGTATGTTTCACCCTTTTCAAGAATTCTGTAGCTCTCAGCTTCCTTTCCTACTAAAATCCGCTTTCCTGATAGGATCTGCTGTGTAAGTCACATGCATCATGATATGAATTTAGACAGTGCCACTTCTTCCAAAGGGAGCTGTATCTTGTATATTTTCAATGTAGAATGAAAGTCTAGTCCTTCTGTTACAGGGACTTCTGGCATCAGTGGGCAGGAGCAAGAGCTATTTGGGGGCAAGGGTCAGAAGACCTATCCCAGCCGGTGACTTCCGGCCAAGTAAGTGACACCTCTTCTGCTTAAATATAAAGCTGGCACTAATCCCGTGCTTCGACTGGCTGTGTTTGGACAAAGGGGAGCCCAGCCCTGAAGGGAGATGGGAAAAGATGACCTTTAAGGTCCTTTCCATCCCAGGGATTCAATGAGCCTATGATTCGATGACTCAGAGGGGTGAGCAATTATCTACTCATATCAACTGGGAGAGACCAGACCAAAAAGAAATCTACTTTCTGACTCCAGTGGTTCAAGTTGGTTGCTCAGAGAGACCCCAAAATAGCTCAAATCATTGCTTCATTTGGTCAAATCATCCTCTGAGTATCCTTGTTGCTCTAGGGAGAATCATCTTTCATTAAAAGTGGGGGGGGAGGGCTAAAATCAGATCAGATTAAATGTTGGAAAAGCTCTCAGAGTCTATTCACTGCAGCCCTTTCATTTTAGAAAGGGTCTTACTGAGACCCAGAGAGGTCACGGTCTGTTAGAGACAGAACTGGAGCTGGAACCCAGGACTGGCTCCCAGCCCAGAGTTCTGTTTAACATACCCCGCTGTCTGGTACTATCCTTTCCCAAACCTGTATTTTCATTTAGTCCCTGGTAAGGCCACAAAACTATAACCACCAAAGTGGGGGAAACAACTGCCTTTCAACTCAATCCTTTCCCACTGGGACCTTTTCTTTTGAACGACTTGATACCCCAGTAAATCCCTGGGCTTGGGATGCGGATATTTAATTAGAGAGAATCAGTTCTTATTGTTTGCCTTTCCAATTGAACTGGCTTCTAAGCAGCAAGAGAAAGGCTGGACTTCAATGGTGTTTAGTTTGCTTGGTGGCTCTGCTTGTGGGTAGAGGGAAGCGCTGAGCCCGAAGTAGGTGATCCAGGAGCGTGTCCCAGCAGGGTCCCTACCTGGTCGACAGGTGCAGATGGGGGCTTTGGGGCCCTTTTCTCTTTGGACCTTCTCTTGTCGGCACCAGTTGAGTGGACTGCTGCCCCAGCACAGAGGGGACCGATCTAGTGACTAGCACCCCACCTCCCACCTGGAAATCCAGGCTTTCTGCCTCGGCCCAATTCGCCTGATTCATCGTAGTCTTCGTGGCAGTGACACATGCAAACCAAGCAGCGAGCCCCGCTAAAGTAGAATACTAATTCTAACCTGCACGGCAGTTTGGGGAAAGAAAACCTCCCACAGATCCGCCAGAAAACAATAGCTTAGTTTCAAGGAGCTTGGGATGTGTGGCTCTTGCAGCACAGTCTAGCATGGAATTGTGGTGAGAAGTGAAAACTTTGGGGCCAGGCTAACTGCGTTCATCTTCAGCAGCTTCGCTTACTGATTGTGTAGCCCTGGGCAAGTTCCTAAACCTCTCTAGGCCTCAGCTTCCTCATCTGTGAAATAGGCCTAAGTCGTAGGGCTGTTTTGATGATCGAAAGAGTAAATAAATGTAAATCCCTTAGCAGGATGCGCTGTAGGTAGGAAGCCCCAGGTGAGCATCCACCAGAATCTACAAATCTACAAAGCAACATCGCAGTAAGAACAAAGCTGTGTTCTTTTGCAGTTGTTCGACTCCGTTGTTCTTTTGGCTACTGCAGTTTGGGGCAAATTAAAATATTGAGGTAATTTCCCCCTCGACCGGGTATGTTAACACCACAGTGGTCCCTCCCTCTCTAAGCTAAAGTCGAAAATTTGTCTTGCGTAGCCGATCTTGCAGACACGCACATTTTCTCCAGAGAGGGGAGAGGTCCTGTTGCTGCAGCAGAAATGAATGCTGTGCTGAGTGCACAGAAAGCCAAGGGCCCTTGTAGCGAAAGTAGCCAATTGGCGGTGATCTTGCCAGCAGTTTTAAAACAAATGGGTGGAAAGAGATTTCAAGAACTACATGCCTAAGTTGGAGCCGCACTCGAAGCATTTAGTCAACATGTCATTCCAGTATTGAAAACAGCGTCTAATCAAAGCATGTTTATAATTAGACATCACATATAATATCTCTCAAAATTATGTTCCGCCAGGTGAGATGTCTTTCTCTGGAACACCGAAATCAACTGTTTGTTAGGCCTTTGTTATTATTAAAAAGAACAGGTTGGGGGTACCCAGAGAGACTCCCATAAATGATGGTGCTTCATTTTAATTAGAGAGAGAGAAAAAAACCCAGTATGTATGCATAGCCTGTATGGAGAACCTTGTGCCTGCCTCAAAAGGTATGACTCTATATTAATTTAAATCAGACAGACATTGGCACTGTGTTCTTTTATTTTTCATTAACATTTTGATTTAGAACAACAGATTGCTGCAGCGAGGGGACAAGGACGGCAGCCAGTGAGCCATCTGCCGAGCATCTCGCTGACGACTCCACTAGCAAAAGAAGCCAGTGACTCCAGAATGTATGCAAGAGGGACACACACCATTAGCTGAGTGACAGGATGAAAGATGGGAAACTTTGCCGGGTCAGAGGAGACAGAGATGGAGAAGGCAATGCAGAGCCCCTTCTGATTGGAACTTGGAAAGACCCAAGCAATTGCGGCAAGCCAATAGGATGGCGATCTGCGGTGGGTTTGCTCGAAGACGTTTTTTTTTTTTTGTTTTTTTATCACATGGGATACGTTTTTCCAGATCAGTGCAGATTTGCCCCTTTCAACGTGCGCACTCTTGAGCTGTTTGGGATGGAAATCTTTCTAAAATGAACCCCCCCCCCCGCCTTTTTAAATCCGGCAGGGCAGTAGGGCACCAGCGCAGGGGTGGGAGGGGTCCGCCCGGATGCAATCAAGAAAAGGGTGCACTGTATGTATAGAATTTAAGGACCATAATAAACTGTCTAAAAGTCTGCCTTTTATGGCCACCGTGGACAGTCAGTTCTAAACAACACCAGTGAAAAATAACTCCTCCCTGGAAAGGACCTCTCCCCATCACAAGCTCCCCATGGGAAACCAGTGCAATTAAATCAACACAATTCCATTTCCTACTGGGGGATTCTGGGTCTTTATCGGGAACTCCAGTCCCAGGGATGGCTGTGTCATCCGTGAGGCTATCCAGCCTCTTGGGCCTCTTTGTCCCTGTGCTAAATAGACCTGGATTGCTGTACCTTTCGAGTTGCCGGTTTTGCATGTTGTTCCCTTGTGGCCACTGTCACATTTCAGTCTGCCTGTTTCTAGAAGCACCCCATTTCTAATACGCTATCTTCAGTAACCTAGGAAGTATTGAATGTTCTCAGCCTCACAGTGAGAGAGGAGAAAGAAGGCTATGAAAATAGAAGATTAAAAGCACAGTAATCTGTATCCTCTGCATAATAAGGCGTGGAAGTGTGGGATGCATTGTAGAAAGTTTTTCTTCAAAAACGGTTAAAATAAAAATAGCACTTGTCCTGCTAAGGGGTGTGTGCTTCAAGTATCTGGAAAATTAGCTTCCGTGCAACCACTCATTCCGCTACCGTGCTAGTTACATGGAGCCGGCATGGTGAATGGAAAGAGCTCAGGATTAGGAGGCAGATTTGAGTCCTACCCCTGCCTCTTACTGGGAACAACACATGAAGGTCTCCAGGCCTCAGCTTCATCCGCCATGAAATGGTACAGTGATAATATCTGCCTTGCATCCCTTACTGTGAAGTGTATCCTACACCAGCCTCCATCCACACATGCTCCCAGGGAAGTGCCACCCATCAGTGCAGGTCGCCATCTCTATCACCATCCTTCACGCTGGACCCGGCACCCACCTTCAGGAGAGAGCTCTTTTTACTTCCTTCCTGGACCCATTAAACTCTGAAGGCATATTTATGTTCATGCATGCGTCCCAATTAATTACTGGGGTCTTAGCTCCAAAGACTGAGGGCTTCTCACTCAGAAAAGCCTAGGAAAGGAACTATCCTTAGGTAGTTTGTGTAAGATGAGCTAATGGGGTCCCCAAGTCAGAGCTGACAGTTTTGTCAACCGGGGTTGCATTAAGAGAAGCTGATTCTCTGTGCTCTCTGTTCCCATCTCCCCCACCCCAACCCCCCCCCACACACACACACACACACACACACACACACACACACACACACACAGCAGAACCCAGGGCTGGAGAAGTAAAATAATGGTTCTTTATTAACCTTTCTTGCAACATCATCAACTTTGACGCTGTTCTATCTGCACTTCATCTTGTTATTCTATCTCCAACCTTGAAAGTAGGTTTGGGTTCAACCTGCCATCTTCCAGTTACACACACTGAGCCTCTCTCTTTGTACTCCCCCTGCACCCCCCTACCTCGGAGGAGATGGGCCAACTGTAGTGGCCTCGTTCTTGCCTCACAGTTCAACTTTACACCCCGAACAGAAAGGGGACATATTGTTCAGCACGATGAGCGGACAAGCCACATCAAGGAGTCACCTTCTGGATCCTGCTGCTCTGTGTGCTTCCCTACAGGTTTTCCACGGGCTCGGCTGCTCCACAGGGCAGTGAAAGTAGCATCCATCTAAGTAGGTATGATTTGGAGGGTAGCCCAAATGCCACCAGAAATCACTCTCTTATTGGCCTGTGTAGTAGTTTCCAGGAAGCCCCTACTAAATTGTGACTGTGCTGTTATAGGGATCAAAATGGGGGCTGGGGTGGAGCTGAGAAGCTGAATAATTTGTCACTGCTTAAAAGTTACATCTTGATCATTAGCTCAATATCGATTGATTTAGTGGTTTTGATTTTCAGCTCAACTCTCTTTAGTGAAGAGGAGAGAAGTGTGCCCAGTGGTGGAAGCATTTAGTGTGTGTCGGGCATGATGCTGAGTATTCCATGTGAATTCTCCCAGTCCATCTTCACGGTCACTCTAGCAAGGAGGCGGACTTGTGACTGTCATTCCAAAGAAAGACACCGAAGCACAGTGTTTAGGTAACTTCGTGGAGGTCACACAGCTGGAAGTGGCAGACTCGGTGTCCTAACCCAGGTCAGTTCAACCCTTAAAGCCCACACAATGTTGCCTCTAATGTTTGGAGCTCAAACTTGCCTGCTGCGCTGAGCCAGTTCTACCTCCTTACAAGGCGGCTGGGGGCTCAGGGAGTGGAGGAACTGGCCACAAAATATAAATTCCAGAGCATGGGCCTCTGCCATGGAAGCTGGTCTGGAGTGAGCCATCGTGGTGGAGTCCGGGGCATCCTCTGAAGGCCCCGAGTCCCTGAGCAGGGGAGAGCAAGGGACAATGCAGAGCACCCCCAAACTCTCCAAGGGAACTTTGTGATATCATTTGAATGAAACCGATTTGAAGCCAGGAAGGACCTTTGGGATCACCTAGTTCTAATGCCTGGATTGCACAAAGGGGAAAAGGGAGGCTAGGAAGGGGCAGTGATACGGCTAGTTAGTAGTGGCTTCTACGTTCCGTAACACATCACCTTCCTTGTACATGTGCAAGAATTTAACTCTGAACAAACCAGAGATTTCAGCAACTCAGTTTGAGCCAACCAACCTTAAACATCCCCTTCCCCCCTGCTACCCCCAGCTTCATTGGAACATATGATCACGACCCTAAGACCATGTTTTCAGGACTCTTTCACTGAGGCTGTCAGAGGACCTAGTTGTCCTCACCGATTTTGAGCTCAGAGACTAAAAGATGTCCCCAGACAGCAGGAATGAACTGAACCTTCTCTGGCTGTATTTATATTCTCAGCTGCCACCGGCTCTGGGCTAAGGGTTCCGTATGCGTACTTGCCACTGTGTACCTGCCTGCCTTTGGCTTGCCCGAAATTGGTTCCTCTACAGCTTCCGCGGGGGAGCCCACGGCTCTACATTAACGGGGCCTGGTGAACAAGGTCATTTCACCTTTCCATCTATCTTGCGGATTTCAGACTATGGCCACTTAACGCAGACACAAGAGGCCTGATTTCCGCTGGCCCCCACTGCCTCCATTTGGGCACCGCAGCCAGTGATCTCTGTAGCATGACAGAGAACTCTCTGCTTTCTCCTCTCTTCCCTCACCACTTCCGGCCATGGCGGGGAGTCCCTCTCCGCGGGGAGGTGTGCAGAGGACAAGGTGACCGGTGAGCTGCCTCTGGCAACGGGGTCTCCTTCCGTCGAAGGGAGGGAGGGGGGCACTTCAGGACTGGGGAAGGGGCTGAAGCTTGAAGGACCTCTATCCGGGCCACAGTGGCAGCTGGGAAAGGCAGCCAGAGTTCTGGAGCTAAGAATAGTGAGACCTCTTTCGGGTTTATCATATTGACACATTTCACACTACATTTCTTAACGCGCTGCCTTGTTGGATCGCATTTTTGGTCACCTTTGGAGTCGGCTATTGAAAAACCCCTTTCTTGTTTCTTTTTAAAATAACCTTCTGTGGTGTGGAACTTGAAAAGGTTGTCAGATGAAGTGTTTATGTGCTCTCATCTCAGCTAAAATAACGTAAAGCTGAAAGTACCCAACATATATATTTACCGAATACCTGGAGGGACATAATTCAGGGGGTGCAGTGATATCTGAGCTGCCATCAGTGATGCATCTCTTGTTGACGCAGGCTGTATGCATGCCAGGGCAAAATGAATAGTCCTCGGGCTGTAATCAATTTACTTCATTCAAACAATTGGCAATTGTATTTTCAAACAACTGGCAATTTCATCTGCTTTACCAAGTTTTCCAAGAACACACAACTGAGGACCAACAGCAAAGATAAATATCAACAGTCAAAGAAAGGCCATCTGCCGCGGCGGTCATTGCTGGGAACAACACAAGTCCCTTGGGAATCTGGCCACGTCTGACAGAACACACTCACCTCACCTGACTGAGACCCCTCCCCCATCACCTTCCTGCCCCTTTACTCTCCCTTACCTGGATGAGGTTGGCATTTAAAGATATAGCAGAGCTATGCTACATGTGGCTTGTCCTTGTAACAGAACTCCAACTAATCCGCTCCAACCTGCATAGATTCCACAAATAATCACATTTTTTCCCCGACCCTCTTTGAGAGAAAGGTCAATGAAGAAAGAGGTGCGGTGATTGCTTTAGGACAGTCTCGTTTCTGCGACTGGCTCAGTGCCCTCAAGCTCTCTCTTCTCTAAAACTCTTTTCTTATGTATAACGTTAAGGCATTGCGCTAGATCATCTTTAAGGTCCCCTGTGTTTCTAGGGGTTCCTATTTCCAGTAGCAGAGGTGAACTTTGGGAAACCTCTCCCCAGGTTCGGTATATTCCTCCTAGTCTCCTGCACCTTCTGCATCTCCCGTCCCACCAACAACAATCACGTGACATGTGACTTGACATACTTAGCAGTCATACTTCAGTGTTTTCAAAAACACTTTCACATTCATCCTCTCATTCGATCTTCTTAAAACCGCCGTAAGGTACACAGCTTGGGGATTATCACCCCCGTTTTGTTAGGGAAGAAACTGAGACCTAGACAAATAAACTGACTTCTGCAAGATCAGAGGGCTGGGTAGAGGCAGAGATGGAACAAGAACCCAGGCATTCTGACTCCAAGTCTGGTGCTGACAGAGACAATGTTCATAATGGCAACTAACATTTGTTGAGTACTCACCATCTACCAAGTGCTTTCTTCATAGTTCATTGTTCACTTTTTACCACCATTTATGGGGTGGGTGCTACTATTTCCCCCATTTGTCAGACAGAAAAACTGAGGCTTGGAGGGGTTTAAGTTCCTCACCCATGCCTATACAACCAGAAAACGACAGGTCCAAGACTTGAGCCCAGAGTCTGAATTCTGAGCACAAACACCATTGCTATCTAGCCAGTCTTGAGCTATTTAACATGTACCTTAAAGAGAATGGAAGGTCAAGCTCTCGCTTTGGCTGCCCTACCTGGTGGAAGAATAATGATCACTCCGGAAAGGTCAAGGTAACTAATCAGTCAGCGAGTATTTATTAAGTGTTTACTGTGTGTTCAGACCTGTGCTAGGACAGAGATGTTACAGGAGACCAAGGTGTAATTGTAAAGCTCAGTGAATTAGGAATCTGGCTAAGTGCACAAGATGGGGTAATGGCTATATAAATCATGATATATATATATGCCATAAAATGACACTATATGAGACAAAAATTTATAGACATTAAAAAAACAAATTTTTAGAGAACATTTAAGGAGTCTGGGAAAATGTTTCCTAAATAATACAAAGTATAAAAGCAGGATACAAATCTCTATATATGATCAAACCCAAGTTTGGGGTGACATTTTACTTTACTTGGATGGCTTTTCTTATCTATATTTTTGAGGTTTTTTTTCTTTTTTACAGTGAGCATGAATTAATGTTCAATTTTAACTCCTATAATCATAAAAAATATCCTTCTGCTTTAAAAATCTAGCCGGGGTGGGGAACCTGGGTGGCTCAATTGATTAAGCATCCGACTTCGGCTCAGGTCATGATCTCACAGTTCATGAGTTCGAGACCCGTGTCGGGCTCTGTGCTGAGAGCTCAGAGCCTGGAGCTTGCTTAGGATTCGGTGTCCCTCTCTCTGCCCCTCCCTTGCTCATGCTCTGTTTCTCTCTGTCTCTCAAAAATAAATAGAACAAAAAAATTTTTTTAATCTAGTTGGGGTAATATGAAACAATTAGAGAAAAAAGAAAGACACCAGCAAAGGGTAACATCATGAAACTTAATGGTGTTTTTTAGTACAACCCCCTGCCAGTAAGGTTGCAAAACATGGCAGCAAAGCCCCCACTCTGGGAACCTGGCAGTGTAGACCCTTATCTTGCTTCTACCACTAGGGAGCTGCCATGCATCACCTTTGACAAATCTCTTCTCCGTTCTAGGCCTCGGGTAGTTGGACTAGAACTACCTGATCTAATCCCAACAGTCTGTGATCTACAACGGGACTTCAATACTTCATTTTGCTCATTCCTGACTATAAATCAGAAGGCAGTAAAACGACAGGTTAACATTGGAGGCACCAAATAGAAGATATTGTGGAGCATGGCCCCTGAAACTCATGCTTTCCTGCATTTCTAATTCACTTGCTGTGGATTTATCCTTCCTTTCTGCCACCTATCAAAAAAAAGACAGGGCTCTCATTATTTTCATATATAACATCATTGTGTAGCGGTGGAAGTTAAAAGAAAAGGGGTTCTGTTGGAAGACAACACAGAGAAGTGTCAGAGTTAGAAGACGGACACTATAATCTCAGGTCAGCCATCCACTGGCTGTGTGACCTTGGGAAAGTCACTTAGCCTCTCTGTTCCTCAGTTTCCTCATCCGAGAGGGTAAAAAGGATCAGCGCTGCCTCGAGGCCACATAACAGTTAGTTGGCTTGAAGAGGAAATGAGAAGGGGAGGTGATGCAGGCAGGGCAAGGGCACCCTGAGGTATAAAGGGAAAAAATTGCTTTTGGTCATCACCCAGATTTGGGCCTGCTGGAGGCACCACGCTGGCAGATCAGCCTCAGATTACAAAGGAAGAGAGGGCAGGAAGAGGACTGCAATGCCTTGTGGTCCTCAGCAGGATCCTTTCTAGTGAGTCGGTGCTGGTGGAATTAGCTAGTTAACCTTTGCTCTGGAGAGCATGGAGGCTGAGAGGCTGGAAAACCACATTAGCAAAACTTCTCTTTTAACCTTTTCCATATCGCCTTCCTCTCCTATTTGTGGTCTGACTTAGGCAAGCAACATCAAAAGAAGAAAATCCAGCCTCTCAAACTGATATGCTCGAAACTTCCATCCACACATCACCCTTCATTAAAAGAACTCAGAAAAATCACAGCTGGCACCACATTCTTCCTTGTCTAAGTGGAGATCCCAGGATCCACTCTCCCACTCTCAGCACACCAAAATAGACTTTACATTTGGCAAAAGGTTGTCCTTTCCTTCGAGCCAGCAAGTGCCAAGGTTATCATATTACTATCCATGCTCCTTTCTCCCAAGCATATCTAGTTCAGATAAAAAAAAAAAAAATCAGAACGGTCATGTCCTTCTAGACGATTCCACGCAATGGTGGCGTGATGGCACCAAGTGGTATGTATGTGCTGGCTTTGGGGGACATCAAGTCAACTCTTCCTCCCCTGCTTTGCCCTGAAGCAAATCCCTATGGCTGAGACAGCACTGCAAGTACTCAGAAGTGACCCCATCAGGCCTGCTGTCAGCTCCAGATCCACAGATGGTAAACACTAGTATGGAGGGCTTCGGGAGGGCCACAGATGGGAAGAATCTCTTCCCCAGTCTGGTTTGGACTAATTCTATCCCTCTCCTCCACTTACCAACCACTTCAGTGCGCCATGTTAATAACATCAAACACTTAACTAGATGCAGGGCATCACATGAAATATCTCACATGGATGATCTCAGCTAATCTTCCCAATAACTTTGTAAGGGAGTTACTATTATATTCATCTTCATTTCACAGATGAGGAAAGTGAGGTTCAGAGAGGTTCAGTAATTTTACCAAGGTCATATAACGAGTAGGAGGCCAAGCCGATATTCAAATGCAGGAAGTTCAGTTTGTAGTCATTCTTTGTCCTCTGGTTGCTCCCAACCAAAGTAGGAGAAACTGCAACCCCTCCTTCCAGAGAGTTATGCGAAACCCAACGGCAGGCAGTGAGTGTAGGGAGAGCCTGGCAGCTCTGGGTCTCTTTACTCAGGGGCGAGCTTAGCTTTCCTCATTGTTCCTTTAATCCTCATGGTTTACAGATCTACCGGCAGTAGAAGGAAGAACTGGGGACAGTAAAAGTTGGGATTGACAGGAACTGGGAGGTCAAAGGACACCCTGAGTAACCCTTGCACAAAGTGGACCAAAGGGCTTTGAGTGATCTTTACTCTAAGGGCTGACTAGACTCAGAGATGTGCCAGATGTGGGTCACCGTTGACTAAAAAGGATTAGACTCAAAGGATTAGCAAATGCTAAGTGTCACCAGGAAGTAGGAAGAACTATGGGAGGAGGAATACAAGGTGTGCGTGCCAGGGTGCTGCCCACTTTAGAAAAGGAAGGGCATGGGGCGCCTGGGTGGCTCAGTCGGTTAAGCAGCCGACTTCGGGTCAGGTCATGATCTCGCGGTTGGTGGGTTCGAGCCCTGAGTTGGTCTCTGGGCTGACAGCTCGAAGCCTGGAGCCTGCTTCAAATACCGTGTTTCTCTCTCTCTCTCTGCCCTCCCTTGCTCACACTGTCTCTCTGTCTCTCAAAAATAAGCAAATGTTAAAATAAATAAAAGAAAATAATTTTAAAAAGAGAGAAAAGAAAGGGCAGTAATGGAGTGCCTTTCTCCTCAGTTCTTGGGGCTCTTGTCTCTGGGACCCATGAAGAAATCTCACTCAATGGTGGGCCAACAGTGCCCGAGGACATGAAGGGGCTCCCTCCAGGAAGGCCCTGAACAGTTCCTTGGTGCTTTTCCCGGCATCCCTCAGTTGGCAGCCCCATATCTAAGAGAAGCTCAAGCTCCTGCCTGAAGGGCCAGTCCCCTGGGAGCGTGGCCCATGGGTTTTCTTCTGAAAGACTTCTGGGTGCTTCCTGGGCCTTTGGGAAGCCTGGGGGACCTCCTGCATACTGTTCCCATAATGAGTTGTCACAAAAGAGCAGAAAGGATGACTCATCTCTGTGATCGGAAGTAGACGGACTTAGAGGCAAAGAATACCTTGAACCCGTAGTTCTTAGATTATGTAGAAAAATGCATTTCTGAGTTCTTTGACCACAGAGTAGCTGAGTAGCTGTCATTCTCAGAGGCACACTGGCTGGGTGAGTCCAGATGCACGGCTGAGGGATGCAGCAGGTCGAGGCAGGGGGCTGGTGATCTGAAGGGGTGTTGTGATGACTTTCTTGGCAGGAAAAGATAATTTGGGGTTCTGGGAAGGGCCGAGGACTATATAAAGGCTCAGACTGGGAAGGAAGTCTGGTCCCTCAAGTGACACGAGGTCATAAGAGGTTTCTGTTTTCAGGACAAAAAGCTCAAAGGATGTTGAACGCATGATTATATTGATAATAATAATACCCAGTACATGCCAGGCACTATTCGAAGTACTTTATATGGATTTGCCAATTGTCTCATTTCAAAACTCTCTACCACCCTGTGAGGTGAAGACTATTATTATCCCCATTTTATAACTGGGGACTCTGAGGCACAGTAGAGTTAAGTAAACTTGTCCCAAGTCTCACAGCTCGTAAGTGGAAGAGGTGGGATGGTAAGCAAGGAGAAGCCACCACTGGCCAGAAGCACTGGTTTCCGTCCCGTTGATTTTGCTTCAAGGATTTAATAGATTTATCATAGTCTCGTAAATCCAGAGAATACATCAATATAAAGAGAAATTTCTAGATATAGACAAAGAATTTGAGGGGCTTCATTTTGGGTGATCTTTCCTAGGTAAGAAATGTCAGTGAGACCGTGACTAGAAGAGGAAGTGGCAGGAATTAGACAAGAGTGAATGAGAGGATGTCAAAAATGGAAGCCTCCTCAGAGATAATCCAGAAGAACCTCCCCGTTTTACCGATGACAACCACCACAACCAGAGAGCAGAGGGCCTTGTCCAAAGCCATCCAGGCAGATTGTCTAATCCTGCTCCATTGTTCATTCCTCTGTACTGCTAACACCCCTCCTTTACAAGGCCATAAGAAATACGGTATCTCAAACGTTAGATTTTCTGGAATTTACTCTATAAGACCTCAACGTCAGCTGTGTGGTGTACGTGTGGGCTATTTAGTCTGAATCTACACCGTTAAGGGGGTCGGTTACCCTTACGGGGAGATGCACAGTGCAGGCGTGGTTGTCTAGCATTTTAAAATCCCAATTAAGAAGTGGTCCTACCAGCACTTCGGGTATCTTTGTCTAAAATGAACACCAGAGGCTTTTAAAATTAACATTAAATTTCTCATTGGTGACCTCAGTGGTGTTCAATATATGTTGATCAGCTGGAAATATGGCAGAGGTGTTCCCAAACAAGCAGAAAGAAGATATAAGAATCTGACAAGCTCTGTAGTGTTATCCCTTACAAATGGTGCCCTTAGCTTCATTCGTAAACAGTCCCACGGGCAGCCATTAATGAGAATTCTCAGTTATCTGCAGCCTACGGCTAGAATGTTGTTTGTCTGCACCAGGTGAACCTTCATGCAAGGTGCTGTTGGAGCACCTAAAAGGAGAGGCAGCTGGACATGACCGAGCCTACAGGACAGGCTGTCCAATTATTTTTATGCCTGCCTGCTATTATTTTAATGAGCAACAGAATTTCGTCTGAGGCTTACTTTTTTTTTTTTGAGGCTTAGTTTTAAATCTGATAGTGACGTTAGGGGGAGAAGACTGATAGCCCTCGCTCTAACTATGCCAAGCTACCGATATCCGACAAAACCTACCTAATGAGTTCAGTGGCCAGATTGGCTTAAGTCAGTGTACAGGTCCACACAACAAACTATACGTCTCTATTTTGGACCCACGTCTAAAGTTAGTAAGCCTCTGTCTTGGGGTGTATGGGAAGCTCCTACACTGTGTGAATGTTGGCAGAGCCTCACTTGACCCAGTGACCTCTCATTTGTGGACCTGGGATTTGCATTTGCAAAATCCAAGCCATTTCCCCTGTGGCAGCCCCTAGGAGTACCTCTTCTGACCTGTGGAGCACTTGTCATTGGCCCCGTGCTAGCTTTCTGCTCTTGCTGCAGGCCTCAGTATTGCCTAGAGGAAGGTTAGTCAAGGTTGGTCAACCATGAAAGGCCACTGGATACACAGTATATGCACACAGAACCGTGAGTATGTGGACAAAGGAGAGAAAGTTCTGGCACATTGAGGTATCTTAATGTCACGCTAGGAGGAGATGGTCAGATAGGTTTTTTGTGAGGAAGAGATTTTCTGGTTTTCTCAGTACTTTTTAAAAATTTTTTTTAATGTTTTGTTTCTTTATTTTTGAGAGAGAGAGAAGAGACAGAGTGCGAGCAGAGGAGGGGCAGAGAGAGAGTGGGAGGGAGACACAGAATCCGAAGCAGGCTCCAGACTCTGAGCTGTCAGCACAGAGTCCGGTGCGGCGCTTGAACTCACGGACTGAGATCATGACCTGAGCTGATGTCGGACGCTTCGCTGACTGAGCCACCCAGGCGCCCCGGATTTTCTCAGTACTTTTAACTATGAGGTAATAGAAGTTCTTTCAACGAGTGACCTAGAGGCTAGAGGAAGGGGGATAGTGTAGTGCTAGGGCCTGAGACTCACACCTTCCCCCAGTTTTGTTGGTCCCCCAGGTTTTTTAAAAGACTGGAAATGAGTGTGTTCAAGTAGGGACATGGCCTCTCCAGACTGCTGCAGGTCCCACCACACCACACCTGGCCCAACTGACACATCTGAGCAATCCACGCCGCCCCTGTAATCATTTGAGGTTTCCACCCCTGCTGAAATGGAGTCCAGGCTGGAGAGGCAGAACTAACTCGGCTCGAATCCTGACTGCACTACTTAGCCAGCTGTGTGACCTGGAGCGAGTTGCTCATGTGGATTGTAAACCACCTCTGATTCCTCTTTTCTAGAATGAAGGTGAGAGTATCTCCTTTCTAGCAATGTCGTGATGATTCCATGAGGTCAGGCAGGTAGAAGGCTTAATGGCATGTTGTCTACATGGTATGGGTTCAAAGAATGATCGTTAGTAGTAGTAGTATAATCATGGCCCTGGTTTTAAATTTGTTGATAGCAAGGATGGCACCATGAATAACATATAAACTGCAGTATATCTGTTTTTGAACAAATGGGCTGGCATTTGCCACAGCATCTAGGTTATATCACAGTTAAGGACCAATCATTAGCTAGAAAGCAAAGAAGAGAAGAAGCATGGTGAAGAAGGTCATTGCCTGTCTCTAGCCACCACTGCAAAGAACAGTTTTGCTTTGTTTACCTCAGAGACTGTGACCTGAGGCTAGTTGGGGTCCTTTCAAGTCTTGGATTTCCAAACCCAAGAGCCTCCTGCTTGTGGGGGCCAACAGCCCCCTTATTTACTCACAGAAGTAACGTGTGTGAAAGTGCCTGCCAAGTGCCTGGTGCTTAGTGGGTGCTCAACAAATGTTCTATCTGAATCCAGAGGTCTCTGCTTACACTACCATGGCCAATTAAACTCGTGATTCCCAGAGTGTCCATTAGAATCACCCATAGAGCTTTCTTTCTTTCTTTTTTTTTTTTTTTTTTTTTAGGAACTATCCTCGTATTTTTTGATTTAAAGCATCTGGAATGTGATCTAGGAAACTATATGTTTAAAAAGCATCTCTGGGGACACCTGGGTGGCTCAGTCAGTTAAACGTCCAACTTCAGCTCATGTCATGATTTCGTGAGTTCGAGCCCCACGTCAGGCTCTGTGCTGACAGCTCAGTGCCTGGAGCCTGCTTCAGATTCTGTGTCTCCTTCCCTCCCTCTCTGCCCCTCTCCAGCTCACCTCTGTCAGTCTCTCTCTCTCTCAAAAATAAATACACATTAAAATTTTTTTTAAAAAAGCATCCCTGATGACTCTGATGCAAGTGGTCCAACACTAGACATACTGTTTTAAGCTAACCAACAAGTAGCTTTGGAAATAGTGAAATAGAAGACTATTTGAGAATCTGTAACAGGTTCTGGCTGCCTGGGGGTGCTGGCAGCCTTTCTACCTTACATGTATAAAGGTGTTCACCCACTGAGCGACCCACACCCACATTGGCACAGTGACTCCTCTGCAAGCTGGGTCCTGATATCTTCCCGTCTCTTTCATTGCTGGTAGCCCGATCCCTTTCCGGGCGGCTGCCAGAATGAGGCCCCTGTTGCAATGAGTAATTGGCAAGGTAGACCAGCCAATCACGGATAATGGAAAGGAAACTATTTTTGATTGCAACATTTTTAAAAGGGTTTTAAAAATCCTTACCATCCCTCATCACAAACTGGTTTTATTTCTGAAAATATCACACAGTAATTGTGGGGAATCTAGAGGCTCAAACTGTCTGTTGCAGCAAACGACCAGGAGTGGAAGAGACGACAGACCCACCACTATCAAAAGGGTACAACTTGAAGGGTCAAAGGCCACTAAAAAAGTCTCAGAGAATAAACGACCAGAATTTATCCGTGGAGAAAGCCCGATGTTGCAAAATAGGTAAAGTGTAGTGGAGGAACTCTTTCTCATCTTCAAGTGTGTCTCAGTGCCCCCTGAATGCCCACCATCCATTTGATGCCCCACTTCCTTGGGAAGGTGCCTTGTTTTGGGTCACTTACCTGCCTTGGAAAACCTCCTCTAAGGATTCTGCAAGTAATAATAGGTGGTAACCTGATCAAAGAATTCTGGTTGAAATACTAACGGCTGATAAGGATTTACCTCGTTCACTTTCGGATAGTAAGCTTGCATTTTAGCACAGGCCTTAAGTGCGGTGATCCAAATAAATGAATTTGTGGAATTTCAGACTAATGGCAGACTGCTATGGGGGGGCAATCTTTGGGGTAAAAGGGTGCCATTTGACAGTCTTCAAATGACCCTGGGTAAGATTCCTATGACTTCCTGGAACAGCCCTCAGCTCAGATATGTTCACAAGTGACATCACTTCCCTTTCCTCCCTTCTACCTCGCCATGTGATCTTGGCCCCAGTCTCAGAAATGAAGTCAATTTTTCAAGTTGTTAGGGAACCAGGCAGAATTCGAGTTGTGTTGTACTTCTTGATTCTCACCCTCCTTAAGGAAAGTCAGACAGCCGAAGCGCAGATGCTGCTTACTTCCTTCTGGCCTGCCTTGACCCAGAGAAGCAAAGCAGAAAGGCAGTTTTAACTGCATGCCAACCTTAACTCTCTCGGGCAGGTTGTTTCTAAAAGGGACACTTTGGGGTGTGGCAAGGAGCCAAGACTCTGTCATCCTGGCTCATGAGCTGCCTCCTCTCTCAGCCTGCCTTCCAGTCTCTTCCAAATCCCTACAAAAAGCAACTCTAAGTAGATGCTCTCATCAGACATCTAATCATGCCGCCTACAGACATGGCTGAAACGGACACAGGATTGTGGGCAGTATGATAAGGACATCCTGGAGCAGAAGAGGCCAGATGCCTCTCTTACAGAACCTTCTTTGGAAGGCAAAGAGGTACAGATCTGAGTAAGGGCTTGTGTGCGAGAGCCTTTTTCTTGGGGTAGTCAGAGTCTCCCTGCTCTGGACTCTTTTTGCTCCACATGGTTTGAGTACCGGCAGCATTGGAATTCCCTGGGAGTCTGCTAGAAATGTGAATTCTTGAACCCTACCGGGGACCTACTGAATCAGGAAGTTCATTTTAACAAGATTCCCAGGTGACTGGGGCACCCATGAAAGGTTGAGACGTGCCGTCCTAGACCCAACTGTGTCTTACAGGGTTAAGGGGTCATTATCAGCTGCCTTTCCTCTCCTCCTCCTTCCAGAGCTACCATTTCGTGTCTGTGAGGGTCTGTGAGGGGGATGCCGCTTTGTAATCACGGCATTCCACATGCCACCCCAGGAAAAGGAAACTTGCTGGACGAGACTTTTCGGCCTCCTCACCACCTCCCTCCCCTCCTATGTCCTCTGATCCATGCCGGCCCATCTTCTGGCAGTGCCCACACCGGCGCCTTCAGATTCTACAACAGCCTTTTTTTTTTCTTTTGGTAGTACGTATAAAAAGTTTACACTTTTTTAGACCATTTAATTGAGGTATGGTTGACATTAAAAAAGCTATATGTATTTAGCTCTGAATCCCTAGGAACTGTGGCTGCTCCCCAAATTGCCACCAAGGCCAAGTTCAACATGCTGAAGCTGCACCTGCCTTGTGCCATGGGTGTACTTACACTGAACCTACTATGTGCAAATAGCTTTTCACTTTGGTCTGCCGAGGTCTTCCATGGCCAGGCCAGCTGATTTTTGCTTTGGGCGGAGTGAACAGCCACTCTGTGCATCCTGTCCAAAAACATACCCATGTGAGTAGCTCTTGTTCCCTGAACCTGAGGCCTTATGGCTCCCATAGTCTCTGTTACTCCTCTGTCAGGTGTACTAACGCCTCACCAGCCACCTTCAGCTGGATTCCTGTATTAGATAAAATGCTGTCACTCCTAGAGCACGGGCCCTCAAGAGGATGGATCAAGAACAGAGAGATTCTGACAGAAGGAGCATTGGGTCTGGAAAAGTGCAGAGCAGAGAACGGTCCCTAGGTAAATTTATTGGGGACGGGGTACCAGAATCAGAGTCCACCCATGGACCGGCAACACAGCGTGGGCGGCGGACGCAGAGTAGGACAGCGAAATTATGGCAAGACAAGAAGAGGCAGAAGTGTGAAACGGGACAAAGTCGGTCTTGTGTTCACCTTTTGCCAAGTACTGACCCCTTTTAGAGGGGGGGGTTTGCTGCCCTAGCTCAAGGCTCATCCCACACACAGACTGAGGCTATTTGTAGCTCTACGTCTGGAGCCCAGACATTTCCCTAGCAGGGAGTTCCTTTTGCGTCTGCACAACTCCTACGCTCTCGCACAAGAACACCCAGCACCCCCATCTAGAGTTTTAACTGCACCCTCCTGTGGACATTTCGTCTAGTCAGACCCAAAGTCTCAAAGCCAGAGGGACAGAGTCAACATGTGATTTATTGTGGCGGACCAGGTAAAAGTATGCAGATATATGCCCGATCCTCAGAGAAGAACGAAAGTCGTGTGAAAAGACTCCTCAAACAGATCTGTAGTCTCAGTCTAAGAAGTTCAAAGTTAAATCATCTGGACAAGCATGTTCATGCCCTCCCCCAAAGGTACAAATTCTATCTTCTAAAAGTCTGGCCCTCTCTGAAAATCCGTGCTGTCTTTTAATCCTTTAACCCACCGTATAAAAATGACAAATCTCTGATCCACAAAGGAAGACTAATAACAACGCCTCGGTGGCTTCATTTATTTTCCAGTCTGTTAAAATAAAAGCAGCCAATCACCTCTGCCTACCCATAATAATGACATCTTGAAATCAATACACCAAGAGACAAAAACATACAATAAAAATCTCAACCAGCCCCCCACTCTGCTCATTCAATCTTGGGGAGTTGGGGGTGAAAATGTAGATTTAAAGAAACCTCCGATAGAGGCTGAAGTGGGGGATGCGGCAAACTAGTTTTCATTTTAAGGAAAAAAGTTACAGTTGCTGAGAGGCCCCAAAACCCGTGGCTCCTTTGGCTGTGGGCATAGAGAGAGAATAATAGTTTTCTTTGTTCTTTCCTCTCAAATCCTTCCGGTCCGTCCCCCCAACCGCCCCCTCCCGCCCCCACTTAGTGGATCAACAGGAAACTGCCTTCTAGGGGAGGCTGTACACTTCCCTGAGGCTCACCTTTACAGCCTGCTGATTGCCATCTATTTTTATGGCCCAAATGAACAGCATCACCTCCCTCCCTCCTCTCCACATAAAAAATAGATTTTAAAAAACCCATAATAAACCTTGTGAGAAGGTGACTTAAGTCTTTGACTGGCACCACGAAGGCGACCTCTCCGCGCTTCAGTGGGCTAAGCCAGCTGGCCAGAGGGGCGGAGAAGTGAGCTAAGCCGTGAGCTTACTGAAGACAGGGACCGCAGCAAAGGCACAAAGATGGGGGGGCCTAGGGGTGGGAGGTGGAGCTGGAGCGGTCGACATCCTTTAGTGTAATGAGGATCTGTTTGAGGACTGGAGGAGGTCTTCACCCTGGTTCCAGAGATTACGTGAAAAAGACCAACACGAAAACAAAACAAAACCCACCAAAGAGCAGAGAATCAGATCAGGGGAGACGCTGCCTTCCCCAATGGATCTAAACAGTTAAATGGATCCTGGCAATTAGAATAATTAGATAATTAGACTGTGACTCTGTGGGCAAAGAGACGGAAACCTGTCTCCGCTAAGTACACTTGGTAGCAAAACGCGCTCAGTTATGAAAGGAGCGTGCTCTCAGCAGGTATATTTCACAGGGCTCGGGGAGGAAAAATTAATGGAATAAAAATTTGCAGCTGATGAGTTAGATTTAGGCAGCCAAAGGGATTTTGCCTGGGGCTCCATTAGAGCCTGCGCTCCTATGTCCCACTATCACTATTGCACCTCCATCAACAGATTTTTATTTAAGCCAATGCGTTTAGAGCACAATTCCGTGGTGAATAACCTTTAAGGTTACATTTGCCTTTTCCTTGCTTCTTGCAAACAGTGCGTAATCCACGAGCACATTTGTTGGCTGTAAAGGTGTACAACAGCAATTTTTGCAATGACAGTGCGGAGAGGGAATATGAGATCTGTGTGCTAATGAGCTGACACTGCAGAGGCTGGGGCGATGTCGTGTGGAGTGCACCACAAGTGCACAGCAGCAAGACACAGGAGGGGACTTCAAGGGAATCGGAGGCGGTTCCCGGGGAACCGGAGCGGCAAAGCCACACAAATGAGACCTGGCCCTCCCTTGGTATTACCCCATCCCCCAAAGCCCTAGAACGATCAAGTTTGGTTTTTAAAAAACAAGACATGTAACTTACAATGTGTGTGCACATTTCTTTTCGTATATACTGATTGGGTGTCAGTGTGCCCCTGTGTGTGCGTATGAACGCACGTATCCTCAAATCATGATATTCACACCATCCCTCTTTCTGGGGTCATCTAGCTAAACTGAAAAATAAGACTGCAAACTCAATGAATTCCTAGGAAATGGGAACATGTGCTCCAAAACAGAGGAGGTCTTCCATAAACTTCAATTCACCTCTGAACTGAGATCCCAAATGAACCACCCTTCAAAGCCAAAGAGGCTTTTATTGGCCTTTTAAGACACAGAGAGAAGTTGGAATCTGTCTTAAGTAAACCTCTTGGGGGTTGTGCAAAAAAAAAATTGGTTACTGGTGAAGAAGAGTCTTTAAATAACTGATGCCTGGGATTCATTGCAAGAAAGGCTTCTGGAAACATTGGGGGAGGGGTTGTGGAGGGAGAGCTGAGAGCAGGGACCCATTGTTTATTCTCTGAGTGTTTGTTTACCAGCATACCTCCGCCCTGGACAGTGTGTGTCACCCCCCCCCCCCCCCCCCACGAATTGGGGATAAAGGGAATATCACATGGGCAGGAAGCAATTGTAGTGCTAGCACAGGCTGAAACTAGGAATGCTGACTGGGAACAGGGGCAAGTTCCTTTAATTTTTGCCATCCTGTTCCAGAGTCAGGAGAGGTGACTGACCAGATTAGGACTCATCAGGATTCTTTACTTGAATTCTTCCTAGGTCTCCAGGAAGGGGCAGCACCGGAAGATCTGGAGGTTTCTCCTCTGTACAATAGTGTGGTCAGTTGGCAGACAGGAACCTGGGGTCACCTGCCAGGTCTCAGAACTGGTCTAGTACTATTAGGACAGGATTCTCTATTTCCTTGAGAAAAAGAACTAGTAAGGCCGGGGTGGGGGGGGGGGGGGGAGAAGAGATATACCTCCAGGGATTCCAAGGTCCCTTGAAATGCTTGTTTTCTGCCTTCAGAGACTATCTGCCTGTGGTTGGACTAGTCCTCTTTCTCATACTAAGCTTCTAGGCAGCAGCTGCCCGGAGACAGCTTTGGGATCTGGCCCCCATTCAATGATTGTGACATTCAGAGAGGAACTGTTTGGGGGACCAGAGAAGATGGTGGCCTGCCTCCTCTGTCTTCTGAGTTGTAAAGTCTGAGAGTGCAACAGGCAGCTGGGTACACATCACTGGGTTCTGGATATTTCTCCTGTGTGTGTGTGTGTGTGTGTGTGTCTTTGTGTGCATATGTGTGTATTTGGCATACCTAAGAGCAAGGTCACTTTTTGTTTTGTCTTTCTTGTTGTCCAGTGAGCCACACCCATTATCCCACAAAACCTAGCCTTGTAAGCTTAGAAACAAAAGTGCTGTGGATTTGGGGGGTGGGGGGCCGATTAGTTTCTTTTCCTATCCCATGGTTGTTCCTTTACTGCCTGGGAGGTTAAGGCATTAAGGCAACTCAACCCTAATATGAATGGCTTATTTCCTTGATTATTCTCAAACCCGAGCTATTCACATGGCAAGGGATCACTTCGTTATTGCTCCCTAGTAGGGTTCTCATGACCTTTGGTGAGTGGGTATCAATCTGATTTGACCATAGAAAAGCAAGACCAAAAACCTTAGAAATCAATCATTCCTAACGAGTCGATTGGTACTTTTATCCGGGTCCTCATCAGTGGAAAGACACGAAGTGAGTTGAAGTAAATATTATTCATTATTAATAATAAATCCTGCTAGTTTTATGTATTTGGCTTTAAATCTGTTCTAATTGATACTTAGGAAGCTGCATTTGAGATTCAGCCTCTTGACAAGATCACAGTGCTGCAGGATTAAGAGTCAGATGTGTGTTGTAAGTGCTGTAGGACAGGCTGGGATTACTGAAATAAGATGCAAAGTATAGACAGACATTTTGTAACTTTCACACTTAGCTGGAATTAATAAGTTCCTATTTTTGTCAATGTCGGAAAGCCAATGAATGTCAAATACAGAGTATCTCAGAACATGTTCATATAAGGATCTGTACCTTCAGCTAAGATTTTCTTAAAGCCGGTAAGTGTCACATTTCTTCAACGTATCTCACCCCCAACCCCTTGACCTAAGTCTTCAAACCCAAGGAACCTGTGCCCTTGGGGACCCTTTCAACAGTTTTTGGAAGTCACATATCCGTTGAGACAGAAGAATTTGAAAGAAGTTATACACAAAGTTTCACCCAACCAACCAAATTATCATTTCTCCCCTGAAATAAAAATTAAAAATCCCAAATGCCGAACTATACCAGCCATAAAAGCCTCACTGTTGTGAAAACTTTGTAAAATCAGCTTAGATGAATAACGATCAGTCTTTCCCATAAAACATTCCATTCAAGAAAAAAAACTGTACAACAAGCCATTGGTCATTTGGCATCCCATGGTTTTACCTCTCAAAATTGTGATTCCCCCCTTTCCAGAGTGACAATCACAGAGCACAGCTAGGCATTTCAGAAATGGCTTTGGGGCTGATAAAATTCCTCCCTTACGATATTGAGGTTTTCAGCTATAAACCTGTCCTCTGCACCTTTTGCTCTAAGAACTGTGTGGTCCTTAAGAATCGGGGGTGAACAACACTAGAGGAGCCAGAAGTAGCTTCCCAAATAGTAACCCAAGCAACTGTCTTCTCCCTTCCGCTGGGTTTGCCAGGTGTTCATCAGTTGTAATGAGTTTGTTGTCTTATAATTTCCTATCAGAGCTCTCACAGTAAGAGAGGTGATATTATAGGACAGAAAGAGGCCGGGGAACCCAGCCTGATCTGTGCCTCAAGGTCACTTGTTTGCAGAATTCCTCATATTTGGCTCCTAAATATTAGGCGGTTGTCAAGTTCAGCTCGTTCCTACAGCCAGGCGCTAGCTTTAACAGTCAAGTAAGGTACATCCTGAATTGACTCAATCAAGAGGTTTCTTTTTATTTTCATCCCATCTGAAGAAATTTCCCTGAACAGCCATGTTGTTTTTTCTTTATTTTTTTCCCCCAGCCTAAAGAGGGGTGGGGGAGGGTGGGGGGGGGGGGGGGAAACGCCAGTTTAGCAGGGGGGGGGAAGAATAAAACTTTTGCATCTAACATTATTCACACCAGAGTTTCGTGCTCTGCCTTAAGTCCCTCAGCAGGATCCTACGGAGTTGATTTAGGTGGCCTGAAACGTGGATTGATTGACTAGGGCCCCTAAAGTGTCTACTGAGGCAATCACCAACCCCCTCCCAGCATATACGCGGACCCCAAGTCCCACAAGCAGAATACAAATGCGGTCCCGAAGGTCCCAAAGGGAGGAAAAGCAGATCTACTTACAGGCATTAGTCACAGAAAAACTATTGGAAGAATCCAAGTGATCTACGTGGTAATTCAAATGGAAGGGCTTCTCGGTGGTGTTCTGGTTGGTGTTGTATAACTGCACGGCAAAGCGGAAAGCACTGTGCTCCTGCACCGTGTTTCTCATGAAAAGTCCACCTATAAGCAAAAGGAACCGAGATTTGGCTTGTGTTCCCCCTCCCAGGACCGGTTAGAAATTGGGGAGCACTACAGACAGGCGGTATCTCTCAATGGTGCTGGAGTGTGCGTGATTATTGATTTTCAACCTGTGTGTCTTTCTAGACTCTTGTGAACTCAAATTTTTGCCAAGAGAAACCTGGTTTTCCTCCTGACTTGAAGAGGAAAAGAAGAGGCCGGGAGAAGGGGGAAAGGGGAAAGATGGGCGAAGGGGGCTGCTTCAGATGGAGCAGTACCACGGAACCAACAGCAGGACTTGGTTTTTTTCTCAGGCAGTAGATTCCTCTCCACTTCC
>PJEM01002726.1:0-83925 GCA_004023845.1 Helogale parvula
GTGGGCTGCATTACTGCATTACAGCGGTGGGTGTGGCTGGTGGCGGAAGAGAACAGGAACATGAAAAGCCTCTGAGAGACGTTGGTGTCCCTATTTTTGGTCAGTGGCTCCTCTGTCCACACAGATGGAACTCTGGGCTTCAGCTTGGGGTCCTCCCTCTCCCTTACCTCTTCCTCTCTATCCTTCTCATCACTTCCTGCTTTTCTCTCACCACTTCCTCCCTGCCCCTCAGCACTTCCTCCCTCCCTCTCACCACTTCCTGCTTCTCTCTCACCACTTCCTCCCTCTCCCTCACTTCTTCCTCCATCCTTCTTATCACTTCCTGCTGCTCCCTCATCACCTTAAGTCCCCAGGCCGTCCTCCACTGCGTCCCTAGCAGGGACTGCTTCCCAAACCTAAACCCGATCATATCACTTCCTGTTTGCCATGTCAGTGGCTGCCCGTCACCTTCCCGACGACGACGAAGTCCAAACCATCCCTGCACCAGTTCCTCTGTCCCTGTCTCGTTTCCTGCTCACTGTTCCCCACACATGCCCATTAGCTGAATCAGATGTGCCACCCCCCAGTTACAGAGTTTATTTCATCAAATTATCACAACTATTATCTGAATTTGCCTGCTGAATTGTGGGGTCACTAGGGACTCTGTCTTAGCCACTGGTTTTAAAAAATACATAAAGTGTGTAAGTGCACTAATCTTAGGTGTATAACTTAACGAATTTTTTAATATGGGTATGTGTCCTTGTGATTTCCACTCAGATCCACAGAGAAAATTTCAAGCAGCCCAGAGGCTCCCCAGCGCCACCCCCCCCCCACCTCTCTGCTCCATACTTACTCCTCTTTGAGCTCCTGGGGACCATTTTAGCTGCTGTAGGTAGCAGGCATGCTCTGAGCATTTATGGAAGGTCTCCATGAGCTCACCGAAGGGGAAAGGGACGGCCCACAGACACCCTTGACCATCTCTGCCCTTTGCAGTTCTCAGACCAGAAGTATAATAGTGTGTGACTTCAATTTAACCGAAGTACCAGCCGTCAGGATAATACGTTTCCTCGAAATGCTTCTCCAGTGGTGAGTACAGGGTGGTTCTCGGTGTAATCCTCAGCAAACCGGCTCCCATCCTCATTCTGTTTGCTCGACAGTCTGTAAGGTAAGAAGAGCAGGTATGATTATTTTCATTTTCCAAGGGAAGAAACCGAGGCTCCAGATGGCCTGAAGTCCTTCTCTGGGCACATGCACCATGCAGGGGCCTCTGGGGTGCACACAGCATAAGCAAGGGGTGCAAGCTCCACGGTCGTTTCTGTCGGGACACCCTGCCCGTGCCTCTTGCATTTTGATTTCAGGCTTCTTGGGTCCTGTTATGGGGTCAGTTGTGTCTCCCCCAAACCATATATTGAAACCCTAACCGTGGGTCTCTCAGAACGCAACCGTATTTAGAAGCAGGATGGTTACACATTGCAGATGTAAGACGGGACACCGGATTAGGATGAGTCCCTCACCGAGTATGACTGCCGTCCTTGCACACGGAGCAGAAGAGATGCAGTCATGCAGTGGGACAAGGCCGCAGGAAGCCATCGGCTGGAGCCGGCCGCCTACGAGCCGCTGCTGACAGCTCCCCCCAAGTGCCTGCTCACCCATCCCATCTACGTGTAACCCCATCCCCTCCTTTAGAACATGGCTCAAATGCCACCACTAGAGAGAGACGCTCTTCTCAAGCTTGCAAAAAACCACAGAGGGGTAACAGAGGATGGAATCAGATGTTGCTACCCACACCCCCCACCCCATGTCCGTTGTTTCCTATTTAGCATAATTCAAGTGGGCAAAAAGTAGCCTCCTGGACTTTATCTGTCTTGTGCTGGGAGGCTGATCCAGTAGGAAGACAGTGGGGTGGGGGCGAGGAGACAATTCCTTATGGAAGGCTTTCAGGTCAGATGTTGATTTCCAGGGTGCTGCGTGTTAACATTAAGTTGGAATACGAAAGAAAAGGAGAAGTCCATTGTTGCAAGAGGTTACTGGAGGACATGAACTCTGGTGACAAGGGCTGGCCTGAGGCTCTTGTCCTTGTACCTCCCCGCCAAGCCCCAAGCGCCTTCAAGGATACAACGCTGAGAGAGTTAAGGTGCAGTTGAGACCATCTGGAGGGTACAAGGAACTGGATCTCTCTCAGGCCTCTCTCTCTGTGAAGGTTTAGGATTCTGGAGGGAAGGGGGGATGGAGCTCCATGCAGGGGAGGACAAGCCTCCCATGTAAGTTGCCTCGTTTACTGCACCTGCGCATTCACATCCCAAGGGGCTTGTCAGGTTCTTCAGTCTCTCCTTGCCAGTCCACAGGCAGGGTGTCACTTTCAAATTTCACCTTTTAGAACTCCCAGAACTCCTGAGGGGTCTTGAAATAACTCAAGCTAAAACTTAAATGTATCTGCTAAATCTCCTGGTGTCTGGTTGATCAGGTTAGAGGACCCCCTTCACCCTGATTCAATTCTGCATCGTGACATCTTTATAGAATCAGCTAGATGGCCGTTCCCTCCAAAAGCCTTCTCCAAAGGTGAGTGTGGAGTATTCTCTTTCTCCTCTGAATTCCCGCATGGAGTTTCATGTTCAAATCTTAGAGCAGGCTTTGGTTGCTACCTGCATTACAGATCTGCATGCCACGTCACAGCAGTTTACTGGGGGTGTTACGTGTGCCAGGCCTCGGGGACAACTTTCTAAGCAAGAGGGATACAGCACCTCATTTCACGGAGCTCACAGTTTTGTGGAATATGTGCGTTTTTATATTGAAATATGTTCTAAACGCATTTGTGGGAAGAGTTGCTCTGTTAGGCTTGTTCTAGATCACTATTAACTTAGACAGTCTGGGGCAGGCGCATTAGACAGACAGCCATAGACCCTTTGTTGGTCTGGTGGAGGGTCGAATCCCAGGCATTTGCACTGGGGTCCTGCCTCCCAGAAGGATGTGCACTTGGGGTTAAATGCTCTGTGGCCGCCATCTTGAAATGTTCGTAACTTTTAACAATTACGTGGATTCCTGCATTTACGGCTCCTGCGCTATCCTGCCTCCCGCCACTTTCCCAAGAGGGGTGCTTGCCTACCCCTCCCTGACTCTGTGGTGCCCTGGGTCTCTACCAGCCTCCTCCCCACCTCATCCTGCAGTTAGTGCCGCTCTTCCATTGGGGGGCATCTGGGTAATGTGGGAAGAGGAGGCCTGGATTCTGATGTCACCCTCAGTCTGCCCGGAGCGAGCCTGGGTAGGCACGCAAGGCGTGTTGAGGTCGGGCATGCGCATCGCATGTTGAGGTCAGGCATTCGCATCGCGTGGTGTCTTAGGGCAGGGCCTAGCGGGGACTGTCCCTGCCCCAGGCTGCCCTTGCCATGATACATTCCACAGGTGACCTGACTCTGGCGGACTCTCCCCACTTCTGATCCAAGCTATAAGTGCTTCCCGGCTTGGAGACTGAAGCCCCTTGAGAATCTTCTATCTACTGTGCACCGGGGCGGTGGCCTGCGGAAAAGGCAGAGCCCTGCTGGGGGACACAGTGCGTTGGCCCAGTGGAGGGTTGTTCATGGGGGCTCCTGGGGCTGCGCTGAGCCGCACGCCCTTGCCAAGGACTGTTCCTATGCCCGAGGGAGCAAGGCATTACATAGGAAATACAAACCGCCATGCCTGGTTGAGAGACACTGAGAAACAAAGGGGAAAGTTTCATATTTAAGTATCTTTAATAGCGCTTCTTTCCCTTTTGAAAAAGGCACTCCCCGTTTTCATTTTGCACGGATCCCTGCCCCGGCCCCAGAATGGGGCCGCGCCATGATTTATGATAGTGACCACACATGCTAAGGCTGTGCCATTGGATCTTCACAACCATACGAGTCAGGAACCTTGAGAATTTTTCATTCTGCACGCGACAATAAGGAGGCACGAGCCGCGCCTCGGGGTCGTGGCCAGATCGTGCTCGGAGGTCTGATCCTGTGCCCGGGCGCCCGACCACGAAGGCGGAGAGGAGCCTAGCACGGGACCGGTGTGCAGTTCGGATTTTGTGCATTGAACGAAGGGGTCGAGGAGCTGGATGTGGGAACCGCAATCACGCCGCCCCCTGCCCTCCCGGACTGCATTCGGGAGAGCCCAGGGAGCGAGCACCCCACGCAGGCGGGGCCGGAGGACCCCCGGGCGTGGGGTAGGGCCGCGCGGGGCCTGCGGTCCTGAGTGGGCGGCAGCACGTGACCACCCGCAGCTGCAGAGCGATGGCGAGCGCGCGCAGCATCGCTGGCTGGGCTGGCCCTTCCTCCCACACAGGGCCTGGCCATCTTGTGCCCAACTCTGGTAAAGCACCATTTTGTTTCTGCCTCACCATTCGCTTTTGCTGTTATTTTGCGAGCTGTCGTGTAGGTGTGCTTATTCCCCCTTTTGCATAAGGAGGGGACCATGGGGCCCACTCACTTCCCATGAGCCCGCCCTCCTCCAACCCCAGATGCTTCCCTCCTCAGGCTCGATTGCCCTGTCTATGAGCCTTCTACCTTGGATCCTAAATTGGGGTGCATTCCAGCTTTTTTGGGGGGCAAAGTGATAACCTATGGGTGCATGCCCCCCTGTAAGGTTTTAATATTAGGATGAGTTCAAGAACCATGCAGAACATTCAGGAAATACTGATCATACTGGCTTTTCACAGTAATGTGGACGGGGTTGTGTGTTTGGAATTGCTCAAATTCTCAGCAGTTTTAATCAGGGTTTTTTTTTTTTTTTTTTTTTTTTGCACCATTCAGAGAGCAAAATTAGAATTGCCTGTGTTTGTGTTCTACAATGTATTTGAGATAATTAAGAATTAGCCCGTGAAACCATAGAGCTCTTTACAGGGGCAGGAAGGATTTGCAGTCAGCCTTTCCCCCAGGCAAACGAACTGGACTTTTATGAGAGTAAATAGGAAATGTGAAGCCGGCTGCACATTTGATTAAACCTGCTAACATTTCATGGTCACCTCCGCTTAGCTGGCAGGCCTCCGGAATAGTCACCCCCCCCCCCCCCCCGCCGTAGCTGATTAGCAACCTGCAAGAAAATAACTAAAAATAATCGGCCGTTGAAACGATTATTTAAGCCTCTAAGAAATGCGTCCCGATGACTGTGCGTGACTGTGCGGTGGCGGCGCGCTCGGCGGTCCTGCCTCCAGTCCGGCTCCACTTCTCCGCTGCTGCTTTAAGACTGCAGAGCGCCCCAGCGGCCAGAGGCAGGGGAGGGGGGTCTCCGCTCGCCTCCGCGCCCGCTCGCTCGCTCCGCGCCCGCCCGCCCGCCTCCCAGGCAGGGAAGGTTAGCGAGGGCTCACTGCGATTCGGGCCGCGGGAGAGGAAAGATGAGCCTGCCCGCCCGCCTGCTGCCTGGATGTGGAGGCTGAGGGCCGGCGCACGGGGAGGCCGCTTGCTGCGCAGTCGGGGCGCCGGGGTGCCCGGGATGAGCTCACGCCCGCGTCTGCGGCTCCGTCCACCTGCCGACCTGCCGGCGGCCCCCTGAGCTGACGGCGCACCTGGGCTGCAGCCCCGCCGGCCCGCTCTGGCCGCAGCGTTGGGCGCGGCGCCCGGGAGCAGGTGTGCAGGAGCGCAGCGCGCGGCGAGCGCAGCCCTCGCCCCGGAGCCCGGCCGCGCCGCGTGCCCGGGCGGCTCGGCAGCAGCGGCGGCGGCGGCGGCGGGCGGGCGGCGGCCCCCGGGCAGGTGGCGAGCGAGCGGAGCCGGGCGGAGCGCGGGGGGCGAGGCCGGCGCGTCGCTCGCGGGAGGCCGGGGAGCAGCAGGGGCATGTGGATACTGGCTCTCTCCTTGTTCCAGAGCTTCGCGAATGGTGAGCCTTTCGGTTTGTGGTCAATTTCATTGCTCGTATTCACCGGAGTGTGGGGGGCCTTGGATGCATGGGGGGGGGGGGAGTCTTTCCCTCCTTCTCCCCCCCATCTGTGCTTAAAACTGTCATGCGTTTCTTTCTTTCTTTCTTTTTTAAATATGATTTTTATTTCTTTTGGGAGGAGAGGAGGCAATGTAGAGAGGCCGGGGGAAAATTGCTCTGTAATCATCTGAAGGAGCTTACCTAGCAAAGTGGCAGCTCCGAGCTAACTCCGGTACTAGATAGCTACCTCATTCAGAATAAACCAGGTTTGGCGAGAGGAGGAGAGACGAGAAGATCGCCACTTTGACACATTACAACCTCCGAGGGACACGACATTCCAAGTGTGGGCAGGTGGAGGGTCAATTAAGAACGTTTGGCTTCATATCCAAAGCTTTTTGAGCTCTTAAAACATTTGCTTTAAATCGGCTACAATTCATCTCGGCAGCAGTGAAGCCTGTAAGAAAGATCTGTCCTTCCCCCCCCACCACCTTGGTACTACATTTTCCCCACAGTCATTTATGTAAAATTATGCACTCATAAGCATTACATCATCTGAGATGTTGACAAAATTTTAAGAACACCTGTACAGTTGTACAAATGACATCAGTGGATTTTGTAAAGAGCAGTCCTTTCCTCGCACCCATCAATGTTACGTCTAGAAATGCTTTCTTCCTGGGGATTCGAAAAGCTATTGCTCCTGTGAGTCAGACGCAATTAGTAAGTGTGCCTGCACCTTAGTCTGCCTGTCACTGTGTAAATATGAACTTACATGTATGAACGGCTTCCTCTCATTTGGGAACTGAGGGAAATTGTCCTCATTTGGTATTGCCCGGGAGTAGCTACAGCTTAAATTCCCCTTTCAAATTTAGGATCACAAAGCTGCATCAAATGTATGACTTGCTGACAGTGAAAATTAAACCATTAAGCAGAATCCCTTACCCAGGAGAGAGTGAGAGAGAGAGGGAGAGAGAGAGAGAGAGGGTAGGGGTGGGGGCGGGGTGGGGGTAGGAGGGAAGAAATCTCGCCCTTGTTAGAAAATACCAGAAGCCAAGGGGAGGCTTTCAGATTTTCTTGGAAGAGGCACAGGGGAGCTGCATCTGGGTGCGTTTTCGGTGCTATCTAGGTAGTATCTAAATCATCACACTGACAGGCCAGAGGAAACATACAAACTTTGTAAAATTAAAAAAAAAGGTGGCTGAGAACAGGTAGAGAAGAAGGCGCTCCTGAAATTAACATGGAAATGACGCTTTGCTCTCTAATATAACCGACAGCAACGCGTGCACAACTTTCATTTGGAGGTTTCCCAGCAGGAGAGAATTGCAACAAGTTCTGACATGACCCCATCTTTCCCAGAGGGCACTCTACCTCTTCTGCAGCCTCGTGGGAATTTACCTTGGGGGAGAGATCTGCTGTAGCTAATGTGTGCTGATGCATCAGGGAAGTCGGCCCTTGATGCTGCTCTGCTAATGTGAACCAAGAGAAGCCGTAAAAATGCTCACATTACGAGCCCCTGGGCCTCAGAGCCTTGACTGCCTGTCTCACCTGTCAGGGCGGACCTCTCTGGACTCCTGGGAAAGGCTGGGATCATAGGGGGAAATGAAATTCCCATCCTGTTGGGAAGTACGTGTTTCAGGAGGACAGAAGACTCTGCGCTTCTGAGTGTCCATCAGTCCCGTTTCATAGTTTTCCAGTTAGAGGTGACAGAAATAGTGTGGAAGAATTTCTGGTACAGTTTCTGATGCAGGGATGCTGTAAATGCATGTGACTTAAAAAAATCAATTTTCATACTAAAATGATCCTAAGAGAATCACAGTGAGACAGTCGTGTAAAACCTCAAACATTCTACAAGGCAAATCTATGCAAAGACATGTATGTGGGTTCTGAGCATCATCTTCTTCACCTATTTCAAGACCTTTAGAGTTGATTGGGAATCACCTTATTGGTGCTGTAATGGACGCAGGTAGATTTCACAGGCTAAGGGTGTGCATGCAAATGAACATTAGACATGGCAGTATTATGTGGTCTGATGCTATCTATCGGAAGGCTGTGGACCTCTCTTATATAAAAATGGCCCTCTCTTTTTATGACCAAGCATTAAAAAAAAAAAAAAAGCAAAAAAAAAAAAAAAAAAAAGCCCTGACTGTAGAGCTCTGGGCTCTTTCATTCAGGGGGGAGGGAGGGAATTAGCTTTAAAGAGTTTCTCAATGAATGATGTTCAATGGATACTTTGCAAAAAGGATCATAAAATATATGGTCATGTGAAAATAGAGTAAGAGTCCAAATTGGAATGCTATCTGTTCATGGGGCCACATTTCAAAAATGTGAAATTAAATGGTTCCTTCCCGTCTTATCTGAATGAGACCTCAAAAAAAAAAAGAAAAAAAATTTTTTTTTCCAACAACTATCCTAGTTTGGTCTACCTTAATTCTGAAAAATTCCTGAATGTGTGATATAAAAGACCTATGCATTCTAATTCCTAAGCTGATTCCCACTAGGCCTCAAACAGCAAAATGTCTGACATGATTTAAACAACAAATCTATTTGCAAAGGATGATGCAGTTTGATATTCTGGGGCGCTCACAACCTAAGGACCCCACAGTGCATTTTAACAGTATAGACAATAGCGTTTTTCCCGCTGATGTAACGGGGTGCACGTGTATTTCTTAGTGCTGGACCAGCTGCAGACAGAATTTTGGGTGAAAAAGAGGAAGAGCGAGCCGTCCCTTCATGGGTTAAACGCTTGAATGAATTACCTCACCTGATCAGGTGCTGTCATCATGCTTGAAGCAGTCAACTTGCTCTGCGCCGTTCGGAAATACTCACTGGGGACCTTGTTACAGTGCGAGCTAACGGGGTCCGTGTGTGTGCGGACACACGTCCACACACACAGGTCCACACACACGTCCCTGCCCGTCTCCTCAGGACACGATCATACTGCATTGTGTTTGGCCACAATGTGTCTTGGTTTTAACCCCACGGAGAACATTCTAGTGTAAGATGCTTGTTAAAAGCAGGAGCAGGGCTCTGGGTAAGCTGAATAAGGAAGGGTACGCATATTTATTGCCTATAATATATTTTTGGCTAGTATCTTTGCGTCTCTTTTTATGTACACACGTGTCCCGACATCTTTTCCTGAGCCGTGGGATCTTGACCTTTGCGGCGTGGCTGTTTTCACAGAGCTTGCGGAGATTAGAGGAAGGGAGAGAGACAGGTGCTGCTCCTCAGAAGGAAAGTAGGGTGTCCACCCCTTGCAGGCATCGCGACCCCTCTCGACAGGATGTTACGCACTGCAAACGGGGCATTTTATTTAAATTTAGGAGCAGGCCTTTGTGAGTACAAATGCACCCTGAGACCTTGTAAAATGACTTTTATTTTATTGATGTAAAGACACGTAAGGAAACAGTGTCATTTGGTGAATAATTTCAGGGCCTCCTGCCCTCCTGTCCTTCCCCTGTTTGTAGGAAGCAGATTCGAATCCTATCTCAGAATTTCAGAGCTCCTCTAAAATCTCTGGGTTTCTTGAGCAGGGTGCCCCTGCCAGGTGCCCTCTGTAGGAAAACAAAATGCCAGGCAGACCTTTAATAAATGCCAGCCCATCCTTCTCTCCTTGACTCTCTCCTGGATGCCACTTTGGTGAGACCACAGTTCATTGCTGCCCCCTGGGGAATCAGGGGCCCACTGGGCAGAAGAGGGTACCACAGACAGCGGTGCTGGCAGGGGAAAGAATGTTGACCCCCCCCAGTCCCTAATTCCTGGGCCCCCACGTTGCTGTCAGTGTCCTTTCATTGAGATGCAGTGAGGATTTCCTGAAGAGACTGAATGCAATGTGGATGGAAACTCGGATGTAAAAGGGGCCGAGAGAGAGAGAGAGAGAGAGAGAGAGAGAGAGAGAGAGAGAGAGAGAGGGAGGGAGGGAGAGAGAGAGAGAAGGTCATTTAAAAAGGAGAGACCTATGAACACAGCAGGAGACTAGAAATTTATGTCTGACAAATTAAAGAATGGATTTCTCAGTGGATGCATTTACCAAATCGATGGCGTCCGAAATTCACAAAATTAGCCGGATTCTCGGGGCGAGGTTACGAAGGCACCTCCTCAATGATGCAGAGGCAGGGAAAGGAGACTCTAGCATCAGGTTAGGAGGGCAGCCGCAGCGCTCGCGGGGCGCAGGGCGCACCGGGCAGAGCCGGCAGGGCCCTGGGCGTTTCTCTCCCGCAGACCCGCGTCCTGGCATATTCTTGGCTGTCGTGCTCGCCGGCTCCCGTGGCCGGCTCCCTCGCAGGCAGGCCCGGGAGGTAGAGAGGTGGTGGTACCTGCATGTCAATTGTGTCCCTGCCACAGGACACTAGTGGGCGGCAAACCTCACCAGACTGCTGCAGCCAGCCTTCCTCGGCAGAGCGGGCTCCACGGCCGCCTCCGGGGAAGCGGGGCCGGGCGCGTGGCGGTCGGAGGCCCTCCTCCCCACGGTCCCTGCAGTCCCAGTGCCCGGACCCCCGGGGCCCGCCCGGGAGCGGTGCGCAGGCCGAGGCGGGCGGGCGGCGTCCGGCCGTGTCTGTTGCCCATTTTACAAAGGACCACCGCGTTCGTTCGCGGCACTCTCCGGAAACCTAGAAGGTGCCCGGGAAGGGAAGGTGCATTTGCATAGCCCCTTCCAAACTCGCGGGGGGAGCCCGGCCCCGGCGCGTGTGCGTCTCCTCCTGGAGGTGGTGGCTCCAGGAGCAGCCCCGCGCCTGATTGGCTGACCTTCCAATGTCATTCCAGGAGGCCCTGCTTGCTTCTCCCCCTGCTGCTGGTGACTGGGGTGATGCTGCCGCTCCCACTCCTCTGCAGTCCGGCTGTCTCACTGCCCTGCTGCTCCGGGGCTCCTCGACCAGGAGCCCCTCCTCGCTCCCCCCTCCCCCGCCCATCCCGCGCAAATTGAGCAGCACCTGTTACCTGCACCAGGATTAACTCTTCACCTCCCAGACAGCCGGGCACAGAAATGCCCAGCGTGTCCCCCACCCCGCCCCTATCTTTGTGTTTTAATGTTTTGAAGATAGAAAATTCGGAGTTGTATTTCCCTCCCCGAGTTTCTGGGTTAAGCTAAGACAGTGGGAATGGAAGATTCCAGAAGCCCCACATGGACCCAGCTCTGGGGGCCCCCCACAGGGTGCCTTCTGCGGGTGACACCTTCCAGGAAGGTGCTAGAAGGAAGTGCGGTGGGGCAGGTGGATGATGGTTTCCGGTTCCACTCTTCAGGTTAGATAGCGCTTCTGGCCGGGATGTTGGGCCGGGCTGGATTCAGAGACCTCCCCCAGGTTAGGTCCCAACTTAGGTTTTTCAGAGAACCTTGGGCGTTCCCTCCACGGTGCCTGGGCAGGAGGTAACTTTATTTCTTTGCTGCTTACCTGGCTAGTGACTGTCCCCTCTCTGGAAAGTAGGGTCCACAGGAGAGACTCCCGCAGTGCGCCAGTGTTTTCCTGAGACCCCCTGGGCCGAGCTGGGCACAGAGTCGGTGCACATAGATGTTGGGTGACTGGAAGAAGGCCCAGAGGATGGACAGAGCCCTGCTTACCTCGCCCCTCCCTGTCCGCCCTTCCTCTCTTCCCCCTCCTCTCCCATCCCGCCTCACCCTTCTTTTGCTCCTTCTGGCTCCAGTCTCTAAACCACCGGGAGAAAGGCACCCAAGCCTCTGTGTGGATTCCTTGGCTCCCATCTCGTTCGGACACACGGACCTCATGGCGGAAGAAGTGTTCATTTGCTAGAAATGCTTCTGGGGCATCTTGTTCTCTTTACCAAAATGGATTCACACTTGGAGTGGGAGGGGGGACGCCATCATGGGGTCCTTATGGTGATCCAGCTATTTGAGGCTCGTCCTGATGCAGAGCGGGTCAAATGTCACAGAAAGGGAAGGTCACCGACACACCAGTCCCCTTGTTCTCAAGTGGACGGTGCTAAGTGCACGATTCAGAAATCTTGTGCGGTGTTTACTGCCCTGTCGCTTCCTGAAAGCCGGGCAGAAACCTCAAATCCACACAGAAATTACCCCCGGGATTCTTGGGAATTCATTTCTTCATCAAAGGGCCACCCAGGACATCAAAGCAAAGCTCAGCGTCTTAGGCCTTCATTGACTTAAAAAAAAAAATCACATTATTATTTTCTTAAGTATCGTATTGATTTAGGAGATTCTCAGTGTTATTTCCTTTTTTCTTCTCATTTTCCAGCACTTGGTTCTCTCATCAAAGTAGCATGAAAGGAATACGTTTTATTCATTATTGAAATTTCAACTTCTGTTCAAACAGAAGAATCATGTTAGGTGTGATCGCATACAGTATTTATTCTCATTTGATATTGGGAAATCTGTATTTGTTCTGTGTTGACCAGTAATTACAGTATTTAAAAAGAATCATTCAAGTGGATGAAGTTTTGGCCTTAGGCCCCCGCCCCCTGGATTATGTAAATATATATCCTAGGTCAGCAGAGAGGAGGGAAATGGGGTTGACAAGATATTTGTCCAGATAAGAGGAAGGAAGGATCTCCTGTGCCGGGAGGCAGAATGACAGAGATTAATAAATCTTGCCCGCATCCCTATTTAAGTTATTTTTACGCAGACAACAGTGCGTAAGATTTAAGAGTGAGCAAGCAGTCCTATTTATAGAAAGCCAGTTTTAAATGCAGCGGTTGAGACTGTGACAGGAAGCCCTGAAAACGTGAGCGAGATCCCCTCCATAGGGAATGCGGGAATGCAGGTTCCTCTGACTTCCCAGCAAGGGGCCGGATTTGGGGAGGGGACAAAAAAGGCATACCGATCCTCGCTGAAGTACTGAGAGGTCCCTTTGGATGCTGCAGAATCTTCTAGAAATGCTCTCAGACCATGTGTGATTTGGGGAGTGGGCGGGACCCAGTGTGTATATTGTTTGGAAACTGGGCTTGGGGAGGTCTGGGGGGTTTGGGGAGCGGGTGAAGTTGGCTGTGTGGCCACAGATTCCCCTTGGGCGGCGCGCATCACCTCTCCTGCAGACGGTCAATCGCAGAAAGTGAGAGGGTTGGGTCTGCATGTGTGTTTGTAGCAGAGCAGTTAGGGAGAGAAACGTTCAGATTTAGGGTCTTGTGATTATCACAGGTTTGTCCACGATACTAAGTTCTGGGGATTTAAATTGTGCTGTGCGCTCCTCCGAATGGTCCGTTTAAACAGGCAGGCCACGTCTGCTCCAGCTGATTGACTGACATAAATGTCGCCAGAGAAAAAGAAGCACACCTGCTCTTAAAAATGAAGTAGTCTTGGGGTGCCTGGGTGGCTCAGTCAGTTAGGCATCTGACTTTGGCTCAGGTCATGATCTTGTAGTTCGTGGGTTTGAGTCCTGTGTTGGGCTCTATGCTGACAGCTCAGAGCCTGGAGCTGCTTCAGATTCTGTGTCTCCCTCTCTCTCTGCCCCTTTCCTTCCTTGCGCACGTGCTTCTCTCTCTCTCTCTCTCTCTCAAAAAGAAATGAGCATTAAAAAAATTAAAAAATATATATTAAAAATAATCAAATAGTCTTTTTTCCTAGGACCGCATCTGTTTCTTGTAACATTTTGGTTTTTCTAGTCCCAAGTGGGTCTTCTCTTCTGTAGGACTAGAACTCTTTTTTTTTTTTTTTAATAAAAAGTCTATTTTACTTTTTTTTTTTGGCAAAAGCAAGGGGCTTTATTACGAATTTAGGCCTGGCCAGCCTAAACTCGGGCTCACAGACTTCAACAACACACTGGATCCACGTGGAGTGAGCCCCGAACAAAGGCAGGATAGGGCTTTTATGGGTTTGGGAAGGGGGAGTTACAGGAAATTGTGACACAGGTACAGTGATCCAATCATTATTATACAATATTATTGACAGCAGGTTTAACCATTCACGTTGCCTGGAGTATTTGTTACTTTTGGCGGGACCCAATCACAACACTTAGAGTACTGACCAATCACAGAGTGGGCTCAGGACCCTCACGTAGGGAGTGACTAGTCTTAGCCTCCATCTTTAGGCCTGCCCTTAGAATGTTACAAGGGTGGTCCCTTTTGCCTTGGGCAATGTGTGCCCTTCTGTTGTTTCATGGAGTCAGTTTCAGACCTGCATCCTTACATTCCCCCCTCTGTCTTTATTTTACTTTTTAAAACATCTATTTATTTAAATTCAAGGTAGTTCATATACAGTGTACTATTGGCTTCACAAGTGAGCACAGGTATTTATCACTTCCCTGTACCCAGTGCTCATCCCAACAAGAGCCCTCCTTAGGAGGAGAACTCTTAAATTTGTATGGAATTTGCCGGCTTACAGGTCATAAATCTGAACAAAAGCCACCTCCTGACCTACCCTTGAGCACGATGCTGGGAAAAACATTTGCCTTTTATCTTGTGAAGAAGTCTCTGTAAAATGGGTCATTTTGTAGCCAGCCTCTCCAGACTGTATAATGGGTGATAGAAAAAGATTCAAGCCACCTGGGTGACTCAGTCGGTTAAGCGTCCAGCTTCACCTCAGGTCATGATCTCATGGTTCGTGGGTTCGAGCCCTGCATCGGGCTCTGTGCTGACAGCTCAGAGCCTGGAGCCTGTCTTCGGATTCTGTGTCTCCCTCTCTCTCTGACCCTCCCCTGCTCACGCTCTGTCTCTCTTTCTCAAAAATAAATAAAAATATAAAAAAATTTTTTTAAAAAGAAAGATTCTAACTCTTTAATTACCAGTTTTGATTGATGTGAGTCTTGCCTCTTTTATTATTGAAATGAGGAACCAGGAAATGGTTTTAGGCTTTATTTTACACAGAATTTGACTAATTCTTGGCATCGGCTGTACGCAAATATGATGAAAGTTTATAGTTTTTTTCTTATATTAGGCAAATTGTCAAATTGCTGGCCACTTCTGCAGAACTACAGTGGCGGTACGGCTCCCAGGGAGGATCGACGACCTCAGGGTCCCTGGTGCCCTCTGCGTCCTCAGGGGACCTCGGTGAGGGTCGTGTTAGGCTAAGACTAGGGCGTCCAGTAGGCAGGGAGCTTCCCGAGGAGCCAGGCGGGTGACGTGGCGATGTCGTGGGAGACCCTCACCTCAATGTCTTTGTCTAACATCGAGTCCAGCGCTGATGTTCCTCGTGAAACCTCCGTTCACTGCACGAACGTCAGGGCGACGGGAAGATTTCGGTGATGATGTCCTAAGACGGAAGCGAAGTACGAAGATAATTAGAACCACTGCGCTCCTAAGTGCTTTTCAGTTTTATTCCTCTTTTTTTTTCCTACATAAAGGACCTGAGTTATAGTGTGGAAACTTCTGAGTAAACATGCTTTCTCATTAGAGAAACCCGAGATTCATTTCTTCTCTCCACTGAGGCCTGATTTGATCTTGGGTTCCCACGGGACCCCCAACCCCCCAGATCCCAGCCTGCTTCATTACTATGTTTATTTCTCAATATTGGCTCTAGAGCAGTTTTAATATCTTGATTTGTAGCTGCCGGGGCAGAAATAACAATGCTTTGTTTTATTACGCGTGAGACGTAGCGGTGAGCTGAAGACCGCCAACCTCAATGGCAGTCGGTTCTAGCAGCCGATTGGGCATCTCGACAGAGAGGCGGCACCGGGGTTATTCTGTCACCACGTTGGACCTTGGCATTGCCGTGTCTGCACAAGGCAGCCGTTCGCCCATCTGATGGCCAGTGAACACGAAATGCTTAAAAAAACCCAAACAAACGTGAGATGCTCTCTAAGAAAAAGAATCATTCTTGCATAAATTGTTCAGGTTGGTAGAACTTAGGTTAGCAGTTCCTGTCCGGTACCTTGACGTGGGAGCAGAAAGCAAGCTGGGTGGTCAATTACCAGATGTGCCCGCGCCTTACGATTCGCCAGAATCAATACCTGTTAAGTCTGGTGGCTACCGTTTTACAATAGACTTGATGGATAAAACCAGGGAGAAGAATTCTGACCTGCACATGATGTTGGTGTGTGTGTTGGCTAACTACTTTGATCAGTGGTTCCTCTGTGTCTCACGACACCAGTCACAACCACTCACCTTGTTATTAATGGTCACAAGAGACCCCTCATTCTCCGCCTTGCCCTGTCGCTGCGGAGTGGAGAGGAAGATTCTTCTTCAGGCTTCTGTGGCATCAGGAGCTGAGAGGTAATGTCAGTAAAGGTTATGGGAAGACCAAGAATGTGGAGCAAGGGCTGCAGCAGGCCCCCCATGAAGATTAGAGGAATAGACGGGAGGAAGGAGGATGTAGGCTCCTCCAGGCCCCGGTCTCTTGATACCTTGGGTCTAGTTCTCGTTAACGGGTCTGGACCTCCTCAGCTAAGGATCAGGCTGCTGGTCAATGCCCACATGGGCTTGTCAAGGAGGAAGAAGTTGTGGAAATTTCTTGGAGAGTTTTTCCCCTTACGAGTCTTGTATTGGAGAGTCTAATGCTGGTACCATTTTGGGAATGGGCTGTAATTGGAAACGTTCCTCAGGTCTCCTTCCAGCAGACCCTTTGCCACCTCTCCCCCACCCCCCAAGCCTCCCAACTTTGTGCAGAAGCCTCAGCTAATAGTTGATGGCGTTTTCCCACTCCAACCACCAGAGAGTCTGGTTCTACAGCCCTGGAGAAGGCATGGTTCGGGAAACTGCTTTAGTTTTCTGGTCCAGGTGGCCCCTAATCCACCTCTGAAAAAACACCTACTTGTCAAGGCGCTTCCCGGCCCCTGTTGGATAGAGGGCCAGACACTAGCTAGAAAGCCAACCCAGTGACATTTGAAGAGGACCTCAATTCTTGGGGAACTCTGCATTGAGTAGAGGTTTATTGGGAGGGTACATGTGTGGGGTCATTTAGTCATTGACTGCATATGGTGATACGGCTTTGGGCAGGCTTAGGGAGAGTTGTCAGTAAAACCTGGTCATCAGGAAGTGCCCACATACGGGGGGTTGTGATCCCACCAGGGACACTTCTAATTTGGATTCTAGTAGCTGGAGAATCATTTATGTGTGTATCTAATATCTATTGGCATCCGAATATGGATATGTGTGCTTATAGACGTGGGGCCATTTTTTCTGATTGTTTGAGTTTTATTGGCTGTTCAGCTTCATTGCTAGGCACGTGCTTTGCAGATGGACTTGGTTCCATTGTGCTTTCTCACACTGACCCCTTCCTTGCAGCTGGAGTCCTCACAGAGAAGCCTCTGGAGCCTAAATGTAGCCCCCTGGCTGCAGGCAAGAGGCCGATAGTACAAAACTGATTGGGTTCCTGTACTGGGCGGTCTTGGGAGAGGAACGAAAGCAGATCGAGACCAGACCGGAAAGTGGGTCTGTTGGCAGCATCAGGTTTTATTTTGGTGCCAATCTGGAACATTACGTGCGCCTTCATTCAAATATCATTGCCCAGGCTCCTTCCAGAGCCAGATGTAGACGACTTGGGGTCCGTCTGCTCTTTGGGTTTTTTTCGTCTCTCCTTTTAGGCAAATGACCCCAAATTGACTATATTTATCGCACGAAGCACGTGCCGTCATGCTAAATGGTCATAAAAAGCGAAAATGGCGTAGAAGGACATACATGCACTTTTAGACCTTGTCACAGGCATGATAAAATCGAGGACAATTACCGGTGGCTGAAGAATCCTTTCGAAACACCGTGTCCTTGATTTCTGCACTAAAATAGATTTGAATGTGTGCCGGAGAGAGGCCTAAATTCAGAGCCTTAAAAAAAAAAAAAAACCTTTTGTGTCCTGAGATCTTATTTTAGATAATATTAAAAATAACTCTCCCTCCTAGGCATCTTAAACAAGTTTGATGTTCTAATGCTTTGGCGATTTTATTGTGATTCACTACAGAGATGATCTTCCAGAGCGGCCGTTTTGATACTTTGCTTTAGAAGAAAACGGTATGAAAGACCTAGCAGGCACGAGGAATGCAATTTCTGCTTACTCAGAACTACCCAAATTAGGGGAGACCCCGTCTCTCGGCAACAATAGGCTCCTACTCCGTTGTTCCTTTGAAAGGGGGGTATTGTGTTAGGAAGTCACAGGCTCTGTCTGGAGAGTCCTGGAAGGAGGAATCCGTCTAAAATAGCTCCTAGGCCCTCTCTGATCTGGAGATTTCACAACCTGCACAGTTTGTACAGACTGTTCTCTTTAAAATTTCGTAGTGGCATAGGTCACTCTTTTTTGATCTCCCCTACCCCCGGAAAGAGCATAAATATTGCCATCATCAAATTTAATGACCTGCGGGAGACTCACGAGTCATTGCAAACGGTTAAACACTTTCCTTAGGAAAAATACGAACGCGAGGTCGTGTGACTCAGATTTATTATGAGAATAAATCACCTTAACCCATAGAAAATATTTATTGCACTCAGTAGTAAGTGTTGAGTGTTTTTTTCCCCCTTAGGTTCCTAGCATCTGTGTCTCATAAGCACAAGCATCAGTAGGGCCCGACGGTCTAGTGGCCCAGCCACCTGGGGCACTGCAGGGAACGGAGTGGCTTTCTGTTGTCAGCGTCTTGTCGTTATTTTCACCCTCTCTCCCCCCTTGGTAACCGGAGCAGATATCAGAAGTTACGTGCACACGACGGGAGTGTGGGAAGGGCACTGTGTTAGCCCAGGGTCTGCGGTCTTTGCTGGCTGTGCAGATTTCACACGGGGTTTGCTGTCCCGTGGACGGGGTGGGGGTACCTGCGTGATCCCTCAGCTGAAACCTGGCCGCAAGGGACAGTGTCCTGTCAGCCTGTGGGTGACCTACTCAGGGGACCTCGCGGGAGTCTAGAGATCGCTGAGTGGGTGGAGGCTGGTATTTAAATATTTTTCTAATGTGTACAGGTGTAGGGATTATGGGTAATTGGAACCCTCTAAATGGAGTCATGAGGTACAGTTCAGCTCGGTGGTGCTATTATTTTAGGCTCATTATTTTTGGCAGATGGAAATTAAAGATCCCCCCACCTTTTATGGTATGATCATTTTATTTATTTTTTAAAAATTTTTTTAACATTTATTTATGAGAGAGAGAGAGACAGAACATGCGTGGGGGAGGGACATAGAGAGAGAGGGAGACACAGAATCAAAAGCAGGCTCCAGGCTCTGAGCTCTCAGCACAGAGCCCGACGTGGGGCTTGAACCCACAAACCGAGATCATGACCTGAACTAAAGTCGGACGCTCAACCTCCTGAGCCACCCAGGTGCCCTGATCTGATCCTTTTAAAAAGAGGTAGGATCTTGACAAATTGTGTACTCTGGTTAGATCAGGAGTTCTAGCCAGGGGCGATGTCACCTCTCAAGTGACACCGGGCAGCATCTGAAAACATCTGTGGTGTCACAGTTCTTGTGGGGGTGGGGAGGCCACTGGCGGCCAGCAGATGCAGGCCGGGATGTCGCTGATGCCCTGGAATGTGCAGGACAGACCCCCCCCAGCCCGCATGACAAAGAATTATCCCGTCCACCGTGTCGATGGTGCGGAGGTCGAGGAGCTCTGGGTTAAAGAGCGTAGAGCCGAGTGGCCACCATCGGCTACCAGTCCTGTGCTTTCCTGTGGATGCTGACGTGGCCCTGGGGAGAGAGAGCCGGGAGGGAGATGCTCTCAGTCTCGGAATTCCTTGGTTACAAAACTCAGAGCTCATGATACCTGTCATTGACGAAGCTTTCTTTACGATTTGCTTTTTGGTCTTTCTTACAACTAAAAAGAAGAAAACCAAATCTGGTTCCCCTTTTGGGCCAAGTCATTAAGAACCGGAGCACTAGGGTGCTCCCACAGCCATTGCTCCCCTGGAGTGATTATGCTAATTAGTGTTTGATCAGATGATTAAATTATAATTCGATTAATCCTGCGGGCGAAGCGCTGGGAGGCGTGCCTCTCGCCTGGGTACCTTGCGCCCAAAAGCACCCTGTTCTGCAGGCCGACGGAGGCCTGCCCTTTCTGCAGACACGCGTTCTGTTTTCCAAGCATATTGCAGATCCTTTGTTGCCTGGTCGAAGGGAGAGGGGATATTTCTCTCACCTGCTCTCCCGGGCAGAGGCTGGCCTGCAGGGGCCTCTGGGAAATGTGGGAAACGTGGAGACCCTGGTTAGAAAGCACCAATTATTGGAGGACGTTGGATGCAGAGCAGCTGGACGGGCAGGGAGTGTGCCGGCCCCAGGGGGAGGCCATGAGACTCCCAAGGCCACCAGCCTGGCCTCTTGCTCCTTGAGTGGGGGAGGGGGTGGGGTGGCGTGGGGGGGCACCTACCCTGGGCCTCCCTCCTCCGCCCTGCAGCTGCCCGTGTGCGTGCTGGTAGTGGAGCACTGTTCCCTGTGTTTATTTCAAGTGCGTATTTCCTTAAAGAGGCCTTCCACCATTTTGTTTCTGTGTGTTTCGGCTTTAACAGTGCGGCTTAAGGTGTCAGTGTTCACGACCGTTTCCGTTCCGTGCCTGCTTTTCCATGCCGGGCACCTTCGTCTAGGTGACTTTGAGGATTGTCGAGGGAGATGCGTATGAGATGCCTTCTGACGGGAGGCACTGGAGACGAATTGCAACGAGCGTGAGTGGGAGACACTGGAGGCCGAGCTGCGTGACTGGATTTCACCTCCGGGGCGAGAGGCTGCTGTGGCTTCCTTTTACGGTTCCAGGAGATTAGCAATGGTTGGATTTTCCTTTACAGCTTTTTTTCCGTTACCGTCTTATAACAGGGGTCGTCTGGTTACTGGAAGCATAAGCGTTTGAGATATGTGTTTTCGTGTTTGTTTTTTTTCTTTTTAAGTTCACTTATTTTAAGAGGGAGAGGGAGAATGTGGGCATGTGCACAGAGGCAGGGCAGGGGCAGAGAGAGAGAGAGGATCCCAAACAGACGCCATGCTGTCAGTGCAGAGCCTGAGGGGGGGCTCGATCCCACAAACTGTGAGATCATGACCTGAGCCAAAATCAAGAGTCAGAAGCTTAATCGCCCAAGCCACCGAGGTGCCCCTGGATTTTTTTTTTCTATCAAAATGTGTGTGTGCTTGGAATTTATGGCATTCGCATTTAGGAACAGGACAGAAGGTGGTACATCCATCGTGGCCCCACAGCCTGAGAACTGCCTCAGACCACAGAATTTCTGACAATGTAGGGACTAAATACCTGCTTAGATTTTCGCATCTCCCCTACTCTGAAAATCTTGCACCATCATTTGTAAGAGATTACAAGCTCTTGATTTGCTTTGAAGAATGAAATTTGGCTTGTAATTCTTCCCATTGAAACGTGAAAGTCAGAGGAAACTCCCCGAGCTCCTGAAGCGTGCAGGCACTTGGCTACTGTCTCAGGCGCACTTGCTGCGTTTCTTAGTAATGTTAGCGATGACCATGTCGGGGATAACCGTCGGCATTACTTACTGCTGAGAGCAGGTATTCTGTTAGGAGTTTGTGGTTTTTCCTATAATGTCCGGAGCTGAGAGGTGGCCATAGTCATCAGCATCATTGCCATAAGGTGGGGTTAGACGGTCTGCTGCGGGTTACACAGCTGCTGAATGGCAGGACGGGACCTGAGCCCAGGTTGTGTACAAACCCACACAGCTCTGGGGCCTCCGTCCATCCTTACACGGTCGAATGAGAAAATACTTCGGTGTCAGTTTTGCAGAATAAGAGACCCAGGTTTGTAGATGTTGAATGTGGGCTTGGTCCGATAGGGCCTGTTAGTTTCTGGTCCCGGTTATCTCTGCGTTGAAAACATCCTCAGATCTTCCAAACAAAGCCATACTTCCTCATTTGACATTTTTTGAACATCAAAAATGATGATGTCCCATTCGCTGTAGAAGTTGAGCAGTAGGGGCACCTGGGTGGCTCAGTCGGTTGAGCATCCAACTTCGGTTCAGGTCATGATCTCACGGTTCGTGGGCTCAAGCCCGCATTGGGCTCTGCGCTGACAGCTAGCTCAGAGCCTGGAGCCTGTCTTCGGAATCCGTGTCTCCCTCTCTCTCTGACCCTCCCCTGCTCAGGCTCTCTCTCTCTCTCAAAAATAAATAAAACATTAAAAAAATTAAAAAAAAAGAAGTCGAGCAGTAAAAAGTGGCCTTGAGAAAGTGAAATATCAGCTTTGAAGAATTGGGTGCATACATGGGGAAAATTCATTTACTTTCCCTTGTCAGCCTCCGTGTACGTGCATGTGCTGAGTTAGGCAAGTAAGGGACAGGTTAACTAACTTTTGTCCACTTCAGTGGTAGACTCTTCCGTACTACCGCGTTCTGTCGGTGCGCTTCCGAGTGACATCTGTCTGCCTCCCGTGTTATGTGGGGGCACCTTCCCCAGCCCCCAAGTTTAAATTGCGTATCTGTTTTTAAGCACATTACATTTCATTTATCCCGAACAGACCCATCATTTCTCTCAAAGTCAGAGTCTTAGAATAAAACTAGTTTTTGAAGTGGGTCATTGAAGACTGAAATCGGGTGTAAGTTTAGCAGCCGCCGGACCGCCAGGGAAAAAGACACAAATTCGTGTTGCGCACACGAGTGTGCCTCTTACCAGCGCAGCTGGATTATTTTGCTGGCTTGTCCAGTGTGTGTCTTGAGTTGAGACATTCACACTTACAGTGAAGAGAACGGTACCTGTGCGTCTGTACGTGTGTACGTGTGATGCTGTGGGGATGTTCTTGTTTGGTGTCCATGTTACACTCGGACCACGTTTTCATACAGGACATATTTGCCTTCTGTGGAGTGTAGGAAGCTACAAGCCCGGAATCGCTGAAGAGAGCTCGACCCTGTCCTTGCTCAGGGCTTCGATGAGCCACACGTCCCTTAGCTGGTGGCTGCAAGGTGGTGGCGCTGGCTAGTGACCGGTGGCCTCTTGCAGCACACACGCTGGTTGGGTTCATTGGCAGGAGGTTTGTGTTTATGTCTATCCAGTCGTCCACCTCACAGACCTTGGGTACTGAAGACACAACCATTAGAAGATATTGGGCGTCCTGTCTCCTGGCTGGGCAGCCTGAAGTTTGTGGTTTAGTGCGCCTGTGCCGTCCCTTTGGTGTGGCACGCTGACTGGGCCTGTATGTAATGATTGCTGATACTTCTGGAATGCCGACTACGTGCCAGGCACCGTGCTAAGTGCTTGACCGTATCATCTCCTTTAATCTTTAGTCAGATCTTTGGGATACTTATTCATGTCATCCCTCATTTTATCCTTGGGGGGAACCAAGGTGAATTGCCTCTTGTCAAGGTGAGGGGACTTCCCGAAAGTCATCTGTCCAGCTAGTGGTGAAGGCAAGATTTGAACCTGAGTAATCTCATTCCCTAATGCCTGCGTTGACCACCTGCCTATACTCAACCGTTAATGAACTCTTAATATTTGGGCTGGTCCCTGAGCACACACGCTAGTTGAAGTGGCAATATTTACCTGGATAACTGGAAATATGGGGTTTATCTCTGGAGAATTGGGACCAGTCAGATAGCAAGTGTCACTTTCTTAAGTCTTCTGGGACGAAGATGCTGGAAAAATGTGGCACTGTGGGACTTTCAGCGTTGGTTTGTCTTAATCCCAACATTTCTAGGATCCAGCTCTTTCCTGAATTAGGATGCTGTCACCAACATGTCACCAAGCACAGGCTGCCTCTCTCCTGCGACCAAGCACCTGTCACCACCATTTCCCGGCCTGCAGCAGGTGACCCACACCTTTTCATGTCTATTCCTATGGAATTCGCATTGAAAATTAAACTCTCCAAGGGCAGCTGACGGGCTCAGTTAGTTGAGCGTCCGACTCTTGGTTTCAGCTCAGGTCATGATCTCAGGCTTTCGTGAGTTCGAGCTCTGCGTCCGGCTCTGTGCTGACAGTGGGGAGCCTGATAGGGATTCTCTCTCATCCCCCAGATCCCAATCTCTCTCTCAGTCTCAAAATAAATAAATAAACATTAAAAAAATTAAAAAAGGAGAATTAAACCCTCCAGATTTCAGTAGACAGTGCGTGAAGTTTTGCCTGGTGTATCACCTGATGGCTGGCGTTGCTCTTTTCTCTCCCACACGCTCTCCCTCTGATCCCTTTCACCTGGGGGCTCAGGCGAACCTTGAATTCCCCTTGTATCAGAGACGTTAGACCCAACCTCGCCCCACACGGGGCAGCTGGGCCTGACTGGAGGAACACGCACTGCTGTTGTGATTGGTTCCATCTTCTGTCATGAGCACGCACCTCAGCTGAGCCCTCAGATCTGTCCCCGGCATCCCCTGACCACCCCGTTGCTTCTAGTTTCTGTGGGAAAACTGTTGTACCCCTTCTCCCTCCTCCGCCAACCTCAGCTTCCCCTTCCTTTTCCACTTCCCGTCGATGACCTCGATTCCTCTACCAGGAACCTAGAAGAACAGAGCGAACCACTTGGAATCTCCCTTCTTCCCGCACCCAGTTTATCCTTCTGTCATGTCTGTATCTGCTTTGAGTTTCCCTTCACCTGGTGAGTGAGGGAAGGATTCCATTACGGGGATGCCTGGACACCTGACACTGGACGCAGAGCAGGTGAGGTTGACAGCCGGTCTTTGGTCATGTGTGCCCATGGCCGAGGGATGAAGACAGCCACGCAGGGCAAAGCTGTGCTCCGGAACTGGCTGAATGACGGAGATGGCCGAGTGGTGTCCAGAGGGTGAGTGCCCCGAGGACACAGTTGGCTTGTTAGATGACTCCGCAGGTCCACAGGCTGGCCAGGAATCAAACCTTGCTGCTCAAGGATGGGTGGGGACTGTGCCTGGTCCCTTGATAAGGAGGCTTATTTGGCGAGGTAGGTGGGGAGCTTGGTCTGTGGGAGCAGAGGGAGATAGAAGAACTAGCAGCCTGGCCATTTGTAGCCCTTCCTGATTTTACCAGGCGTGGAGGGCATTAAATTTCAGGTCTTACACCCCGATCCCCACGTACACTGCCTTCTGCCCCTGCCCTGTGGAAGCATCTGCCTCATTCCCTTCAAGGGCTGTGGGCTCCATCCAAATCCAGAATAGCTCCACCTCCCCTGCACTCCAGAACTTTGACCTCACATCTGCAATCTAGCTCTCAGGCACCTCCTGATTTCCCTGTCTTGTGGGGGCCGTACCACAGGACGTATTCTCTCCCATAAACACACCACCATGTAGCATGTCCTTATGTCCAGGACACACTAATGTGCAAGACACAGACATGTGCAAGGCACTCACACGCGGAACACATTAACATTCGGAACACACTGACACCTGGAACACACCAACATGAAGAACACGTTGACGCTCGGAGCACACCAAGACAGGGAGCACACCGACGTGTAAGACACGAGCGCGTGGAAGGCAGTAACATGCAGAACACAGTAACACTCGGAACGCACTAACAGATACACCTGTTCTCCCCACTGCTCCCCTCACCTACCTCCTTTCTCGGACACTGTTTATAGCAGACTGCTCGGCAGAGTTGCGCTTGCCAGTACTTCTCACACGACAGGGGCGGGGATTTGTGTTGGCGTCTGGCCGCTGTCGATCGATGTGGGGTCCTGCGGGACACGTGTGGCATGCAGGTGGTTGTGCACGACTCAGTGCGTGGGTTCTGTAGCACTGGAGTTGCATGAACCCCTCTGGCTGATGCTCTGGGGCCGTGTAGCATGTCAGTCTCTCAGTTGTGCCTCCATCTCAGTCTCTCAGACACGATCCCATCCGTGTCGTCTTCCCAGCCCCACGGAGGCTGCTTTGCGGGCATCACCGCTGACCCCCGTGTGTCTAGTCTCCGCCTTGGGAGACCCTCCGCAGCGTTTGACAGAGCAGGTCCCCCTCCCTCTTGAGGCACCTCCCCTGGGGCCCTGAGCGCCACACTGTTCAGTTTTGTCTTCTGCATCTCTGGGTTTTCTGTTGTCTCTGCGACGTCTCCTCTCCAGTCAGATGCTAAGTGATGTGATTCCCCCAGGACTCCCTTCACAGCCCCCCTCCTCCCCCATCTATGCTTACTCTTTCTGTGATTTAATTTAGGCTCAGGCATGAAACAGCATCTGCATGGTGAGGACTTCTGCCTTCATCTCTCTATCCATGGCTTCCCCTCCGAGCCCACATCCAGACCCTCAGAGCCAGCTGCCCACCCAGCATCTCCCCTTGGAAATCCTGTAGGTGACTCTGGCTTTGACCTAACAGAGCTGCTAGATTTGTCTCCCCATGTCGGCTCCTGTCTCGGGTCTTAGCCATCCACGTTGAGCAATGCCGTTCATCCATGGCTCAGGATAGTCACCCTTGACTGCCCTCTTTCCTCCCTACTCCTTTGCAGACCACCGGCAGGTGCCAGCGTCTCTACCTTCAGAAGATGACCAATTCTGGGGCATTTGGGTGCTTGGTCAATAGAGCATCCAACTCTTAGTTTTGGCTCAAGTCATGATCTCAGGGTCGTGAGTTCGAGCCCCATATTGGGCTCTGCACTGAGTCTAGAGCTTACTTGGGATTCTCTCTCCCTTGCTCTCTGCCCCTCCCCTACTTGCTCGCTCGCTCTCTCAAAAAATATATATAAATTAATAAAAAATATGACTTTTTTTCTGCTTCCATCTCAGTTTACGCTATTGTCCTCTCTTTCTGGTCTCTGTAATAACCAGACAGCCCGTCGGTCTGCGTCCATGTTCACCTCACAGTTGGATTTCCACCTAGTAGCCACAGGGACCTGCTGAAATTCTAAATCAGACCATGTCACCCCTCTGCTCGAAGCCTGTAGGGATGGCTCCCATCACCCCTAAAAAAAGCCCAACACTCCTTTCTGTGACCCAGAGGCCCTCCAGGATGTGGCTGAGGATGACCACGCTGGCCACCTCCTCTCCAGCGCGCCAGCCTTCTGGGATTTTTCCAAAGTGCTGACCTGTACAGGATCAGCAATGCTATGCTCCCTGCTTTTTCGTCCTGGGATGCTCTACCCTGGACTTTTCCGTTGTCTGCTTTTCACTTCATTCAGCTCTCTGCCCAGACACCATCTCCTGGGAGAGATCACCCGATCTAAAGCGAAGTGGCCTTCTCGAGAACTCTGTTCCTCCTCGCCACACCCGGTGTTTCCTCAGAGGAGCTCGGGATGCCTGGAACAGTGTAGCTGTGCGTCTGTTATCTGTCCCCTCTAACCCGGAGACACAGGGGACCTTGTCTCCAGGGCTCACTTGGTCCCCAGGAGAGTCACCGAACACTTCAGGTGCCTCGTAAGGATTTGATGATTGAATGATTAAGTCAACGAATGCTGTTTTATAGGATAGACCTCCAAGGGCCTCGATGTCATTACCTTCCTTAATTTAATTCTGTGTTTGTTTGTTTCCGATGGAGTCATGGAGTCACAGGATCTCTCTGCATACAAGGAGTTTCTTCCTGGGGAAGATTTGGACGTCTATATTGATAGAAAGGTCAGCAAGCATCATGCCCTACAATTTTCAATTCTGACCTGCTCTTAGAGGCATAACAATAAAAGATGCCTTAATTAAAAAAAAAAAAAAAACACCTTTGTCCCATACTGAGGATTGCGAAGGACGGACACCATTTCTGTAGGTTTTCTGTCAGTCATGACAAAGTCCCAGGGAAGAGAGGACAAGCTCACAACTGCAGAAAGACCTGGAAGCAGTGATGATCGCCACACTGGACATGCAGGGATGCTTCTGCACTGTTTATGGAGGCAAACAACTTCCGATTAGACTATTTAAAAAGTGCTAATAGGAGAGGGAGATTGCAAGACTTGGCTTTTAAGGATGTGTATATTTTCTTTTTTAAAAATATTTATTTTTGAGAGAAAGAGTAAGTGGAAAAGAGACGGACGGAGAGAGACAGACAGAGAGAGAGAGAAGTTGTCAGTGCAGAGCCTGATGTGGGGTTTGAACTCATGAACCATGAGATCATGACCTGAGCCAAAATCATGACCTGAGCCAAGAAATGGCGTGAATAGGTTTGTAGCTTCGTATGATAATTATGCTCAGACTGCTTCACTTGAATGTATGTATTTTGGGACCGTGTGGAGTCTTGCTTGCCGGAGAACTGTACACCATCGGCAGGGTCCTGGTGAGCGCCACAGCGCAACCCGAGAGAGGCTGGACCCCGGACGGCCGTCTGTACAGATCAGGGCCTGTCCGTCAGTCAGTGAACTTACACCAGCAGAAAGCCAACCATCTTTGTTTCTTTCAGTTTTCATGTTTCTCTCAAAAGTAAATCATACAACAATATAATATTGACCATGAGTTTGAATTAGAGTTCCACCGAGCAGCTACCATCTCTTATTTCGGAGATAATCGAGCTGCATTTTGGATCTCTTCTGGGTGAAACTGTTTGGGTTCTAGAGTCTCCAGAAAAGGAAGGGTTAAGCAGAAATATGAAGATTTACAGTTCCCGTCGTGTAATATAACTAAATTAAAAAATTTTTTAAAAATGTTTTATTTCTTTTTGAGAGAGAGAGACAGCACCAGTGGGGGAGGGGCAGAGAGAGACACAGAGTCTGAAGCAGGCTCCGGGCTCTAAGCTGTCAGCACAGAGCACGATGCGGGGCTCAACCCACAAATCATGAGATCATGACCTGAGCTGAACAGACTGAGTCACCCAGGTGCCCTGTAATATAACTAAATTAAACTTAAAATGCATTAGTTTGGAATGTCCTCATCCAACCATCCATTTTCTTTTAGTTACATACTGTGCTTCACAGAAACCTCTGATAGGTTAAAAAATTTTAAGTGGGGCGTCTGGATGACTTGGTTGGTTAAGCGTCCTTCTCTCGATTTTGGCCTGATCTCATGGTTCATGGGCTCGAGCCCCGCATCCAGCTCTGCGCTTACAGTGTGGAGCATGCTTGGGATTCTCTCTCTCTCTCTTCTCTATCTCTTCCCCTCCCCCACTTACACATGTGCATGTTCTTTCTCAAAACAAATAAACTTAAAAAAATTATGTGAAAAATTTTATTCTATGCTGTGAGTTTCCTGAAGTTTCTCCATTGAAAAAAATTATTGTCAAGTTAGCTAACATACAGTGTAGTCTTGGCTTCGGGAATAGATTCCCATGATTCATGACTTCCATACAACATCCAGTGCTCATCCCAGCAAGTGCCCTCCTCAGTGCCTGTCGCCTATTTTTCCCGTTTGCCCAACCCCCAACCCCCATCAACCCTCAGTTTGTTCTCTGTATTGAAGGGTCTCTTATGGTTTGCCTCCCTCTCTGTATCTGATTTTTCCTTCCCTTCTTCTATGGTCTTCTGTTAGGTTTCTCAGATTCCACCTATGAGTGAAATCATATGATATCTGTCTTTCTTTGATTTCACTCAGCCTAACATCCTCCAGTTCCATCCATGTTGTTGCAAATGGCAAGATTTCATTCTTTCTCATTGCCAAGTAGTATTCCGTTGTGTGTGTGTGTGTGTGTGTGTGTGTGTGTGTGTGTGTGTGTTCTTTATCCATTCATCACTTGATGGACATTTGGGCTCTTTCCATAATTTGGCTGTTGTTGAAAGCACTGCTATAAACATTAGGGTGCATGTGCCCCTTTGAATCAGCACTCCTGTATCCCTTGGATACGTTCCTGGTAGTGCTATTGCTGGGTCACAGGGTAGTTCTATTTTTAATTTTTTGAGGAACCTCCACACTGTTCTCCAGAGCGGCTGCACCAGCTTACATTCCCACCAGCGGTGCAGGAGGGTTCCCCTTCCTCCACATCCTCGCCAACATCTGTTGTTTCCTGAGTTGTCAATTTTCTCCATTCTTAAACAAGTCGAATTTAGATTCAGCAGAATTCAACTTAGTATTAACTTCAGCCTCAAAATTAATTTACAGCCCAGTTCGTAGTCCACATTCATGGACTCATTTGCTGTGCAACGTAGAAGGTGTCTTTTATGATTTATCTCCGTTGTCGACTCCTTTCTTCCCTTTCTTTCCTCATCTTCTCCACTTGTCCACACACATACACACACACACACACACACACACACACACACACAATGTGTCCTTATATTAAGAATTATTTTTGTAATACATTTATTAAAATTTTTTGCTCTTGAATTTGCTGATAAAGAGTGTGTTTTCAAAATTGAAAATTGAAAACTTCAGTTTTCACACCTGGAAACCATATGAATATATGATTGTGATGACTTGCGACCATCTCATGTGCTTGCTCAGTGGTAGCGGGATGTTCCTAATGACCCATCATGAAATCAGCATGAACTCAAAACTCACCCAATGGGTTTTCTTTGGAGAGGATTTCTTTTTTTTTTTTTTTAATGTTTATTTTTGAGAGAGAGACAGAAACAGAGCATGAGTAGGGGAGGGGCAGAGAGAGAGGAAAACACAGAATCTGAAGCAGGCTCCAGGTTCTGAGTTGTCAGCACAGAGCTTGACATGGGGTTGAACTCATAAACCGTGAGATCATGACCTGAGCCAAAGTCAGATGCTCTACTGACCGAGCCACCCAGGCGCCCCGAGGATTTCTTAATTAACCAGAAAATATTTAGGGTGCATATTTAATGCCCATTGGGAATATGGAATAAGAGAAGAAAAGTAGAAAGAAGATTTCTGTCCTTGAAGAATTGTCCATTTTACTGAGAAATCATGACCTGGATAAGTACAAGGAAATAATATTTTTCTAAAACCGAGGTCTTATAAACTAATAAGGTAAACTGGGTAATCTAGTTAGATTTAAAAAAAATGAGTTGCTGATGGTTCAGAAAAGGCATTGCATTTAAGAAGAGAGCAAGCTTTGGGAGGTGAAATCAGGGAAGACTTCACGGAAGAAGAGCAGCTTTAGCAGAATCCGAGGGGGCGTGGATCCGTGCTAGACAGCAGCAATTTGAGAACAGGCTTAGGTTTAGCAGCAGTGATGTGTGTGTGTGTGTGTGGGACACGTATGTGTGCAGGCTTGGAAGTAGGGGTGAGTGTTCTAAGTTTGGAGCCTGATCCATGGTTCTGTAAGGAGCCTGCAGAGCAAAATTCAGGCTGCAACAGGATGTTCCGAAACTCAGAGCAAAGCCGTGTGGGGAAGTTACGTTTCATGTGATACCGAGGCATTTCGAAATGGTCAGAAGCGCCTCCGAGGGACTCAGACCCGTGGCAGACGGTTGTGGCATGGAGGCAGCGATTCCAAACCCCAGAGTTGGCACCGAGTTTTTACAGCATGGAGAGTAAAGGCTTTTCTTTTAAAGCAGGAAGAGATGAATGGAAGAAATAAAATAAGAAAACAAAAAGCCCAGTGAATCCCCCATCAGGTACAAAGGAAGAGCTTCACAAAAGGTGAAATTTATGACCGCTCCGTATGCTAACACCAGCCACGTTTTACGATCCTGTAATTATCTCAAATATCTTGTGATGTGTGTACACACAGAGGGGTTTACCCTGTAGATGAAATGAGTAAAGGCAAAGTCGGTGCTAAGATCATTTGCCCAGAAGAGGGTCTTTATCATCCCATGGGAGGAGTGGCAGGGCAAAAAAAAAAAAAAAAAAGATCTTTAATTATTCATCAAAGTTATAACCTAGTCAAGTTTCACTTTAACCTTTTAGGACACAGACTGGACGTAGGAAGGATGGGCTTGGGAGACTGGACAGGGGACCGTGAGCTGGGCACCAGAAGGGGAAACCCAGAGTGAGGGGCGAGCCTCGGACGGAGGCGAAAGAGGAGATTGAAAAGTGTCCTGACCTCTTGGATGAGAAGAGTAAAAAAAAAAAAGAAAATAGCTTGATAAAATCAAAATGCAGAGATGTTTCGAGAAATTGGGGTAAAAATGTTTGCCACGTCGGGGTGAAGATACTTCCCTGAGTGGAGTGATTATTGATATTGATAGTTAAAAAGACAGACAGAATACAATCTGTTATTATGCTTTAGGGAAGCTATCGCTTATAGAGGAATGGATGTTAATCTGCACCGCGACGGTGCGAGGCCCTGACGTCTAAGAGGCTTCTAGCCTAGCTGGAGCTGGCCTTCCCGTCCACAGATGCTGCTGTTTTTCTTTCCTTCATCTTTTTCCATGCCTATGATGTTCAAAAGATAATGGTTGTTTTTTCCCCCTCAGTATAGACGTGTGACTCTAATCTTTTGCTCAAGTGACTTTTTTTTAAAGTGTTTTATTTATTTTTGAGACTGAGAGAGAAAGAGCATGAGAGGGGGAAGGGCAGAGAGGGAGGGAGACACAGAATCCAAAGCAGGCTCCAGGCTCTGAGCCTTCAGCACAGAGCCCGACATAGGGCTTGAACCCACGAATGTGAGATCATGACCTGAGCCGAAGTCGGAGGCTCAACCGACTGAGCCACCCAGGCGCCCCACACTCAGGTAGCGTTTGACCTTGCTGGCCCCCTCAGAAAGTCTTCACTCACTTGTATGCCCCCACCCACATTATCCTCCACAAATTTTCACCTTCCCACCTTGTCACATTCCTGATAGTGGCACCTGCTGTTTGATGCTGAAGGCCATGGCGTCCTTGGAGCGATGGACAACGGGAGATGGCAGGGACCATGGCAGCCACCTTTCCAACTTTTGTTTGACAGGCCAGAGGGAAGGGGACCAAAGATATAGCAGACTTCTTTCCTAGGACACATTAGGATTTGGACAGAGCTAGGATTCAGCCAGCTGAGCCGCCTCCCGGTTACAGGTAATTTTCCTCAGGCCGAATGCATGAAGGGGAGGGATACTAGAAGAAACTGGAAAGTCACATATAGGTCAAAACAGATCAGTATGTGCGTGCTCTTGTGCGTGACCGAACAGCCTGGCTCATGACGCTCTCTTTGCTTGACTGTTGGGTTCTTGATACCAGAAGTTCATGAGGATTAGTAATTGCGTGGCATTAGCTCTCTGTTCTTAAATCCGTGGCTTCGTGGACGCTAAATGTGGCTGTGATTGGAAACCTGTCCACAGCCGGAGTGTGTTTAATCCTTGTGTTTTTCTACCAGGACCGAGTGTCTTTTGTGCAAATCCAGAAAGATGTTCTGGGGACAGGGACACTCCCCCCCGTTGTCTGGGAGGAATGAACATCGGGACAGGGACATTGTCCTTGGGGGAGCCCAGCACAAGGCCGTGGCTGCGGGTGAACTGTGTTCAGTTCGGGTAAAACGTTAAATTAGCCGAAAGAGAATTTTTCTGGTTACTTGAGTTCGCCTGTTGGACTCCATTAATTATTCAGTCATGAAGTCATTTACATTAACTCTTTCCTAGTCTGAAAAATAATCAGCCTTTAGCAGCTTAGTGTTTGTTATTCCTCACTTGAGCTTTTGTGGACAAGTTGCGTGGGCCATGGAAAAGAATCCAACATACATTAAGGTGCTCAGGGTCCATTGAAGGGGCAGAAGCAAAATGTGCTGGGTGTGGCTTATTAGGTCTTGTGTTCTGACTTCTTTTCCTGCTTTAGTGAGGAATAATGGAGGTGCACTTCAAATCTAATTTTATTTAGTTTTTTAATGTTTATTTTTGAGAGAGAGACACATAGAGTTCAAGTTGGGAAAGGGGAGAGGGAGAGGGAGACACAGAATCCGAAGCAGCTCCAGGCTCTGAGCTGTCAGCACAGAGCCCGACGTGGGGCTCGAACCCACAAACATGAGATTATGACCTGAGCTGAAGTTGGATGCCTAACTGACTGAGCCACTCAAGAGCCCCATAATTTTTGTTTTTTAAATCTAGAAGAAACTCTTTCTTATAAAATAATTGGTCATTTTATTTATTTTTATTTTTAAAATTTTATTTCAGACAGAAAGAGTGAGTGGGCAGAGAGGCAGAGGGAGAGGAAGGGAGAATCTTAAGCAAGCTCTGTACTCAGCGCAGAGCCTGATGTGAGGCTTGATCCCACCACCCTGGGATCATGACTTGAGCTGAAATCAAGAGTTTGATGCTCAACTGACTGAGCCCCCCAGGCACCCTCATAATCGATCATTTTAAAGTAACACTGTCTAATTCCAAAAAACAAAACCAAAAGAAAATCAACATCTGTTTTCCTTTTTGTACATCCATTTCTTGTTTCCAAGGAGTTTTAGTTGTTACGTAAATTTAGTGTTCTCCTACTGTATCTTCTAAAAATTAAATTTTATTTTATTTGTAATGTTTATTTATTTCGGGAGAGAGAGAGAGAAAGCACCAGTGGGGGAGGGGCAGAGAGCGAGGGAGACACAGAATCAGAATCGAAAGCCGCTCCAGGCTCTGAGCTGTCAGCACAGAGCCGGCCGCGGGGCTCAAACTCACAGAACTGGGAGATCATGACCTGAGCCGAAGTCGGATGCTCAAACGACTGAGCCGCCCAGGCGCCCCTCAAAGTGAAATTTTTGAATAAAGGATGCTTTCAACAGCGTTCCACCCTCAGCCCGTCCTGGGGGTAGAATTGGAAAAGCGAACGGGAAGTTGGGAATCTCTGAACTTTGAGTCCACATTGGCTGGTCCAGGCGCAAACCCTCCTGTTCCCGCGTGAGCACGCAGCAGGTGTCTGTCTGCTGTGGCTCTGTTGTTTTGTTAACAGAAAAGCCACGTGTGGCACCGGGAGGGCCCAAGGGCCCGTGGGGACAGGCTGCTGCGTCTTTTCCCTTCTGAGGCCTGGGGGGAGCTTTCGTCACCAGGAGGCCCGTGAAGTGATGAACTGTGTGGCATTATATTCCTCTTACCTCCTTCCCTCTCCTGTAAATGATGACAGATTGCCTCGCTGTAAATTTGAAAGTCCCTAAATGGCATTTTTTGTCAAAGCCTTTAGAACAAAATGCTTACTCAGAGAGATTTTGAAGTATCGGGAGCCGGGGTGGCTGGGAGCGGGCCTAATTATTATGCATCATGACACAATGCATTATGCATCGCCCTGGCTTTTCTGCTTTTTAAACACTTGTTATGGATGATGAAACTAATTTAAATGGACAAACGGGGCCCTCTCCTGCACATTGTTCCTGTGATGTCATTTTCTGCTTCCAGGGGGCTCCAGCGCTGCCTCCCACGGAAGCCCCTCCAACACGCACATTTTAATAAGACACTTTAATAATTAGCTTAGAGATAATTGTCAGTCAGGGGAAAATAACCTTTTATCAAAGGTGCCTTGGAAGTGGCGTGTTCAGAGAAGAACCAAGTGATCTCATTTGCACTTGCGCGTGCTCCCTTTCCCTCCTGGCATTTATACGAATAAAATGCAGCAAAGGGAAGGAATGGAAAAGAAGGCAGGGTGTGGGTGTGGAGGGAAGCGGAGCTGTCACATTGTTAGGACAAATGAGGCTTAGAGAATCCTAATTAAACCTCAAATTGCTTAGAAACGGGAAGTATGTATTCCTGATTGTTGGCACCAGGAAGGAAAAAAAAGGTCTAATTTACTGCATATCTTTAAATAAGGATAACCCGTTATTTGGCTGTGTGAGATTTCTAGCCTCCCCTCTCGCATAGGTGAAGGTAATGACTTCAAAGGCTGAAATCCAACGCTCAGCGTCCGATGTCATGGATACATGGACCGAGCCGGAAAGTACGTGTAGATTTTTGTGTTGAATTTTCTTCTCCTGGAGGCATTCTGGTTGTATCCTGGGAGAATTTTAGTGCATTCGAACCCTCCGCAATGTTATTTGAGTATCAGAAAAATACGGTGAATACGGATCTGTATTCTCGAGACTCAAGGTGTACATTCTCAAGGAAGTAGACATGTTTTGAAGACAACCCTCTTAATTTGCTGTAAAGGGGTGCCTGGGTGGCTCAGTCAGTTAAGCGTCTGACTTTTGACTGCGGCTCAGGTCTTGATCTCACGGTTCATGAGTTTGAGCCCCGTATCGGGCTCCGTGCTGACAGCTCAGAGCCTGCTGGGAGTCTCTCCCTTCCTCTCTCTGACCCTCCCCTGTGCGTACACGTGTGCAGGCTCTCTGTCCCTCAAAATAAATAAATAAACTTAAAAGCCCTAAAATGACGTTGGTTCCCCTGGAGGTGCTGATGGTGTCTGATGTAGAGGGTGACCACGTTCTCTTCTGTCAGTTACCTCGCCATGCAGGTCCTCAGGCCTCCTTTTCAGTAGGGAGGCTGAAAAGGCTTACAGCATTGCGGAATCTTGACTTGATCCTGATACAGTCCGGAGCAGAGTGAAGGGCAGCCCAGGACCACTGTTATAGCCTTCACTCAAGCTTCAAACCATACTTCTCTTTCTATAGGACTTTGGCTTCCATTTCTGTAAAATACACATTTAATACAAAGCCCCACCCTTTAATAATAAAACTATTTTTCTTTTCTTATTTTTAAAGTTGCTTCCACGGTAGATCAGAAGAAGTGGTAGTCCTGGAGAAGGAGGGAGGGTCGTGTCTCTAACTTCGGGACCCTTCTGTGTCTGGTTGAGTCTTCGCCTCTGGGATCTTGGGGGGGGGGGGGGGGGTCTCAGCAAGTTACCTCATCTGCAGGGAAAACAATGCCCGCGCTGAATTTAAGAATGAGAGCGACAATCTGGAGAGCTCTTGCTAAACACCAGGCACTGTTCCAGGGTGATCATATTTCACTCTTGTTAGCAACCCATGATTTTACGGCTCTCTGGCCTTAGCGACGAGCAAACTCAATCACAGGAAGGTCGAGAAAGTTGCTGAAGGTTCGTTTGAACCTAGATCATCCGACTCAAGACCAGTGTTACAAACCCTGATCCCTGACTTCTGGCTCCTGCCACCTTTCACGTATACCTCATCAAGTCATTGTAGACGTCAAACCAAGAGATCACAGTGCACGTGCAAGCACCTTGAGGAAGGATGTCATCCTGGCGTCTGCTGTGCTGCCGTTTTACCACGTGGTCATCTGTGAGGCAGGCACAGTCACAGCTGCCCTGGAAAACAGTGGTGCTCAGTAAGTGGAAAGGAGTTGATTAGGGTTGGAAAATTTTGTCTCCTGATTTTTCCAGCAGAGGTTGGTGCCAGCTTTATCCGGGAGAGAAAGGGACCTACATTTGCTCATAGTCACTGTATAGGTTGCAGGGCCTCAGCAAGGCAGCAGCCCACCTGTGAGATGTCCTCTGCGTCAGCCCAGGTTGTAGGCTCCAGGAGCAGAGGCTGAACCCAATGAGCTTTGTTTGGAGGACAAAAGGACCTTGTGTTTATTTTTTTTACATTTATTTATTTTTGAAAGACAGAGAGTGACAAAGCACAAGTGGGGGTGGAGCAGAGAGAGAGGGAGACACAGAATCGGAAGCAGGCTCCAGGCTCTGAGCTGTCAGCACAGAGCCCTACATGGGGCTTGAACCCATGAACCGTGAGATGATGACCTGAGCCAAAGTCAGACGCTCAACCAACCGAGCCACCCAGGTGCCCCCAAAAGGGCCTTATCTTGTGGTACGCTGGCCATTCCTGGTTGTCCTGAGGATATTCCCAAGCACGGAGTGATGGCCCCCTCCCAGTGTGCAAACACAGAAATGACAGAATGGCAACAGCGGGAGGGCTGAGGTTGGTGACAGTTGGTCTCTTTTCTCTGTTCAGCCCCTAAACTGCGTCGGCTCTAACTTCCTGCCCCATCGCGGTGCTCTAGCATTTGAGTGTGGTCTGCGCAAGCAGATCAGTTCACAGTTAGAGGATTCGACGCGTGGCTCTTCTCAAGAGCTGGGTTTCAATTTGTGCTTATTTAAAACTCACACGTGGCAGTCATGGTTTCAAATGTTGGGAGTGCTGTTTTTCACGAATATGCGATAAATACGCTTTTCTTTGCCATCCCATAACCAAAGGTCAATGTATGACGCTGCTGCGCAGTTCAGTTATCTGGTCTACCTGCTGTTAACTGGATGGGCTCACTGCTTCTTGTGGATGGTCCCAGCATTTTTATTTCCATCCATTCACCTGCAGGAATGTGTCTCCAAGTCAGTCTCCGGGTCAACAGTTCTTGTTCTTCCGTTATATCCCTTTCTGTCTTTGCCCCAAAACAAGCTAAAATCGCTCAACGTCAAGTCAACTATTTGCCAATGTTGCTGCTCAGCCTTTCGCACCAACACAGTAGAGATAAACAGTCCCCTTCCTCATCAGTGCACATCTTTGTGGGAGCTTTTAAAATAGCTCTTTGACGGAACGGAGCAGAAGCAGTGATTTCTTTTCATAGCATGTCTTTTCATGGGAGATTCCAGCATTTCTAACTTTGATCCTTCCTCTACTATGCCAGGAGGCGGGGCCCACACGCTGATCATTCTTAGGGTTTCAGCTGACAACACTGGGAACACAGGGTAGCTCCGGGTTAGACCCTGAACATGTTTTCTAAAAGGGTTCGGGAAAACGCACCTGGTCGTGTGTGCAGCTGGGTGTGGGGGCGGGCGGCATGGTTCTGTGGCCGGCCGTCGTGTGTAAGAAGATTGTGCAGCTGGGGGGGGGGGGTGGCAGCATGGTCTGTGGCTGGCCATCACGCGCAACTGACACACCCAGCCCCCTTGTTTGGGAGCATGAGAAGAGCTGTTTTTCAGAACATTCTAGTTGCATTCTGGTCACATCTGCTTATTAGTGCCTTTCCTTTCCGCTTCCTCTGGGCTATTATGTGGTCGCTTGGCAGTAGCCGTGAATTTCAGCTGCGTCTGTTGTGACCGCTGGAAAATCGCCAGTGACCAAAAGATCTGTGCACCGGGCCTGCTTCACGCCCGGTTTGCATGTGTCACTGTTATTTAGATTAATAAGCATATGCGTGGTCTCATCGGCCTGTTCTTTTGTCCAACCATGGTCTTCAGGCCAAAGCAATGTGGCTTCAAATTCTTAAAAAAATTTTTTTATTGTTTATTTATTTTAGAGAAAGAGAGAGAGAGAGTAGGGGAGGGGCAGAGGGAGAGGGAGACACAGAATCTGAGACAGGCTCCAGGCTCCGAGCTGTCAGTGCAGAGCCCGATGTGGGACTTGAACCCACACCCCATGAGATCATGACCTGACCTGAAGTCAGATCCCAATGGACTGAGCCACCCAGGTGCCCCTTTGTGTGACTTCAAATTCAGTCTGCTCGTCCCTCATCTTTTTGTGGGATGAAAATCACACCTCTGGTACTTTCTTTAGGATATACTGCATTTGGCTGCATTTTCGTGCAGATTTGCTGTTTGTCATTTACCCGGCCTGCTACTCCCCTCTTACCTCCCCTTATGCTTGAGGCAGAAGTACCCTCAACACGTCTACATTCACTGCCCCCATGTCCTCACCTTGTACTTACTCAGCACCTCATCCGTCAGCTCAATGTATCCCTTTCTGCCCTTTCCCTTCACTGGACCTGAGGACCCCCAGGCCAGCAGGGACCTCCATAGCGCCACATTCAGTGGCCAGCTTGAGTGCAGTCCCCACAACCCTTTTCGGTGCCGGCGAGTCCTCTGTCCTCTCTGGGACAACATCTTCCTTGGCTCCCAGCTTCCCTCACTCTCCCTTCTGTCTCCTTGGGCAGCTCATGCCTGGCCTTTCAGCGTTAGGCCCCCCAGCACTCCATTCCTCTGTCTTTATCCCCGACTCTTGTCCTGGGTGATAAAATGCATGCCTGGGACTTACGGTTTCCTGCTCTCCTCTGAGTCTCAGACCTGTCTGCTCGGTTGTTGAGATTCACCCGCTTGGAGCTCAGAGTCACTTCTAAAGCGAGTAGTGCCATCATCTCCCACCGTCCCCCGCGAATAGCCATCCCATAACATGCGGGCAAAGATGGCTCAGACATACGTGCAAAGACAGCACAGGAGGAGGGAGGGAATTCACGTGTCTTGGGAGTCCTAGGAGTGATTGACCTTGAGAGCTGTGGGGGTAGGGACAGTTGTTGGGGGACAGTTCAGGGTGTAGCTCATGGGATCCTGAGCTGGAGATGTGAGGCTGCCTTACCTGGGAGGCCTGGGCTGCTTGTCACCTTCTGTCACATGCTCTGGTATGATGGTCTTCACCCTGAGCACCCACGCTGAAAGTGAAAAGGTTCATTTCTTGGTAAGAGTGGCTGTTCAGGGCGAGGAGTTTGTGAGGTTGAGAGCTAGGGATTTCTGGATGTTTTTGTTATGTTTGTTATATTACTTGGTACTGCTTTCTGTCCTTCCTTGGTTATTTTTCCTCATCTAAATTTCTCTTGCCTTGTAAGCCATCCCTTGTACTGCACAAACCAGGAGATTGGAGGATGGAGAAGGAATATTCTGTTTTCACTGGGGCATCAGGACTTCACATGGAGAACATAGTGATTGTGTCTTTTCCTCCCACTCTTGTAGATCAGAGTATTGTGGCTTCAGTCCTTCTTAGTTTGACAGACGCAGGCAGGTGAAAATTACAGAGCTCCCTACTTCTCCACCGTCTTGCCCCCCCTTCTAACATAGTGATTGTGAATCATAATCCAAAGGAAGTGAGAAGGGAGGAAGGTCAGAGCCAACCAAAAAGTTGGACTTGTGAGGTAAGTGGGAGATACAGATTTCTCAAGAAGAGAAAGTGAGGCCAGACCTAAGAGGTGACCCAGAGCTGACTGGCAGTCTGTCTCGGTCTCCAGGCTCACAGTGTCCGACCCTGTATCTCTCGGAGCGTTGGATCCATTTCCTGTCTGTAGATCTCCTCTATCTGCTCTCTCGCCCGGGCCCCCAGCTCGGCAGTTCTGGGATCCCCTTTCCAGTGCCCGGAGGAGAGAATCTGTCCCTATTTAGTCCTATCTTTGGGTGAAATTAAATCTCTTTTTAAAATATGTTCTGTTCATGATTCACATTGGTGAACTGGCGGGAATATTTAAGTCGATGAAAGTTCAAGGAACAGGATCTGGCATTTGGTCGGCGTCAGACACTTGGCCGAGTGAAGTCAGAATTTATTCTTGAAGGGTCAAAGTTTGAAAGAGAAACGTGCACTCCAAATGATGGCTCTCTAAAATACAGAGCAGCAGATGCTAATTTTGGGGTTCTGACTAATACAGGATTCCCTCAAAAAGTCAGGCTGAGTTTCAGATATCATACGGGGATCTTGTTCTTCCTTTCTGAGTCCACATGTTCAAGCATGCAGGGGTGAATCAGACTCTGCCCTGTCTGCTAGACGCCCACTGGAAAGGACTTTGGAGACCCTAAGCAAGGACATACCAAGCCTTCCGGTCTTATTTGATGACTGGCTGCACCAGGGTCTCTGTTCATGCAACTCAATGACACACCGTCCCTGGGAGCTCACAGCACCTAGCATGACCCCATCAGTCATGGTCCATCTCCTTTCAAACCTGCAACGGCCTTGTGGGCAAGTGGGGAAACGAAGATCCAGAGAGCTTACAAATGGGCAGCTAGTAACGGTGGGCCAGGACCTGAGCCCAGATGTCAGACCCCGACAGCCTACTCTACTCACCCCCTGCATTCCTGGTTCAGAAACCACCCCCATCCACAGTAGGCTGGGCCTCCCGGTTCTTGGAGAGTGCCTAGATGAATCCTTCTCTTCTGCGGTAAGTCCCTTTGCCGGAAAAAAACCGCTTAGATTCCGCTAAGAGAACTCCCCCCAGAGCATGTCTGCGCCATCCCTCCTCCTTGCGTCCCAGGGTGCAGGATGCTAGCCACGCAGAGGCTTGGGAACAGACCTGCGACAGATGTCTCTCATCAGGAAAGAGGGTCCTTGCATCCCTGTTGCTCCACAGGGACGTGGAGCTCCACAGGGACGCGGCAGCCTTTGGACAAAACCGCAGAACAGCTCCAGCTGTCTTCTCTTTGGCCACAAGTTCTGCCGCGTGGGCCGGAATCTGACGGTTTCCGCCGAGGAGCCAAGCAGCCCCCGGCTTCTGTGCGACAATGGATGATGGCTGTCCCTTCCGGAGTGCCAGTGTCATCTGGCCTGAAATCAAGAGGCCACACCACATTCGCTGCTGATCGTTGGTGTTTCTTTTTCTTCCTTCTCCCCGAAGACTGATTTGCTGGGTTTTTAGCTAAATGTCACGTCCTTTCTCACACCCACATCATCGCCCTTTTCCTAGACGCAGCGAGTCGCGTACAAGGGGCCGTTTGGGGAAAGGAGTTTACAAAACCTTTTTATTAAAAAAGCGTTATAACTGATGTCCGCCAAAATGCCTCCCACCCTGCCCCCCACCTCCACTAGAATTCAACTCAACAAATAATTGTTGGATGATCGCTGTGGGCAAGGAGCTCTGCTCTGAATATAACAAAGATGAAAATGCCATTTGACAAGTAGCCTTGAAGCTCATCGGGGACACGGACACGTCCGTCCCGTTAACTCTAGCCTGAGGTGGGCGGGGTCTGGGCTGGGACATCACAGGCGCAGTCTGTTTACAACTCCCCTGCTTTTCTGATTTTATTTTTTATATTTTCAGCATCTTTACTGGGGTGTAATTTACATGGCATACATTCCCTTGCTTTCAGCGTCCAGTTCACTGATTTTTAGGAAGTTTACAGGGTTGTACAGCTATTACCGTAGTCTAGTCCTAGAATCACCCCGGAATATTCCTGCACCGTCTAAAAATAGCCCTCACGCCTATTTGCAAGCACCGCCATTCCCATCCCTACCCTTCGTCCCGGCCTCTGGCAGCCGCCTCTGTTCCACCTTCTTTAGAGATTGGCCTTTTCTATATATTTCATGTGAATGGAATCATGTAATGTTTGGTCTGGTGCCTGGCCTCTCTCACTCATCATTATGTTTTCAGGGTTCATTCACCTATCGGCCTTTTGTTCCCTTTTTATTGACAAACAATGCTCCGTCATATAGACAGACCACATTTTGTTTATCCATTTTCAAGCTGATGGACATTTGGGTTGTTTATGCTTCTTGGCTACTTTGAAGCATTGTGGTGCTATGAAAATTCATGTGCCAGCTTTTATTTGGACATATGTTTTCATGTCTCTTGGGTCTAGACTGGTAGTAGACTATCCAGATCGCAGGGTAAACTTATGTTGAACTTTGAAAGCAGCTACCGAGCCGTTTTCTTAAGTGGCTTGCCCTCCTCTGCCTTCTCACCAGTAGTGCCTGAGGGTTCCAGCTTCTCCGCCTCTTTGCCAACACTGGTTTTGTCTGTCTTCTGTAGGATACCATTCTACTGGGTGCGAAGTAGTATCTCATGGTGGTTTTAATTTGCATTTCCCTCCAGACATAACGTGAAGCATATTTTCATAGGCTTCCTAGCTGTGTGTATATACATTTTAGGTGAAATATCCACTCAAACTGTTTGCATATTTTCTTCCTGTTGCTTTTCAAGGAAAGTATGGAGACCGTTGCGCAACATCAAAGTCTCCAGGGGTGGGTGGTCCATTTTAGAAATGAGCACCAGTACAGTGCGCCCTACATTCTGGCTTATTCTGCCGGGTTGTTGAAATACATCATGGTACCTACATGTTTTAACAACCACAGTAGGGTGTCAGACGTAATCAGTCTACACCATGGCAGGAGAGGGGATGCAGTGGACAGGATGCAGGGTGTGTTGGCCATCTAACATGCTACCTGGCCCTAGCAGATGCCAGACTGATGCCCACCCAGGTGTCCCGATCTTTCTGTGTCTGTGCACTCTAGAGATTTCCAACTGCCAGCATCTGCCTCCTCCTGCCCATGGGTCAAGCCCCATATGGAAGTCTGTCCATATGGAGCGGGCTGGGAGTTTCAGAGAATGAACATCCCCATAGTAGCCCTCACACAACAGCTGATGATTGGGGGTGGCTCTGACCAGCACGGGTTTTTATAACAGAGCACTATAGACATGGTATCTTTTAAAAGACTTTAAATATCAGATATTCACCAGCTAAACTTGGAGGGATGAGTTTGTTGGTGATCACGCTTTATTGAGCTCTTACAGGGCTCATCAGTGGCAGGAATTTCTTTCTCATAGTTCTGGAGGCTGAAAGTCGAGATCAGGAGGCCAGCATGCTCAGGCCCTGGAGAGGGCTCTCATGTGGCAGAAAAGGGAGCAAGAGCTCTCTGGGATCTCTAATCTCATTCATGGGGATTCTGCATTCCTGACCTTACCTCCCAAAGGTCCCACCTCCCAATGCAATCACATGGGGGTTGGGTTTTTAACATATGAATTGGGGGTGGGGAACAGCCCACAAATGCCCAGTCCACGGCAGTGGGTGTATAACCTGACTCCCTCGAACCACAAGTACTAATTCTGGGATGTGTGTTTTGCACTATTTCTTAGCCTTTCCCTGTAGAATGAAGCCTCAGGAGCACTCCGACAGAGATTTGACAGTGTACGCCCCCCTGGGGGGCAGGGACAGTAGATGTCACACACTTGAACCCTTGGGTTAGGATCTGTCTCCGGAGCCCACACCAACCCTGTCCCTGGTCTAGTCTTCCAGGCCACTGCCGCTGCCCTGGGTCATGGCGGCTCCTGCTTTCTCCTGGCAGTGCTTGTGCTGGCCTGGGGCACCCTGAGCTGGCCTGGGGCACCCTGCGCATTGTGATGTGGATCCTGACAAGCCGGAGCTGGCTGGATGTGAAAGGACTGTGAGGGTGGGGGCAGGGCTCTCGTCCAGTGGGCAAAGGAACATCAGAGACTGTTCAGGAAAGGCCAGGGGGCCCTGGGAATGGTCAGTGGAGAGGGTGTAGAGCAGACTCGGAATGAAAGCTAGAGGCTAGACACCGGTTGAGGAGGCTGCCTTTGAGGATGACAGCACGACGCAAGGCAGAGGGCCAGCGGCCTGTGGACTGCTTGTGATTCTGACCCCATGTAGGTCACACAAGCAGGTGAATGTGTGACCCCGAAGTCTTTTGCAACTTTAATATTATAACAGTTCTTATAAAAAGGCCAGGGATGGCTAGAATCTCAAGGTCCAGGTTCACGTCTAGTGGGCATATTTGGGGCCTGCTGGTCTTCCTAGGGCCTGGAAAGTAGGGATGCTGACTGATGGACAGTGAGGACGGGGCCTTCATTGCCCCAGTATTGTAGCAGGGGGATGGGGGGGGGGCTTACGCCCTAGGTCAGGTCCAGGCAGACAGATACAGATCCTGGGAAGACATGCATGCAGGGAATTTGGGGGAGATATTCTCAGGAGCCACACCTGTGGGCAAACGAAGCTATGAGGGCTGGGCAGAGGGAATCCCGTGAGCAGCTCAGAGACTCCGGTGCCCCTCAGAGCCTCCCGGGTGGGCTGGGCTCCCACAGCGCCTCTGACCAGTCTTTGGATAAGTGACGTCTGCGGAAACCTGGCTTCTTTTGGTTGAATCAGTTCTCCCCGAAGGGGGTCTGCCATGAGCACTCAGCAGGTAACACGCCTGGGACATAGGGTCCAAGCACCCGAATCCTGGAGCAGATTGCTGCGTCTGACACAGACAAGCCAGACAAAGCCCCTGGGGGACACACAGCCAAAGGGCACTGGTAGCTCCCAAGACACAACCTCCCCCACAGTCATACGGAACGTGCCAGTGCCCCTCTGACAGATGCTGGGGGGAGCTGATGGAATCCTGGTTTTGTCCCCACTGCTCAGCACCCCCTTCTCCTTCTTCCCTGGCCTGTTGTTTCTCGTCTGTCTTCTCTCGCCTCCCGGCAGTGCAGTCACCCCATGGCTCTGGCTTTGGCTGTCCTTGGCTGCTCTGTGTGCTGGCAAGATGCCCGCTTTAATTTCGTCATTACCTTTGGATCCTCATGCATCAGGCCTGTGAACAGGCCGAGGTTTCCCCCTTCTTGACATGCTGGCAAAGGGCTGTGAGTGCTGTTGTCACTTTTCAGGAGTGAATAGGTTCTAGGAAGTGGACTGAAGCTTTTCAAGAGGGGTGGCCAGGAGGACTGTGCACTCGAGGGGGTCAGGTGGGAGGACCAAGACCCTGCAACTTGGTGGATGACAGGGACGCGCTCTCAAAAGACCAGTGACAACTGGCTCCTGAGTGGCCATCCCGAGGCTCAGGAGGCTGAGCTGGAGGAAAGCAGGCATGAGAACCCATAGTTAGCCTCCAGCTTCATAGGACGTAGATGCTTCCTCATAGTGAAGAGATTTGGACACAGTAGGGTTGGGTGGTCAGCCAGCCATAGGGTTCAATGATAACGAGCCACTGATCATATATTTATAATGCTTTTCGTTGTCTATCACCTCACGTCTGCTCTGCAAAACTGAAGCCCCCCAGGAGCCCCAGCAATGCTACATCTATTATATGAGAGCTAGATTTACTTTAAATATCATCAGTCAGGCACCAGGTAAACTTGGAGAGATGAGTTTGTTGGTCACCAGTATTTATTGAGCTCCTACAGGGCGGGCATCAGGCCCTGTGGGAATTGGGCGTCACTCACACAGTCCCTTCCCTCGTGGGGATGACGTTAAAGAGTTACTGAGGAGCGGCAGCATTTCAGAAGGCATCAGTACCCAAGACGATCGCACACTGGGAGTCTATAGTAGGGGACTTACTCTAGCCTGTGGGGCAGGCAGGGTTGGAAGACCAGCCTCGATTGCAGCACCGTGGGCTCAGGGATATAAAACATGGCTTGCTGAGGATCTGAGAAAGTCCGCAGGGCTGGAGTGCAGAGGATGAGGGTGTCACAGGCAGGGTCCCACCAAGAAGGTGATGGCACTCTAAGATTAGAAAGCACCAGGAATGTTTAATAAAGAGACTGTTTTTGAAGGCGTAAGCTGGGTATCAGGAGGGCATGAAGGACCGTGCAGTGCCCGAAGTCCTGACATAGGCCCGGTTGGGTCAGGGTGTGATGCACTGGTTCCCAGGACCTGGGAGGAGACAGCCACCTTGACAGGATGGGTGACCTGTGGTTGTTGGAGGCAACAAGTCAAGGAGACCCATCAGGGAGTGAGGATTAATACTTGACCCTGCTCTCTGATCCGCCTCTGATCTTCTATGATCTGAGCCCACCAGAAGTCAGGTGGCATGGGCAGCTGTTGATGTAATCAGTACTGGTCGGAAACCCAGGTAGGGATGAGACGTGGGTAAGCAAACGAAAGGAGTCTTCCCAAGAGGGAGAGGGACACAGATAGGAATGGAGGTGTGGGCAGTGGCCAAATTATAAAGAGATGGTTGACTCGTATCAAGGATTAAGTTTCATTCAAAGACTACCGGGTAGCTTTAAGCAAGGGAGTCATGTGAGTGTGTCATCGTAGAAACTTAACAACGTAGCAGAGTAGAGGATAGACTTTTGAGGAGGAAGATGGATTTTGGAAGGCCATTTAGGAGGTGGTAACAGCTCACTAGGAGAGATAGAGGGGGCTTGGACTTGAGCCATGTGGCTGGAGGGAAGTGAGCCAATTCGAGGTATATTTACAACAGTCTAGTTTGAACAGCTGGGTGCATATTCCTGTCACTGATGGAGGGAACATTGGAGTCAGAGCAGTTTGGGGAGTGAGGAAGGAAAAAGTGAGTTCTGGTATGGTCCTGGTCAGATAGGATGCCTGTGAGTTCATTCAGGCAGACTGTCAAGTAGCAGCTGGAAGTAGAGATCCGGAATTTAGCAGATGGGCTTGTGTGCGGTGGAGAGGTGCTTGTAGATGGTCATTTAGGCACAGGGTGTGTGTGAGGTCTCTAAAGAGCAAGCGTAAGGTCAACCAAGAAGAGGGCCTAGGTTAGAATCCCTAAAAGCACCAAGATTTGGGGATTGAGCAAAGAAAGATGACCCAGTAGAGAGGACTGAGAGGCAGTGTCTGTGGATGGTAGACACTCAGGAGGAATAGGGCAGGAGAGGAGGCAGACTGGGCTGTGGAGCGTCTGGAGAAATGAAGACATGGAGCTTGGGATGGTTGATAATGGCTAAGGAGTGTGTGCCGGGAATGGGGAGGCATGAAGTCAGTCAGTAGTGGAGGGCGGTGGGGACAGAAGGAGAGCTCTACTCCGTGAGAGGACTTGAGCATACTAGATGGTGACAAGAGTCGGCAGAGAGGCAAGGAGCCAGGAGGAACTGACAGTCAAGAGAAAGATGGAAAGGGAGGAGGAGCCAAGCCTTGGTACCCACAGGGCATCCCTCCCCGGCTTCATCACCCTCTGGAACCATGGCCTCTATGCCTCCGTGTGAAGGAAGGTTTGCAGACTCTGGGCTCTTCTCGTTCCGAACTAAACTCAGCACCTGCAAAGACCACACCCACTCTCAGAACCGTAGGAGCCTGTCCCCCCTTCTCCCTGTGGACACAGTGGAGGGAGGGCGCCCTGTACCAGACGGGTCATTGTATCCATTCCAGTCCCCGTGAGGAAGGAGACCCTGTCATGTCTGTAGGGAGGGGTGGTGGCGAGGCAGCGAAAGGGATTTTTTTAAACCATTTCCCCTTTTCTCTTTAAAGAGGGAGGGAAGACTGGCTCCTGAGAATGGAGGTTTGATGCTTGGGAGGTTGTGAAAGGTAAAGGGGCCATTTTGGAGAGCGGGACAGGGGCCTCTCCTTGGGGACTTGGAGGGGCCGGTGAAGGTTAGTGACCACACATCTGTTACGACATGGGTTTTCCCAGTTGTGGATTTTGTCAAGCCAAACTTGAAGGTCCAGATATAGGCACGAGGGCAGTGTTTCCCCATTCTCCCTCCATTTGTTCATCCCGCCCTCCCTCCGACTCTCCCTTTCTTCCTTCCTTCTTTGCTTCCGTCCTCCCTCCCTCCTTCCCTTCCTTCCTGTGCAGTCAAAATTGGAGTTCAAAATATAAGGGTCTCTGTATTTTAAGAATTACCAACTCACCAAACAGCTCAGAAGCTTGGCAACCACAGAAACACAGAATATTCCCTTTATAGGTGATGAGCTTATGGGGATGAACAGAAATGAAAGGCGGGGCCTGGTGTTGGTTATGGGCAAGTGCTGTGATGGTGGCAGTGACCGGAGAGTGACATCCCTGCATCCCGGCCAGCTGGGCCACAGTAAAGCCTAAAGGTTTTACATTCTTCTTCCGTGGGGTCTCAGACATGTCTGTGGGTTGCTTTGGTTGTCCTTGTTTTCTCGGGCTGGGCCGGGTGACGGGATGGCGCATGCACACTCGCGGGGCAGAGGGGCCATGGCCAAGTCAAAGGTATCATTTGCATTTGGGAAGCAGGAGCCGCCGCTCACATCTGTATCCGCCATATGGCGCACGTGCCATAATTGTTTCTAAAACACGAGTTTTCAGCTGTGCGGCACTCAGCAGAGACTTGGGGAAAAGAGCAGGAAATTTAAGAATGAATCTTCCTTTCCTCTTAGAAACCCACTCATGTGGCTTACCTCTAATTTAGTGCTTCTGAAGAGAGCCCTGGCCTATCATAATTGTCATATGTCAACAAAGGCATGCCAAGCTGCTCCTCTGAGAGGTGGGATCCTGTGGGTGGGGCCGTGCCTCGTGGCACGGGTGGAAACCTGCATTATGTGGCCACGCCCAGCCGGATGGCCACGCCCAGCCAGATGCTAACGCCAGAACCTGTGGATATTGCCCGCTCCGGAGACTCCAAGTGTATTTCAGTTAAGGCTCTGGACATGGGGAGATTATACTGGATTATCTAGAAGGCTTGATACATTCACAAAGATCCTTCTAGGAGGGAGACAGGTGGTCAGAAGGACAGGAGATGTGATGTGGATCAAGAGGGTGGAAGGATGAGAGGAGGGACCATGAGCAGAGATGGTCCGCCTCAGGACACTGGAGTAGTCAAGGGGACAGAGTCTTCCCTAGAGCTTCCAGAGGAAGGTCTGCTGACACCTTCACATTAGCCCCATGAAACCGATCTTGGACTTCTGAACTTCTGGCCTCCAGAACTAGAAGAGAACACATTTGTGTTGTTTAAAGGCACCAAATTTGTGTTAGTTTGTCAGATTGACAACAAGATACTAATACTGTATGATAATTTATTTTGAGGTTCTTTTTCACTGATCAGTTACCCTGATGCATTCGCATGATTGGCTTTCCTAAATCAGACGAGGTGATGCAGGCAGTGAGCTCGAGTTAGTGTAATAGCTCCCATCTTTACCTTTCGGCAGCCTGTAGGTCAGGGTTAGTGAGGAGGCACCTCCGATGTAAACTGCTTGCTCCAGAACACAGCAGGGGTTCTGGTGGGAGGGTCCCCTCGCAAACCTGGACTCTGAATGTAGGCAGTGGAATTTTACTTTGGGTCCAAGCCATTTCCTTAGATGTGTGACTCAATATTGTCTCAAATGTAGCTGCTGACATCTAAAAATGTCCATGTGCGTGAATGACATTTTTGAAAATATGCCAGTTTACTCTTGGAAATAAGAAACATCAGTGGCTTAGGGTATAATTTGATAGGATTGGAAAGAGTTTTCTGCCTCATTTATGCAAAAATGTTTTCTCTGAACTGCTCTGCTTTTAATTTCTTTTATTTTTTAAAATGTTTATCATTAGTTTTTTCTAATTGAAAACAATATATACTGAATGTGTAAACTTTGGAATACACTTAAACACAAGCTGAAAAGGCAGAAAAACACTTAGAGTTCTACAATGTGGGGATAGATACTGTTAACATTTAGGATATTTTTGTCAGATATTAATAATTGGGTGCTTGCCTGATTGTTTTACTGCTTTCTGAGCATTTCTACATGTCAATATATATTCTTCTGTAATGGGGTTTTATAATAGCAGCATTCTATTTTATTATATGTATCTTCCACAGTTTACTTAGCCACTCCCCCTAATGTGCATTTAGGTTGTCCCTGAAATTTTATTGCTGCCTGTTCATGTGCATTGCCCATTTCTTTTTTGGTGGGTTATTTGAAAAACAGGTTTGTAAATTTTTGTTGGTGTATGTTAAGGTTGTTATTTCTTAAACAGATATGTACAATTTTAAAGGTTATTGTTTGCATTTAATTTTGTTTATGGTGAGCTTTTTTGGACGTATATGTATTATTAAGCTTTATCTACTCTAAACTATGTAGCTTTTCATTTCTTGGCGTGTCTCTGGTGATTTCTGTTCTCTATTATTTACAGATTGATTTTCTTGCATTCTGATTACATGCCAGATCTTAACCAGGTTTTCCTTTTAGATCAAAGGCAACTTTTCTTCTTCATGGGGGAGCAGTGGTATTTCTAATCCTTAACCAACCACTTAGTTCATTCTGTTAAGAGTAGGTTTTTTTTTTTCCTTTTAGCACATTTTGACCCCAAATCTCCTCTGATGGCTAATTTGATTGTTTGGCCATATAATCTCATCTCTTAGAAGCTCCAGGCTGAATTCAGAATACATAGGGATCAGTATTATGTGAGTCTGTGAATATGCACACACTTATATTGTGAGTTAAATACCTATGAAAAGTAATTTGCATCTAATGAAGAGCTGCTGTTTCCCCAGATGATAATGAAAGAGAAAATACCTAGTATATGGCTTCCCTTTTCCACATTAAAATGATGTCCCTACTCTTAACAACACAAACTGATAAATTAGGAAAAAAATCATCAGATCCTTCCAATTGCATTAAGATTTGAAGAAAAAGAAATGATTTCTTTCTAACAAGGCAGGGGGAAAAAAAAACCCAACCCCAAGCTGAATAAGCTCTGGGCTTCTGGAATTTCAGCTCTTTCTCTGCTTATGTTCCAAACAATTGCATAAACGCAATCCTAAACAAATGTTTATAGAGGCTGCACTCTGAAATACTGATAATGAATTCTCCATAACAAGCACACTCTTTCCCCCGGCTGTTTGAATTTAAAGTATACATTTTGCAGTAATTTTGATGACTTCATTTTGAAACGGTTCTTCACAGACATTTTGGAAATGTCTCATGTCATGAATTTATTCATAAACCAGCCTGTCAAAACCCTTAGCTGTCACCGGAGAGAACGTGTCTCAGATGCATGGGTACTTTCTCTGCCTCTGTCATCCGCCATCTTGAAAGATCATTACTCATTTCCATTACTACTTGGATGTTCTGGCTCACTGCCCCTGGGTTTTAGGACGTGTGGAGATCATGGCTGAGTGTTCAGCTATGTGCCATCTGGTAAGGACTATATTCCTCAGCTGATTATTACAATACCTTGTACTTGGGAAGCTGTGGTGCACACTGCTATGTTTAGTGGTCAGTGTCACTCCACAAAAGGGTGATAAACCAATGATGGGGTCTTGGAATGGAGAGTACAGCACAATGTATCATCTTTGCACATGCTAACAGTCTCTAATGAGGACTAATAGGCCCTCAAGTTTATTTATTCAATAAACAAGCCATTGGGTTGTGAATATGAGGTCAGCATAGCCAGCCATGAGCTGTGAGCTGTTTTATCAAACAGCATTATATGGTGACTAAGGCAAGTACTGGAATGTACTAGAGTGCATTCATGGCAGTTACTGCATAGATCGCTCCCACTCTGATGTCTAGCTGCGGGGGGAGGGTGGGGGTGGATAAGGTGATGCTCCTGCTTCTGCTTCTCCCTCTCTCTCCCTCTCTCCCAACCTCCCTCCTTCATTCTTTTTCTCCCCTGCTTCCTTTCTTTCTTTCTTTTTAGAGAGACAGAGAGAGAGAGAGAGAGAGTGTGTCTTAAGCAGGCTCCACACTCAGCCTGATGTTGGGCTCGATCCCATGACTGTGGGATCATGACTTGAGCTGAAATCAAAAGTTGGATGCTCAACCCACTGAGCCACCCAGGTGCCCCCTCTGCCTTTCCGTTTCTAATTCATGGCCCATGGATCTTGCCCTTTCATGAAGCATGACATCATGCAGGTGTGTTAAACTAGCACTTCTACTTTAGTGTAAACATATATCTCCTGAAGATTTGGTTAAAATGCAGATTCTGGAGCAAGAGGCTGAGATTCTACATTTTACCCAACTCCCAGGTGAAGCTTATACTGTTGCAGGTCCCCAGATCATACAGAGTAGTGTGCTCATTCTGATTTGCAGGGTAGAGAGTACAGAGCCCAGCCCAGCTAGATTCAGGGCCTCTCTTATTATTTTTTATTTTTTTTTATAATAGTTTATTGTCAAAATGGATTCCATAGAACACCCAGTACTTCTCTCCACAAGTGCCCCCCACCATGACCATCACCCTCTGTTCGGTCCACAGTTCATTTTCAGTATTCAATTGTCTCTCATGATTTGTGTCCCTCATTCTCCCCAGCTCTCTTTCCCCCTTCCCCTCCCTATGGTCCTCTGTTAGGTTTGTCCTGTTAGACCTATGAGTGCAAACATATGGTATCTGTCCTTCTCTGCCTGACTTAGCATGACACCCTCGAGGTCCATCCACTTTGCTACAAATGGCCAGATTTTATTCTTTCTCATTGCCATGTAGTACTCTATTGTATATATATACTGCATCTTCTTATCCATTCATCAGGTGATGGACATGCAGGCTCTTTCCATGATTTGGCTATTGTAGAAAGTGCAGGGCCTCTTTTAATAATAGGACATGTGCTTAGGGGGCAGTAGAGTGCACTGGAAAGCAGTGGTGTCTGATGTTACCCAGCGTTAACAGACTCTGGATGTGAATCCTGGCTCTGCCGTTGCTGAGTTTTGGGTCATAACAGCCATCATCAGAAAGAGGAAGTGTGATTATGAAAATGGCTTAGGGGAGGGAGAAAATTATGAGTTCAACATGGAGCATGAATATATGTTGCCAAAGGGAGAGCCAGACAAAGATGTTGGAAGAAGAGTTCCAGACGAACTCCAAACCAGCTAAGCAGGTTCACCAATTGAAGATCCATTAACTAATACACGCTGAAGGCTGTCGGTCTCTGTGTAGAAAGGCGACCGTAGACCACGGTGTATTTAGTGCTGGAATGCGGAAGGGTGAGATCTTTATTAATGCAATGTCTCGTCTCCCCAGGTGGGCCATTTTTTTTTGCCCAGTTTGACTAAGAATAGTAGGCACACAGTATTCATGGCTCTCTGTTTTTGGAGCAGCATGTTGCAAACCAAAGTTAATGTGTTAAATTTAACTGTGATTTAAATTGATGTTGCCTGAATCCCCAGAGACCAATGAAACACGAGTGGGGTGGGAAAAGCAGCCACTTCTGTTGTTGCCTAATGATAGAGAAGATTTGAAAATCAAAGGCATTGGGTTCGCCTCACTGTGCAGCAAGGAACAAAACCGAATTAATTATAAATAAGATGAATAAATAATTTAAATATATCACTTATTGCCTCTTTATTGCTCAACACTTGAAAAATTATTTCAATTAGAAACTTAAACTCAGTTTGATAGACGATGAAGAGTGTGCAGCTCAAGATAAATGTAAATCCTTTTGTGATATAAAAATTTGATTTTCAGTATGAGGTCTATTAAAATGAAATTAATAATCTCCAGAAAAAAGAGGTAGTGCCAAGGAAGGTTGGCTTTTTCCCGCTGAATATTGGTTATTTTAAGGCGGAAAAAATCAATAAGCTTATTACAGAGATAATTTAAAAAAAAAATCAAAACTACAACATCCTAAGCAGCAGCCTCCCAAACAACAAAACTAATAATCATTTGTTTCTCTGGGTTTCATATTAACATCATAGAGGGGATTTGCTACTTATATTACATGTGATCTTAATTTTCTTCTTTGCTCAAGGAAACAATTCACTCCCTCTGTGTTTGTTGGCTTTGTAAAGCACAGAAGAGCACTCTTCCATTTGTTGCACCTGCAAAGCGAGGGATTTGTCTGGCGGAAGCCACACTGGATCCTTTTCAGGGCAAGAATATCCTTGTAACTTGGTTTGACTCCTGTGCATCCATGTGCCTGGTGCTGCAAAGCTCTCTCGTCTGCCATCCCTGATAGGAATGGCTAATTGACGAGAGCAATGTCCTTCGTGTGTTCAGTCTGAACCTCGATGCTTCTCCTCACAAGACTCAGGCGGTTACTTCCAGTTCATCAGAATAGGCGTGACGCCTCCCTGCCATCTCTGAGGACATAGAGTTTGGTAATATTTATCTGGCATATTAACAATTTGTCTGATTCGTTAATGACTTGCAAACATCTTTCAGTTTATGTTTCAGTTCAGGCTGTAGAGTTGAGTTCTTTCTGTCCTTTATCTAGACAATCAGTGCTAGCAGTAAAGTGACCCATGTACTTTACCTTTTGTGCCTATGTATATACCTAAGGGAACTAAATACGTACTGATCAGCTTCCCTTTCACGTCTCATCCTGTAAGAAATGAAATACTCATTACCCAACAAAGAGTAAACACAAAACGCGTGAACAACTTCTGGGGCACCAGTGCTGGTCCAGCAAGTTTTCAGCGGATTTGGAAAGTTGCCAGAGTGTTCAAGATGGCAGCGTAGGAGATCCTGAGCTCCCCTTCTCCTACGGACACAACAAATCTGCGACTGGCTTTGGAATAATTCTCTCTTAAGGGGGTGTAGGAACTGGATGAACGGAGCCCTTACGATAAGGGGCAGCCTTGAAACAGATAAAAGAGTGAGACATGTAGTCCAGCTAAGGAGAACACGACACTCCAGGCATGCAATCCCATGGTTTGGAGGGATCTCAGAGGTGTGGAACTTTTCACTGTGGAGCAAGAAATGTGACCTGTACATCAGGCACCCCAATCCATAGATCCTGTGATGGGGAGGAGAGCCCCCAAAACACCCGGATTTGCGAACCAACAGGGACTCTGTCCAGGAGAAGTATAGAACTACAGGGAAAGGAAAACCCACTCTTAGAGGGCTCAGTGCAGGCTTGGTCAAACTAGAAACCAGAACTAATACACCAGAATGAGAAGTGCATAGACCATAGGTTAAGGAGACCTACCTAATAATTTTGGAGCTCCTGCCAGAGAAGCAGGAGGAAGCTGAGCCTCTGCCTGGGGATTAAGACACTGGTGGCAACCATTTTTGCTCCCTTTTTCTACCAGCTGATCCCAAGGCTGGTGGACACCATTTTGGAATTCTCACTCTAGACTGTTCACACCGGGGGGCATGTCTTGCTGAGAGCCCCGTGCAACCCCGCATCTATGCCAGGCCTCACAGCAGATAGGATGGTAACCGCGCCCGCCAGCACACAGCAGACAGAGCTGCCACAAGAAGTGTGTGCAGTTCATGCAGGGGACTCCTCTGAAGCACCTGACCGTGGTGGTCAAGAGAGATTGCGGTTCTGGGTCCCACAGGACATCTCCTGCATAAGGCCACTCCTTAAATACTAGGAGACATAGCTGAACTACCTAATACATAGAAACAAACAGAGTTAAACAAAATGAAGAGAAGAGGAATATGTTCCAAATGGAAGAACAAGACAAAACCTCAGAAAAAGAACTAAATGAAATGGAGATAAGCAATCTGTATGATAAAGAGTTCACAGTGACGGTCCTAAGGATACCTACTGAAATTGTGCAGAGTCTGGATGAACACAGTGAGAGTTACAACAAAGAGACAGAAAATATAAGAAAGCACCAGCTGGAGCTGAAGAATATAAGAACAGAAATGAAAAATACACGAGGGGAACAAACAGCAGATTAGGTGATACAGAAGAATAGATCAGCTATCTGGAAGATTGGGTTCAACTGAACAGCAAAAAAGAAAGAAAAAGTAAAAAAATGAGGATAGTTTAAGGCACCTCATGACAAAATCAAGCTACTAACATTTGCATTCTAAGGGTCCCCAGAGAAGGGAGAGAGAAAAGGCAGAAAAAGTATATGTAGAAATAATAGCTGAAAACTTCCCAAACCCAAGGAAGGCAGCAGGCCCTTTGCCAGGTCCAGAAATCACAGAGAACCCTAAACACGGTGAATCTAAAGAAATCCACAGCAAGAAACAGGGGAATGCCAAAAATTAGAAATAAAGAATCTTACAAGTATCAAGAGAAAAGCAATTAATTACGTAAAAGGGAAGCCCTGTAAGACTGTGAGTGGATTTTTCAGCAGAAACTTTGCAGGACAGAAGGACATGGCATGATGTATCCAAAGTGCTGAAAGGAAAATCTCACAACGAAGGATATTCTTACCCAGCAAAGATCGTATTCAGAATTGAAAGGGAGGTAGAGTCACCAGAGAAGCAAAAGCTGAAGGAGTTCATCACCACTGAACTAACTTTACAAGAAATATTAAAGGGACTTCTTTAAGTGGAAAACATAAGGCAATAACTAGAAATAAGAAAACATATGCAGGAAAAATCTCACTGGTAAAGGCAAATATATAATAAACAGAGTGGATCAACCACTTATGAAGATAATACAAAGATTAAAAAACAAAAGTAGTAAAATCAACTGTATCTACAATAAGTAAGGGCGTACACGAAGTAACAATATGTCAAATATGATGTCAGAAACATAGGACGTGGGGTGGGGAAAGTAAAAGTATGCTTTTGGAACTCATTTGAATGAATACCAACTTAAAATAGATGGCTATAGACATAGGTTGGTATGTACGAGCCTTATGGTTACCACAAACAAAAGCCTATAATGAATACACAAAAGATAAAGATAAGGAATCCCAAACATAACACCAAAAAAAGTCATCAAATCACAAGGAAAGAGAGCAAGAGAAGAAAGAACAGAGAAGAAATACAAAAACAACCAGAAAACAGCAAAATGGCAATAAGTAAATCTCAATAATTACTTTAAATGTAAATTGACTAAATGTTAACATCAGAAGACGGATTGGCAGAATGGACTGAAAAAAACAAGATCCATCTGTGTACTGTCTACAGCAGACTCACTTCAAAGACACACACATACTGATAGTGCAGGGGGGGGAGTACATATGCCACGACCGTTAAAATGTAAAGATAGCTGGGGCAGCAATACTTACATTAGGCCAAGTTTAAAACAAAGGATGTGACGAGAAAAAGAAGGGAATTACATAATGGTAAAGAGATCAACCTGACAAAAAGATATAACACTTATAAATATTTATGCACTCAACATAGGAGCACCTAAATTTATAAATAAAATATCAACTGACCTAGAGAGATACATTTAAAGTAATATGATAATAGTAGGATACATTAACACCCCACTTACATCAATGGATAGGCCACCGAGACATGGAGGCAGGAAGGAGACATTGGTCTTGTAGTGCTTGAGCTCTGCTGCAACGCTGAGAGTGGTGAGGGCATCGAGGTCCCACATGTACGATACTCCATCTGCTGACTTCCCAGTCTGCAGTCTATTTCCAGATCCCTTCTCGTTGTGGGATGATAAAGAGTTACTAATGCAAAAAAAAAAAAAAAAAAGAAAAAAAAAAAGAAAGAAAGAAACATTGGCCTTAAATGACACATTAGACCAGATAACTTAACAGATATATATGAAACATTCTATCCAAAAACAACAGAATTCACATTCTTCTCAAGTGTATGTGGTATATGTGGAACATTCTCCAGGATGGATCACATTTTGGCCCACAAATGAAGTCTTGGTGAATTTAAGAAGACTGAAATCAGATCAAACATCTTTTCCAACCACAATGGTATTAAAGTAGAAATCCATTACAGAAAGAAAACTGGAAACTGAAAGCAAAACAAAACAAGACAAACCCCCAAAAAACAAAAAACCCAAAACAAACAAAAAGACAACAGCTAGCCCATGAACATATGGAGACTAAACAACATGCTATTAAGCAAGCAATGGGTCAACAAAGAATTCAAAGAGGAAGTAAAAAATACATGGAGACAAACAAAAATAAAAAGCAAATGTTCCAAAATTTTGGGGACACAGTGAAAGAGGTTCAAAGAGGGAACCTCATAAAGATAGAGACCCACCTCAAGAAACAAGAAAAATCTCAGTCTATCCTTATGCCTAACGGAAGTAGTAAAAGAAGATCAAACAAAACCCAAAGTTAGTAGGAGGAAGAAAATAATAAAGATGAGAGTGGAAGTAAATGAAATAGGAACCAAAAAATTAGAAACATCGATGAAACCAAGAACTTGTTCTTTGAAAAGATAAACCAAATTGATGGACCATGTCAAGACTCATCAAGAAAAAAAGAGAAGACTCAAAATAAGAAATGAAGGAGGAGAAGTTACAATTTATACCCAGAAGTGCAAAGGATCATACAAAACTACTACAGATGATTGTATGCCAACAAATTGAACAATCTAGAAAGAAATGGATAAATTCCAAGATTCATGCAGTCTTCCAAAAGGGAGTCAAGAATAGAAAATCTGAACAGACCAGTTGCTAGTAATGAAGCTGAATCAGCAATCAAAATGCTCCCAACAAACAAAAGCTCAGCATTAGGTAGCTTTACAGGGGAATTCTAGCAAAAATTCAAAGAAGAGTCAATGCCTATTATCCTCAAACTATTCCAAAAATTTGAAGAGGAAGGAATGCTTCCAAACTCATTTTATGAGGTCGAGAATTACCCTGATACCAAACCAAAGACACTACAGAAAAAGATTACAGGCTACCATCCCTGATGAACAGCAACACAAAAAATCCTCAACAAGTTATTAGCAAATATTTTGCTAAGATTCAACAATACATTAGAAGGATTATACACCGTGATTAAGTGGAATTTATCCCAAGTTTGCAAGGATTGTTCAATATCTACAAATCAATCAATAAAACATAGGATACAATCATCATCTCAAAAGATGCAAAAAAATCATTTGACAATACTCAACATTTATTTATAATAAAAACTATCAACAAAGTGTGTATAGTAAGAACATACCTCAACATAGTAAAGGCCATTTATGACAAACCCACAGCTAACATTGCACTTGATGGTGGAAAGCTGAAAGACTTTTTTCTAAGATCAGGAACAAGACCAGGATGTCATGCACTACTGCCATTTTTATTCAACATAGTATTAGAAGTACTAACCACAGTAATTAGGCAAGAAAAAGAAATAAAATGTGTCCAAGTTGGAAAGAAAAAAGCAAAACTATCACTATTTATATGTTGAAAACCCTAAAGCCTCCACTAAAAGACTATTAGAACTGATAAATGAATTCAGAAAGTCACAAGATGAAACGCGAACATGGAAAAATTGGTTGCATTTCTACATACTAATAATGAAATATCAGAGAGAAATTAAGAAAACCCATTTGCAGTTGCCTCAAAAAGAATAAATTAATCAATGAGTTGAAAGACTTGTATTCCGGAAATTATAAGGGATTGGTAAAAGAAATTGAAGACAGCAGAAATAAGTGGAAAGATATACTGTGCTCATGGATTGGAAGAATTAATATGGTTGAAATATTCATACCACACAAAGAAATTTACAGATTCAGTGAAATCACTGTCAAAATGGCATTTTTAAAGAACCAAAACAAATAATTCTAAAACTTTTTCTGGAACCACAAAAGACTGCAGGTAACAAACACAATCTTGAGAAAGAAAGCTGGAGGTATCAGACCCCCAGATTTAAACTATACTACAGATCTATAGTAATCAAAATAGTATGGTTACTGGCACAAAAACAGACACATGGATCTATGGAACAGAATAGAGATCCCAGAAATAAACTCACACTTAACGTGGTCATTTAATCTATGACAAAGGAGGCAAGAGTATACAATGGGGGAAGACAGTCTATTCAATAAATGGTGTGGGAAAAACTGGACAGCTAGCTACATGCAAAAGAATGAAACTGGACCACTTCCTTACACTGTACATGAGAATAAGCCCAAAATGAATTAAAGACTTAAATGTAAGACCTGAAACAGTGAAGTTTCTAGAAGAAAATTATAGGCAGTAAACTATTTGATTTTAGTCATATTGCATTTTTTCAGATCTGTCTCTTCAGACAAGGGCAGCAAAAGGAAAAATAAATAGGACTGTGTCAAACCAAAAGGCTTTTGCGTGGTGAAGGAAGCCATCAACGGAAAGGCAAACCAATGAATAAGAGAAGGCATTCACAAATGATATATTTGTATATAAATATAAGTAAGGGTTTAACATCCAAAATATATAAAGAACTCACATAACAGTGTCAAACAACAATCTGAATGAAAAGTAGGCAGAGGATTCAAGAAAGATATTAAAATTTGTTTTTAATGTTTATTTTTGAAAGAGAGAGAGAGAGACAGAGTATCAGCAGGGGAGGGGCAGAGAGAGAGAGAGAGAGAGAGAGAGAGAGAGAGAGAGAGAGAGAGAGAGAGAGAGAGAGAGAGAGAGAGAATCTGAAGCACGTTCCAGGCTCTGAGCTATCAGCACAGCGCTTGACATGGGGCTCTAACTCATGAACCATGAGATCATGTCCTGAGCTGAAGTCATATGCTTAACCGACTGAGCCACCCAGGTACCCCAAGGTAGATATTTTTACAAAGAAAATACACAGATGGCCAATGGGCACATGAAAAGATCCTAAATATCACTCATCATCAAGGAAATGCAAATCAAAACCACAATGAGCTATCACTGCACACCAGCCAGAAAGGCTAGTATCAAAAAAGCAAGAAATAACCATTGTTAGTGAAGATGTAAAAAAAGGGGACCCTCATGCATTGTTGGTAGGAATGTACATTGGTGCAGTCATGGACGACAGTATGGAGATTTCCGAAAAACTAAAAATAGAAATAGTATACAATCCACCAGTTCCACTTCTATATATTTCTTCTCTGAAGAAAATGAAAACGCTAGTTTGAAAAGATTTCAGCATTATTTAAATATTCAGATACGCAAGCAAACTATATATATGTATCAAGATGTGTGTGTATATATATAGCACATGTATACAGACATAGACATGGATATATATATATATGTACGTATACACACACAATGGGATATATTATTTAGACATAAAAAGAATGAAATCTTGCCATTTGTGATGACATGGATGGACCTAGAGAGTATTATGCTGAGTGAAATAAGACAGAGAAAGACAAATATCATATGAATTCACTTCTGTGTGGAATAGAAAAAAACACAAAACAAAGCACTCATCAATAGAACAAACAGATGGTGGCCAGAAAGCAGGCAGGTGGGGGGGATGAGCAAAATAGATGAAGGGGGTTGAGAGGTACACTCTTCTAGACACGGGGATGTAACGTACAGCAAAGGGAATATAATTAATAATGTTGCATTGCTTTTGTGTGGTGACGTATGGTAATCATGCTTGTGACAAGCAATGTGTAATGTACGTAGATATCAAATCACTACGTCATACGCCGGAAACTAATGCAATTATTTGTATGTCAATTCTTCAATTAGAAAAAAGAAAGTTGCCAGAAATTGTACGACGGGGGGTGCATGCTGATAGTCCTCAGCCCACAGGTGTGTTTTGTTTGGCCCGCGGGCTGCATATTTCTTTAATTGGCACATGTGGGGGTCCCTCCTCTGCAGACCTCACAGGCTCCCTGGTGCCTGTGGCTCAATCCTGGTGAGGCCCGAGGACAACCGAGTTGTGACTCCTAGCAGCAGACTCTGCCCTTCCTTTTGCTCAGTCACATGTCACTCCTCCTTTTTGTCATGGATTGAAATGTGTCCTCCCCACATTCCTGGGTGGAAGCCCTAACCCGACAGCATGACCATATTTGGGACGGGGCCTTGAACAAACAGGTAATTAAGGTCCAGGGAGGTCACAGGGTGCTGAGTAGAACTAACAACTAACCCAGTAGAACAGGCGTCCTTATAAGAAGAGAGTGAGACACCCAGGCTGTACGGCACAGAGAAGAGGCCACCTGAGGACCCGGTAAGAGGCGGGACCCCCCCCCCCCAAGGCAAGGGGAGAGGTCTCTGGAGACATTGGGTGTCCATTCTGCAGAACCTTTCCGTAAGCCACGCACCGTACTCGTCGGAGCGGACTCAGACCCCACCCTGACTCCTGAAACCGCGGGTGCCGGGTAATCCCTGCCCAGGGCGAGATGGGACCCACATCAGAGTGCTCCGCCCCCAAGGATCCCTTCAGAATTCTTCCTGGGTTTCTCTTTTTCTGAGGCTCTAAAGAACTACCTTGATTGTTGAGCAAGCAGGAACCCACTGTCGAGTCCAGAAGACCTCAGGACTTCTTGCACGAAACCGGATTTTGTTTTTGAAGGGCTGATATTTTTTACGTTGAATATTTGGCAAGGTAAAAGGAAAAGATGGCATTAAGATTAATTCATTTTCTCCCCATGCCTGGCACCTCCTCCATCCGCCACCGGCTAAGGAGACGCCTGTGTTGGACAGGGAGATAGTGACGTTCTGCAAGGCGTGGGCAAGTGGAGCATAAGTTAGCCCAGAACACTAAAGTGTTTCATACTGGGGAGGGCAGAGAGCTGTTGGGGGAGGAGGAGCATCCCTGTTGTAAAGGCAGAGGTGCAGGGTGGGGGGCTGCGCGGCCTAGTCAGAGACCACGTGTTTGGAGAACTTGGAGGGTGACCGGAGAGTGATCTGGCAGATCAGCCTCTGCGTGTCTGTGCACGTGTGTGCGTGCGTGCGTGTGTGTGTGTGTGTGCATGTGTGCATGTGTGTTCCTGTCTCTGTGTGTGCGTGTGTGTGTGTGTGCATGTGCGTGCAGGTGTATACACGTGTGTCCATGTGTACACAGGCCTTTGTGCCCATGTCTGCATGGGTACGCACGTGCACGTGTGTGCATGGATGTGCTCACGCATGTGTGTGTCTGTTGGGGACTGTGTGACGGAGAATGAGGACTCTGTCCTTTTGACTTCGCATCATGAGTGCAGTTGCCCTTTGGCATGCTCCTAGAGATTTCTTAAAGCTTTAATTTTACTCAACTTGTCTTTGCCTGTCAGCCTGGTATTCTTTTGATTTTTTTCCCCAGTAGTGCTGACTTTTATTCATTCAGGTAACGTCTCCTGAAATTATATCTGTTGCATTTAAAATGCTCATTAATGTAAATCCCGAACAATTTCAATGGATACTCAATATCCCACATAGTTAAGTCAGCCTAAACTGTGTTTTGGTATTTCTGTGCTCTACCTAATATCATGACTGATAGCATCTTAGCAGGACATATGCATACATGTTAATGCAGTATACATGCCTGTAAGCAGATACGCGCATGCATATATGTGCATATGCATCTGTATGTGCAGTTAGAATGTTTTTGGCTCATAGTGGTCTTAAAAGTGAACAGGACTTAACCTGTATCAGATCAAGCACAGACCAAAGCAATGACTTCCCAATTTATAGTGGTAGACTAGTTCTTATTTTAATCATGGTTTTCCTCTTCATATAATTTTGAGTCTGTGCAAAGTGGTCTTTGGCCCTTTGTTTGTGGGTCATGTTCACTTTTCAGGAGGAAATACATTTCTTTGAAACATCGGTGTGTGACGCCGATTTCACGGATGCGAGGAACGTGTTTTCATCGACAGGGATAATGTCTCTCTTAGACTTGCACAGAACAAGAGGCCAGGCCTGCCAGGGGCCCGCCGCCTGGAGATGGTTGTTAATGTTGTAACGAAATCAGCCGAGCACGTACATGCGGGGGAGGTTTGTCAGGGCTGCTCTAGTGACGCCCCACAGACACGTGCTGTCTCCCGGTTCCGGAGGCTGGAATCTGGGATCGAGGTACCAGCAGGGCTGGTTCTTTCTGGGGCCACGAGGGATGATTTGTTTCCAGCCTCTCCCTCAGCATCTGCTGGTTTGCTGGCAATTTCGGTGATCTTGGCTTATCAATCTCTACCTTCATCTTTGCATGTTTTTCTCCCTGTTTGCATGTCTCCGTGTTCAAATTCCCACTTTTTTTTTTTTTCTGTAAGGACACCAATCATACTGGGTTAGGGGCCCACCTTACTCCAGACTAATTATATTTGCAATGATTCTATTTCCAAACAAGGTCATATTCTGAGGGAACTGGGGTTAGGAGTTAAGCATAAACTTTAGGGGGACATAATTCAGCCCACAACGCAAGCTGATCTGTTTACCTAACAACTATTATGTAAGGATTTTCTGTACATCTCAGAAAAATCAAATGCACCTCCAGCAAAATGAGTATTTCTTCCTCCCTTTCTGATTTGTGTTCTTGATGGATGCCTTATTCAGCGTCCTTCACTGGGCCGCGTGACGGGTGAAGGGACAGGACACTTGGGAAGCATGCCTCAGTAGGTCCACGGACTCCAAGACATACCGGTGTTGTGTGCTTCACGGCCTTGGTTTCTGAGCCTGGGATTAAGGCAACATGCGGAGAAGAACAGTTACTTATCAAACAGTGATGCAGCCTCCTAGGAACAGGACAAGAAATGATTTCACTCTATCTGGACTTCAAGAATGAGAATGGCGTATGTTGGTATTTTATTGTTCTATTTATTTTACAACTAACTAGCAAGACTTGACTACTGAAGAGGATATCACCACAGTATTGTATGCTGTCTGTTTCCGTCCTTAATTTATTAGGGATTCTTAGAAGGTAGATACAAGCCCCTCCCACCTCCATCCATCTACGTGAGTGCTCATCAAGGTTTCTGCCCTCATCAGGCAGTCAGTGCTAAACATATTTCCTTAAAGATGTTTTCCCATTACATGAAACATTCTGGGCTAATAACAAAAGTGAGTGGAATATTTAGTATTTATTGGGTATACGATTCCCTAGAAAATTTTATAAATGCTCATTTAACTTATTTGTTATGCTTTATTTTATAGCATCCCAGACATCTTCAGTGATTTATGGCACTAGAATCAACATACTCCATGTATGCAGGCACACATGCGCCTGTGCGTACACACACACACACACACACAATTTCTTCATGATTCGGCCAACCTCAGTGGCCTATTTAACTGATTTCATATAATAGGATGATAGGAATGTAAACCTCAGAAGGCCACAATAGAAATCATTTACATGAATGTATCCCATATAGTGTTTGTTTCATTTTTTAAATCATTTTTTAGTTTATTTTTGAGAGAGAGAGAGCTCACAAGCAGGGGAGCGGCAGGGAGAGAAGGAGAGACCCGAATCCCTAGCAGGCTCCATGCCATCAGCTCAGAGCTAGATGTGGGGCTCGAACTCATGAACCGTGAGATCATGACCTGAGCTGGTCAGAAGCTTAACCGACTGAGCCACCCAGGTGCCCCTATTTTTAATTTTTTTTGCTTATTGTCAAATTGGTTTCCATATAGCACCCAGTGCTTTTCCCCACAAGTGCCCCCCACCATGACCACTACCTCTGTCCCTCCTTCCCCTCCCCTTTCAATTTTTTAAATTAAAGTTTATTTATTTAGCTACAGAGAGAAGAAAAGAGAGAAGAAGTAGCAGAGAGAGAAAGGGAGAAAGAATCCCAAGAAGGCTCTGCACTGTCAGGACAGAGCCTGACGCAGGTCTTGAACCCACAAACTGTGAGATCATGACCTGAGCAGAGATCAAGAGTCAGACGCTTAACCGACTGGGCCCCCAGGCACTACACCATATAGCGTTCTTTAAATTCCCAGCACTTGGAAAAGTGAGGGATTGTGAAAGAAGGCAAAGCCAGTTGTCCGGACCAGTATGGGTTTTGTTACGTGTGAGATCAACTGGACTTGAGTCGGGACCTCTGGGAAAGACCAGCGAAAGCACTCCATCAAGATAAACATTCATATCCTGGGGGCGCTTTTAACTGAAAGGTTAGAGGTTTCCTGTGAGTTCTGGACGGTGGCTTGTGAGCCTCTGTGATTGCAAAAAAGTGGGAATCATGCATCCTGGTATCAAGTCTTAAAAGCAACGGCTCAGCCAGAGTTGGGAGGGACAAGCAAGAGCCACAGACGCTAGATGGGCTGAGGAGCCCCTCACAGCCACGCGGACGGCACGTGGAGGGTCCAGGCTCCCAGCGCTGAGGCTGGGAAGGAGCATCGGACTTGAGGAAGTAGAGCAGCAAAAACCCATCTACCCTTGCCCATCATGGGTGACATTTTAAGCACCTAGGCAGCGTCTCAGGACATAACGGAGCAGCTGGCATGAGTGCGGCGTTTTGTCCCAGCGATTCACAAAGCTACACAGTAACTTCAGCACTGCCGTCGTTGCATCTAACGTGTTAGGTTCTTGAGTAGGTGTTAGGCCCGATTTACTCTCCAACTCAGATAGTTATTCCATTGCTGTCCCTTTTTTTTGAGCCAAAGGATTAAGATTTGAGTTGTTCTCTGAAGATGTGACCCACATTTATCTCCGGGGTCTTCTGCTCTCCGTGACCTTCCCTCATGTTCTGGATTGTCTCAGTGCTTCTCTGGCTTCATTCTGTCTTCTGAGAGGATCTTCTAACTCAGCTAGTCTGTCGGTATCCTTAGAGCAGTTGGGTGTGTGGTGTTCTCTAACGATCCCCAACGGTAGGGTGAAGCATCCAGGAAAATACTTTTTGTAGGTTCTTGGCGATATGTGGTTGTTTCATCTTTAATGAGTGCCAAGTGGTGACTGAAAAATATTAATATTTTTCTATTAGAAGTTCTAAGTCTACATTCTGACTGCTGAGTAGAAAAAAATTCTTAAAAAATTTTTTTAACGTTTATTTTTTTTGAAAGAGAGAGTATGAGTTGGGGGCGGTGGGCAGAGAGAGAGGGAGACAGGGAATCTGAAACAGGCTCCAGGCTCTGAGCTGTCAGCACAGAGCTTGATGTGGGGCTCAGTCTCCTGAACTGCGAGATCATGACCTGAGACAAAGTCAGACACTTAACTGACTGAGCCACCCAGGGTCCCTCCCCAAAACAATTCTTTTAATGGTAAAATCTAAAACTATAGGATTATTGGATTGTTACATTGCACCATGAAATAGTGTAAAAAAGACACATTGCTGAATTAATCTTTTTGCTCGACCCTTCATGCCTTCCTGAATAATCTGGTTTAAAATAAAAGTTGGATTGTGACTTTAGATTTGAATCATCATGGGTTCCCCTCCATATGTGTTTACAATAAAGGAATTCTTGTATTTAAAATCCACATGCAATCTCCTTGAGGGAGTTAGACATATTGTGAGTCCAAATCGCTGGGATTTTTGGACGCAATAACTGGAGTTTGGAGAAAGTGGCTAAAAATAGCTATGGCCAGAAATCACTTAATGTGAAGAGCTCCAGGGCAGGGAAGTTAGAGACCAGAACCAGGGATCCCAGTTTGAAATGAACCAGGAGAAATGGGCTGACATGTGTAAGATGTGCCAGGTTTACAAGGTCAGATTTGTGCTCCTGTTTTGCCTGGAAATGCCAAAATACAGTATTTCCCCCAGAGAAACCATAAAATGAAAGTTCTCTGCCTCCCACTCCAAAGCTGCACTTTCCCCCAAAGGGGAGCCAAATTTATTTATGAACTCATAGGATAGGCAGTGCCATATCCCTATCGCCTGAATTTTCATAATGTTCTTTTAGGTCGAAAAGAAATATGTGTTGGGGGCGCCTGGGTGGCTCGGTTGGCTGAGCGTCTGTCTCTGGATTTGGCTCAGGTCATGGTCCCACAGTTTGTGAGTTTGAGCCCCGCATCAGGCTCTACACTGACACCACAGAGCCTGTGCTTGGGATTCTCTCTCTCCCTCTCTCTTCCCCTCCCCTACTCGCTCTCTCTCAGAAATAAATAGACTTAAAAGAAATGGGTGCTGGTTCAACACTGTTTTTAATTCAGAACACAGAAATGCAGATGTAAGAAATAGACTCAAATCAAATTATGTAGCGACAGTTTCTTAGTGAATGGCATGGATTCCTGTCAGAACCCAGCACATTTAGTTTGCTGTGAGTGGTTCAGGAGTTCTTGGAGGAGCGGCGAGGGGAGTAGAAGGCGGTTTTCATTCTGGTGTCAGTTTGCTGGGTGATCCACACAGACGGATGGGCAGCTTTCTGAGGAGAGAACCAAGTCCTTTACTCTGAGTCAACCTCGCCAGCCGGGAATCCTCACCCCTGTTCGTGCAACAGGGCCTCTTCTCCTGTGGCTTCTTCCCTATTCCAGGTTTGCTGTTAATGATCAGTTAAAACGGATTTCCTCAGCATAAAACTGGGGATGCAGTAGAGAAGATGAATATCATAGTGTATTCCCACCCCCACCCCCCGATCTTCTGGATCTGACCTAATTCTGATCCTTCCACCCTGCCCAGTGTTGTTGGCTGCCGTTGCTGAGTTCCATTAATTTTGGTCTGAGCAATTCGTAACTGTAAGCGTGAAGAGCTTCATGTGACATTGAACTGCTTCTTGGTGTATAGTAGGGACTCAGCATATAGATTCAGTGACTGTGTATGAAAATACCATGACTGAGTGGACTCTAAGATGAAGCACAGTTCAAGTTTAAGCAGTATGAGACAGTCCTGGAGTGTGTACGTTAGGAAGAAGGTGCATCTTGAGAATGACGTGGGGTGTAAGTCCCAAGCATGAAATGAGCCTGTGACGGGTCCGTTCGTGCCAGCTATTCAGGGACCGCAGGATGAGATTTACAGAAATCCACTGGGTGTCTGGACTAGGTTTCATAGGATTTTTACATCATAGATGGTAGCGACATGCCAATAAAGACAGAACTGAACAGGATGTAGCCAATGTGCTGGGTCAGGAGGGAACCCTTACATTATTTTGTGACCCACTAAATGCCTGGAATGTAAGCCTTACATTTAAAATTGACATGGGGGCGCCTGGGTGGCTCAGTTGGTTGAGCGTCCAACTTCGGCTCAGGTCATGATCTCATAGTTTGTGGGTTCGAGCCCCACATCAGGCTCTGTGCTGACAGCTCAGAGCCTGGAGCTGCTTCAGATTCTGCGTCTTCCTCTCTCTCTGCCCCTCTCCTGCTCACACTCTGTCTCTATCTCAAAAATAAATAACCATTAAAATTTTTTTTTAATTCAGTAGAATAGACATCCTGTGCTCATGCTGCTGGGGATTTCTGCCCCTGGAGTATGGGTCTGACACACTATGGAAAATTTTCTGTGAAAGACTTCCTCAAACTGTATTTTACGGACTAGTCCTATATGATTGTTATAAAGTAGAAAAAAAAATACTACATCCATGTTTGGGGAAGCTCGTGATTGAATCTAAACTGCCACAAGTTTTGAATGGAGCGCTTGGGCTTTGGAATCAGGCAGGGCTAGATTCTTTTCTTTTTAGATTTTTTTAAACACTTATTTATTTTTGAAGGGGAGAGGAAGAGAAGGAGCAAGACAGACACTAAGTGGAAGGGCAGAGAGAGAAGGAGACACAGAATCCGAAGCAGGTTCCAGGCTCTGAGCCATCAGCACAGATCCTGACTCGGGGCTCGAACTCATAACTGCAAGATCATAACCTGAGCTGAAATCAAAAGTCGGACACTTAATCGACCGAGCCATCCGGGCTCCCCTATCCTTGGTATTCTTAAAATTACTAGTGATTTCTTCCCCTTGAGTATTTAAAATGAGAATCAAAGACTCTGGAAAACCCTATGGTGAAGAAGTCGGTGACTCGCTTTAACCAATGGTTCCTTATATTATTTGACCAAAAATCTTACTTTTTCACCTGGCACCCTGATGCGCGGTTTCCTGGAATGCACTTTGGGAAAAGCACCAGAGTGCGAGGCTACTCAGAGTCCAGTGTGTGTGTAGATCTCCTGGGTATCTGGTTGGAGGGTGGGCTCTGATACGTTTGGTGCAGGGGTGCTCAGGGCTACGTTTCCAGGAAGCTCCCCCACGAATGTCATGCTGCTGGCTGTGGGGTTCGCTAGAGCGAGGTCTCAGAGCACGTGGGTAACGGGGTCTTGCAGTTTGTATCTAAGTGGTTTATTTTAGTTGAAATAATCTTCTATCAGCAGTGAAGACAGAATATGCCTCCGTGACAGACACCGACAGGAACATGTGCAGAGGTGGGAAACCCCTAGCGCCCTCTGTCGGTGAAGTGTGGATGATAGTGACTCTTTCCCCTTTGACCAAGCTCCCTGGTGGGAGGGACATCTTGTTTTCTCACTATTGTGCCCCCAATGGCTGCTGAATCTTTTGGTATCACATGAGTGGATCATTACATATATAATGACTGAGTGAATGAATGAATGAATGAATGAGCAAAATGACTCTGGGTCTTTTTCTCACGGTCATCTCATCAGATGCCCCACCCAAGCGTTTGGGAGAAGCCAGACTGGTAACTGACAGATGTACGTGGGTAGGATTCAGGGGACATATAAAAGCATTGATTCTGTGTATCATTTACTGATAGTATTTTCTGTATTCTGTCAGGTAAAGGTCTTTACTAGAGCACCTGGGTGGCTCAGTTGGTCAAGTGTCCAACCTCGTCTTGGGTCATGATCTTGAAGTCTGTGAGTTAGAGCCCCTCATCGGGCTCTGTGCTGACAGCTCAGAGCCTGGAGCCTGCTTGGGATTCTGTGTCTCCCTCTCTCTCTGTCCCTCCCCCACTCACGTTCTGTGTCTGTCTCTCTCAAAAATAAATAGACATTAAAAAAAAAATAAAGGTCTTCACTACCATTCTTCTGGTAAGAGTGGCCGGCCAGTGAAGACCATTCCTGCCCCTTATCTTAGAAACTTCAGGGGACTTGGGAGCAGGTGGGACCAAGAAGTCCGTTGTCCATGACAGCAGTTGCGCGGTGAGCCATGAGAGGTGTGCGGATGCATCTGGTTACTTCTTCACTTACAGCCCCTCAGATCCTCTGCACACGAGTGCTTTATTACTAGTGTGTTATCACAATTCATGGAGGACAGCAAACAATCACTGGGAAGGTCGCGGGATCCAGATTTCGTACATACACGCCTGTTTGTACGTGCAGGTTCCTGTGTGTGGCTTTGAACATCACCGGCAATAACTGATGTTTATAGTTCCAGACAAATTGCTTTGCCCTCATGGACATTAATCTCTACCTGAATTGTACTGGTCTCTACTTCTAAAAATATTTTCAGTGCAGAATCATTGAGTTGATTTGGGAACTGTCTGTCCATGTTTTGAGATCATATGAACTAGAAGGCTAGCTTGTGCATTTTAATGATTTTTATACATTTATTTATTTTTGAGAGACAGAGCATGAAGAGGGGTGGAGCAGAGATAGGAGACGCAGAATCTGAAGCAGGCTCTAGGCTCTGAGCAAGCTGTCAGCACAGAGCCCGACGTGGGGCTCGAACCCATGAACCATGAGATCATGGTCTGACCTGAAGTTGAATGCTCAACCAACCCTGGTGCCCGTAGCTGGTGTGTTTTAAGTGGGTAATCAAAAGCATGGCGTTAATAAGACCTGCTATGGCATGACCTTTTCTAGAATGGATATGTTTCTGCAAAGGTGATTCTGATGAATATTGACTTATTTCTAGGAATTAATCCAAAGATGTTTTGTATATCCTCCAATAAAATATAGCACATGACTTATAAAAAAATAAACAAAAGAAAATCAACACTTGCCTTAAGACTGAACTTTTCCAAACCTCCCCAAACATTGTGTGTTCATTAGATTATGTACAGAGTCAAGTTTGGCCTTTCCAGTGTTTTAAAGGCATCTGTAAGAAGAAAGGGGGAAAACAATTTTAGCAGCTGCTTTGGGATGTGACCCCGAACAGATGTCTGTGGGAAGCAAGAGATTCTTCACAGTGGGACTGTCAAAGCGTCACGATCAGCTGCCCTCAACAGTTTAGTGCTCATGCACAGAGGATGGACAGTTTTAGGCAGTAGCGTGTGCAGTGAGTTCAAAACACCACCCAGGAGCCGCGTCGTCCAGGTCACAGGCATGCAGTCTGCGGCTCCAACTCACTGTGCGACAATGACTGACTTTTTTGGCGATTTACTCTTTGTGTTTCATTGTGGATGCCCCTCCTTTGTCCTCCACCAGGGAATGGCCTTTCCATTCAAAGTCCTCTTACAGAACGCCCCTTCTCCAACGGTTGAACTGAGGACTTTCCATAGTTTGCTAATTTACACACACACACACACACACACACACACACACACACACACAGTGGTAGGTATTAAGCTGCATGTACAGGACCCAATCTCACCCCACCTGTTGCTTTACAACTGTTGGGTGCAGCTTGGTGATGACCAATAGATGTAGCACCACAGGTCGTTCCTGCAATGACACGTGTTGCTGCTGGTCATCTGTGGAAGAGCTGGCGGCCACTCCTCTCGTGCTGTGACTCACCCCCCCTTCCACCCGGGCTTGGGAGCAATTGCATTCTGGCATGAGACCTGGGTGTCACAGCGTCAGCAAAGTCTGCCTCCTTCACAAGGATATCAGTATTTGATTCGGCTCTTCCTGAGTCCCCTTTTTTATCCTGTCTCCTCTCTCTTTTCTTACAGTAATTTTGTTCATCTGGAGGATGAAGATCCATACCAATAAAACCACCAGGTGCCTCCCTGGTAGGTTCAGGGCATGAGCCACCATGGTCTTAACCTGTCACACATGTGTCACAAAGGCAGGGGACTGAATGGCTGCCATGGTCTGCCTCAACTAAAGGGTACTATACAAAAATAAGTGGAAGGCATTCCTATTGAGTTATTTTTAAGACACTGATGATAATTGAAGACATGTATGTTTAAAAATATATTTGTATTTGTGGAACTTAATGCAATAAATCACCTCTGGCTTCAGATATACTTCAAGATTATATTAATACATAATATATAATATATGAATAACATTAAACACACACATCCGCACGTGCACACACATACACGCATACTCCATGTGTGAGTTTGCTTGGGCTGCCATGGTGGAGTATCCCAGATGGGGGTCGGGGGGCTTTGTCAGCAGACATTTTCTCACAGTCCTTGAGGCTGGAAGTCTGAGGCCAAGGTGTCTAGTTAGCTCATTGTACCTTAATTACTTCTTTCAAGGATATATCTACAAATACAGTTATAAACTAAGGTGCTGAGGGTCAGGACTTCAAAAACACATTTTGGGAGGACACGAATCCATGTGTGACACCACACCTGTCTGGCTTTCCATTGCCTGAAGTGTTAAGACAGAAGAAGGGACCATTGCTACGGAGGAGCAGGTGGAGTGGTGGGCCTACCTCGCGTCTTGTTGGCCGTGACTATGACTACCGGATTCACAGCAGTTTCCTGGGGAAGGGTCTTCTCGGTGAAGGTCATAGACTAAGGATGGGCGTCTGGAATTGATTCTCTACTTTAAGGTGACATGGTTCCTTCTTCTTTGGGATCATGGAAAGAATCCCTTTACTTTTTGATTGTTATTTTCCCCTCTGATGGAACCCTGGAAGGGCCACCTGGTGTTAGAAACAGGTTCCCCAGCTTGCCGTCCTCAATCAGAGCTCCCAGCCCTGCTCATCCATCTCCAGGCTGCTTCTGACATAGCCATTCGGTAGTGATTGATGACCACCAACTCTCCCCTTGTCGTTACCCCTGGGAGGCTGGGTCCACAGCAAAGAGCAGACCAAAGGAAAATCAGATTGTTATAAACTCAAGTCATGCATTTAGATTTTCCCTCCTTCTTCTTTCTCCACTCTGTTCTGCTCCTTCATCTCCCTTTAAAGAGAGAAAAAAAAATCTACCATGCATCTTTTGTTGCAGCCTGCAACATTAACATTTGAAGATAGAAACCAGTGTTTTATTTTTTTGTAAGGCTAAAGAACGTTTTCTGGGCCCAGTCTTTGCAAGTGAGGGAAGCCATCTATCCAACAGATTATAAACAGAATTCTCTGCTCCTTAGTGTCTTTTGCCTCCCAAGTGGTGGCAGAGGGAAGATAAATGACTTGCCTGTGCACAGGGAGTAGGTAGCAAATTTGGTAATTTGATCTCCCCCCACTTTGTGATTTCTACAACTCTATTGGGTTAATATGGACGTTTGGTATAAATAATGCATGATCCAAATTTAAACTGAGGCCTCTGACTTTTTACATAAGAAATGCAGATGGATGACGGAAGACCCTTGGAAGTCTTCCCAGTCGGATTCTGTGGCAAATTAGACAGTATTCCATAATCCTTCAACGAATGGGCCCACGTCCGAGTTGAGGTGAATGACTAGTGGCAGCTGTAGTCAGAACGAGCTGAGGTCATTCTTGCACAAATAGAAGAGGCATCACAGCATGAGGTTAACAAGCTGGGTCTCTGGCTTCAAATCCTGGCTGTATTACCGAGGAGCTAGATAGCTTTGAGTAAGCTACTGAGTCTCTCTGTGCCTCACCATCCTGTCTGTAGAAAGAGGTTGATAATAATAATAACAACAACAACAATAATAATACTCCCTTGTAAGGCTGCTATGATTGTTGAGTGGGAGAATATATAAAACACTTACAACAGTACCTGGCTCATAGTACAAAATACATAAGTACTGGCCACTATTACAGTTGCCTGTTGGCATAATGCCTCACCTTGATGCCTCAGACTTTCTAAAATATTCTAGTGCTCATATAGATCATATGAGACAAGTCCTTCAAGAAAGGATGATTCCTATCAATGTGACTTGACTTGGGAGGCTTGCCTTTGGGGATTGTGTATCCTACAACTAATGAATCTTTGTGGCTAGCCTACTCTACTGAGTCTGTGCAGTGAGGGGAATGGGATCTTTATCCCTTGCCTGGATGAACATGGCTAGGAAGACTTCAGAAACACATTGGAGGAATGCAGCCAGAACTCAGTTCCAACTCTTTGTGTGCACACATATGCTTTTTAAATTTCACTAACATTCAGAGCAGTTAAATTGGAGATGAGATCTGGGGTAAGACTGGAGGCCAGGTCACAGAGCTTCCTGCCCCTAAACTTGAATGCACTAGGTAAAGCACAGTAGAGATACATGGGCAGAAACCAACAATAGGGCAAGAGGTGACTGTCTAACTTTCAAGGAGTGGGTCATTTTGGGGCAAGGGGGAGGCAGACAATCTCAGGAAGAAACTCCTGAGCCTGGCCTTCACCTCTCTGAGCACTAGCGCCAGGGGAAGATAATAGACAAGTTTCTGTAATATCTCAGTAGCATACACATCTCCACCAAATTTGGAGAGAAGCAGACTGGTGGTAAAATCCAGTCAACCAAGCCAGACTCCAGTAGAACTCAGGAACGGAGGAACAGTGGCCAAAGAAGTGCTTGTGAGCTTTTGAGGCTACTTAACTGCAGAGTTCTAGTTATAGGATTTAAGTGTCATTAAACATGAAAATGGGGAATAATCTGTATTAAACTGGGAATGCGGAGGAATGAGGAAGAGCAGGTAACAGAGCTGATGGACACTGCTTGAAGCCACTGAACAAAGTAATGAGCACTTAATACTATAACCACCAGAAGGACTAACGCTCCATACAGAACTTCAAGATTACCAAAGGGGACATGCACACAACAGAGCAGCATCCATCCAGAGAGGTCAAGATGAATGACAATGATGTCAGTCACAGGGATTGAGCGCTTACTGCCCCTGCTGTGTCCTCACTGCTTTAAATCATTCATTCTCAAAAGAATCCTATGTAATAGGTTCTGTGCAGGTTAATATTGTATACATGAGAACAGTAGGGGAAAGAGAGATTTAGGAAGTTGTAGCTGAGTAGAAGCATGGCCCATAAGTGCAAGGCCTGGGATTTGAACCAGAGTCCAGTCCTTTGGGGAGAAGGCAAGAGAATTTCGTAAAAGAATTAGATGGGTGTTACATGATTTGTACCTACGTATTCAGCTTGTCTTGGATACAGAGGCAGTTGATTAGAATAGAAACAGTCTGGAAATAGGTCAGTTACATGTGAGGATTTGCTGTACAACAAAGGTGGCTCAAATCAGGAAGGCAGAGATGAGTCTTCAGTGAATGAAACTGGAGCAACTAGTTATTATTTAGGGAAAAAAATAAAGCTGAATCTGTACCTTAATTCTTACACCAAAATCAGTTACAAATGAAATACATATATTTAAATATGAACCAAAAAAGTGCTAGAAAAGTCGATGTTTGAATAGAAAAAATAATCCTGTAGTGGGGAAAACCTCTCTAGGCGTGACAGTACATTCACAGACTGCCCGCAGTTCATAAATGCTATGCCATCAGTATACTCATGGAACCCTGGGAAAATACTGTAGTAATAACAACAAGGAAGAGATACAGCAAAGAACTTTCTTCTTTTAGAAGAAATGATTTAAAAAAGAGAATGATGAGTAACTCAATACAAAAATGAGCAAAGCATATGAACAGGCAGATGACCCAAATGAAATCTGAAAGTCCAGTAAAGACCTGAAAATGACCAAGTCTCATATTGACAAAGTGCAAATCAAATGAACGCCATGCCACCTTTTATTTAGCAGGTGTGTAAAAATGGAAATTTTCTCCTGCACTAGCATGGATAATGGGGAGAGGCCCCCTCACTTCCCACTTCTGGTGGGAGTGTGGATTGGAGTAGGAGGCAGAGGGAAATGGAAATACCCAGCATGCTCTCCGCTTGGAATACTTTGTGATTTTCTCACACAAGACATATACAACGATATTCATGCAGCAGTGCTGGTAATGATGAAAACAGTGAGCAAGAATATGATCAAATACATAGCCATTTATATTTTAAAATATTTTGAGAGTGAGAGAGCATGGCGAGCAGGGCAGGGGTAGAGAGAGAAAGAGAGAGATGACCAAGCAGGCTCCATGCTGTCCACACAGAGGCTGACATGGGGCTGGATCCCACAAACTGTGAGAGCGTGACCTGAGCTAAAATCAAGAATCAGATGCTTAACTGACTGAGCCACCCAGACACCTCAAAATATACTGCCATTTGTTTGTTTATTTATTTTTGAGAAAGAGAGAAATACAGAACATTGGGTGGGGGTGGGGGGCAGAGAGAGAGGGAAACACAGAATCCAAAACAGGCTCTGGGCTCTGAGCTGTCAGCACAGAGCCCAATGTGGGGCTTGAACTCATGAACTGTGAGATCATGACCTAAGCTGAAGTCGGACGCTTAACCCAATATACTGCCATTTAAATTAATGGAATGAGGGGGCACCTGCGTGGCTCAGTCAGTTAAGCATCCGACTTTGGCTTAGGTCATGATCTCGCAGTTTGTGGGTTTGTGCCCTGTGTCAGGCTCTGTGCTGACAGCTCAGAGCCTGGAGCCTGCTTAAGATTCTGTGTCTCCCTCTCTCTCTCTCTGTTTCTTCTCTACTTTCTCTCTTCCCTCCCTCTCTCTTTCTCTCTCTCTCAAAAATAAACATTAAAAAAGTGTTTTAATGGAATGAGGTAGATCTATGTGCATTGACATAAAACAAGGGATTATTAAATGCCAAAAATGAGGTGCTTTAATAATAGCATGCATATTTTAATCTTATTTATGTATTTCAAAACTACACACATATTATATACTTTTACATACATATTATACTTCTGATCTGGAAGAACTCATAGGAAAATATTACCTATGGCTTTTTCCTTTTATACATGAGGTGAGGAGTTGTAAAGGAAAATTTTTGCTCTTAATTTACAACTTTCCATACTTTAGAAAATGTTTTACTGTGGGCATTATAAAAGTATAAGTCATCAGCTTTGGGGCACTTGGGTGGTTCAGTTGATTGAGTGTCTGACTCTTAATTTTGGCTCAAGTCATGATCCCAGGGTCGTGGGATTGAGCCCTACATCAGGCTTTGCACTGAGTGTGGAGCCTGCTTGGTATTCTTTCTCTCTGCTGCTTTCCTCCATTGTTTCTCTCTCTCTAAAAAAAGAATTGAATGAATGAACTGAATGGCCGCCACTAAGAGGTTTTGGGTTCATCCATGCGTGTTGAGGGTGGCCCTGCCCCTGGAGTAGCCTCTGGGGAGCACACCCCACTGATGGCTCAGAAAGGCAGGAGTGTCCCATCAAGGCTCTGCCTCTTCTCAGTTTCTCCAGAATTCTCTCCAGCTGTTCTTCTGTGATCCTGCATAGTCTAGAGTTCAAGTCCATCTCCTACAGCCAAAGACCATAGCTTGGGAGATATTTTTTCACTAGAATTTGCTATTTCTTCTCTTGAATGATGGGCCCAAGTCTTTGTTGAACCTTCCCCCTGTTTAATCCTGCAAACATTATTCTTTTCATAGGATCTCCCAATGTGGTCAACCCTGTGTTCAAAATGGAAACCTTTGTCTACCTGATATTATGTACTCACACTTTGTTGGAGTTTCATTTCAAATGTTTTCTCAAGTTTTCTTTTCAACTAGTTATGGATCCCATGCTGGGTGAGGATCCTTCAGATTCCTGGGCACCAGTGGTAATGGCTGGCATTCCTCTTCATACTCATTAAAAATTTTTTTTGTTTATTCATTTTTTAGAGAGAGAGAGAGAGAGAGAGAGAGAGAGAGAGCATGAGCGAGAGAGCATGAGCAGGGGAGGAGCAGAGAGAAAGGGAAACACAGAATACAAAGCAGCTCCAGCTCCGAGCTGTCAGCACAGAGCCTGACACGGGGCTCAAATCCATGAACAGTGAGATCATGACCTGAGCTGAAGTCAGATGTCCCACTGAGCCACCCAGCACCCCTCTTCCTGCTCATTTTAAAATGTTTGAAAGCCATTTGTAATCACCCACTTTTGGCTTGTGTATCCCAGACCCAAAAGTGCTTCTTTAGGCACCATTTTCTAATTTTAAAATTTATTATTATTTTATTTCAAGGAGAGAGAGCACAAGTGGGAGAGAGAGAGGAAAAGAGAGAGAAACTTAAGCAGGGTCCACGCTCTGTGCAGAGCATGATGTGGGGCTCAATCTCGTGACCCTAGGATCATGACCTGAGCTGAAATCAAGAATCAGATGTTCAACGGACTGAGCCACCCAGGCACCCTGCCCCATTTCCTCTTTAAAAACCTACTACGAGAGGGGCGCCTGGGTGGCTTAGTTGATTGAGCGTCCAACTTCGGCCCAGGTCATGATCTCATGGTTCATGGGTTCGAGTCTCGCGTCGGGCTCTGTGCTGACAGCTCGGAGCCTGGAGCCTGCTTCCAGTTCTGTGTGTCCCTCTCTCTCTGAACCTCCCCTGCTCATGATCTATCTCTGTCTCTCAAAAATAAATAAATGTAAAAAAAATTAAGAAAAAAATAAAAACCTACTATGAGATAGTTGCTCTCAGTATTATCATTCTTAATTTAAAGATTAGTTGGCAATTATAATCACAATTTATTGCATGGAGTAGCAAGACTATCAGACATAACAATTTCTAGTTTGAGTGTAGATGTAGCAGTGATTGACAAGAACTAAATTTATTTATTTATTTTATTATTAAAAAATATTTTTCCTTTTACAGTTTATTGTCAAGTTGCTTTCCTTATAACACCCAGTGCTCATCCCAACAAGTGCCCCCCTCCATGCCCGTCACCCCCTTTCCCCTCTCCCCCACCCCCATAAACCCTCAGTTTGTTCTCTGTATTCAAGAGTCTCTCGTGGTTTACCTCCCTCCCTCTCCCCAACTCTTTTTCCCCCTTCCCCTCCCATATGGTCCTCTGTTAGGTTTCTCCTGTTTCACATATGAGTGAAAACATGTATCTGTCCTTCTCCACGTGACTTATTTTGCTTAGCATGACACCCTCGAGGTCCATTCACATTGCTACGAATGGCCAGATTTCATTCTTTCTCATCATCTCTTTCTACTTGTGATGACTACTTCACCATAGGATGCTGCTATACTTAATCTTCTTGCTCTCTAGTTTCTCCTAATGATTATTTTTAGTTTATATGTAAGATGTATAATAAATAATATGCACATAATTTGCAAGTAGGTGGCTCATAAAATCACAGATGGCCAATAAAGTTGTTAAAACCATTTCCCTTTTACAAGTTCTACACGCTTGCTTGAGCGGCTGCATGTCAGAGACTAAGCCTCATCCCAACGTCAGTGTGCAAGGCCACGTCTCTGGGTTCGTGGTGGGAAGGCCGTGAACTTCAGAAGTCAGCACAATGTGGGTTTAAGGGTAGACTCAGCTCCTTGGCAACTGTGCGACTTGTCTTGCCCTGACTCAGCTTCCTGAACATGACGATGGGGGTGACATTGTCTACATATGCCATTTGCTGTCATAATTGAAGAGATGGCGTGTATGAAGTCTAGAGCGTGTAATAATGTTCACTCACGGTGCAGTCCCTGTCTTGTGTGAAGGAAGACACATTTTCGGGCTTGACATACTCCTTGGCGTCTTGGTTGTGCTCCCTTCCTCATAGACATGGTGTGTGTATGAATCTTAGCAATCCCTTTGAAGAGTGCCCAGTCAGCCCCTCGCTCATCATACATGGGCCACATGGGCATTTTTCTGTCCCTGGGCTCTGACCTGGGATTTCCGCCTCACAGCTTACCCCCTGCTGCCCCTCTGTCAGAGGTGCCCTTCCTCCCGGTCACTCATGTCCTGGCTCAGGAGACCTTCACTGGCTCAGACCCCTCACCTCGCTGGTTTTATTTTCTTCCTGACACTTTATTATCTGAAATGATTATTTCTTTCTTTTAAAGTTTCAAAATATTTATTTATTTTTGAGAGATGGAGAGAGAGACAGAGTGCAAGCAGGGGAGGGGCAGAGAGAGAGGGAGACACAGAATCTGAATCAGCTCCAGGCTCTGAGCTGTCAGCACAGAGCCCGGCACAGGGGTCAAACTCACAAACTATCAGATCATGACCTGAGCTGAGGTTGGATGCTTAACTGACTGAGCCACCCAGGCGCCCCTGAAATGATTATTTCTTGATTTAATTTTTGTGTGAGTTGCCTTCCTCCCCTGCCTGCGTGGAAGGGTAGGCCCACAAGGAGGTGGATTGTGTCTGGGTCAGTCCGTCTTAGGATCTAGAACAGGGCCTGCCCTTGGTTCATATGCAACAAGAATTTAACAAGACTATTTATAAATAATGTAGTGGCATCGAAGGGGGCACACTTCCTGGAGAGAAACTGGAGCAACGCGTATTAAAAATGATAAACGCTTGCGTCTCATTGATCTTGCAGTTTCTCTTCCTCAGAATCTAGTCCGAGGACACGTGGAGCGTGTCCCTGAAAAGTTGGCTGGAGGTGTGTGTGCGATCAGTCCTGCAGGCTGCTGTGGTGACTTCCTGATGGCCGGCCCGTGTCTTGCCATTCTCTCTTCTCGTACTCAACCCAGGAATGTTTTCTTCCCCTTTAATAAATATTCCTATCAAAATGATGCTGGTTAAAAAGTTGAAGTCTGTTACACCGGAAGCCGTTGGTTTGCCGTCCCGTCTCTCCTGGGCCCTTCTAGAAACAGTCGTACAAACTATAGCTCTGTCTGTGCCTGCCTTGTCATGACTGGTGTATTGGACTTCTTTTTCCTACCTTGCTTTTTTTCCAACTTGATTGTATTTCTGCTTTCTCTTACCTTTCTTTGTGCGATGCATTTTTCTGTTCTTCTCTGCTGCTTTAGGAGTTAGGTTTTCTATTTCTTAAATGTTTATATGTCACCTCAGAATTCTGCCACGTGCATATAAACTAGCAATGTCTACACTTAAAGAATAGCCTAACCTCCTTTCCAAAACACAGCCCAGTCTGCTTGTTTTTTAAAGAGCATTCTCATCATTAATTAACCTCTTGCTGAAAGCATTCTAGTTGCCTGGAGAACCAAGACCAGGATCCTTGAGTTGGTGTCCAAGGTTTGAAATCACGTTCTCCCCGCATGGGATTTCAGCCATCTTAAATGATGCTCTGGCTTGATTTCAGTGCTCTTCGTGTTTCTTAGGGTGTCTCAGGGATTTGCACATATCCTGATCTTTCTGTGTGAAGAGCCTTCTCCCTCAGGCCCTCTCAGCCCCTGACCCTCTCCTCCAACTCCCAAATAAATAAAATTACCCTTGCAAATAGTCTCATAACATCATATATCCTTTGTAGCACTTATCAGAAAGGTCATTTTACTTCCAATTCAGTGATCTTTTGATCAAGTCTGCCTCCCCCACATAAACACCGTAACAATCATGATAGTATCTGGCTTCGCTTACCAGCTTCTTCCCCAGTCTCTGTTGAGCGAACAAATGCATGAAGGAATGAGAGATGAGTCATAGCAGTAAGAAATCTTGGATGGTCTATCTCAGCCTGTTTTGTGAGGCTATTTAGAAGATCCAAGTTGAGCCCATTGACTTGATCATGGCAAGATGTTTAACTAAACTAAATCTTAGACTTGTCTGAGAAGCAGGCAAGACCAAGTGATGATCCATGTGGCTTTCAGTGTAAAGATGTTTTATTTGTGTCTAAGGATTTTAATGTAGTGTCACATCTTCATAACTCAATGGGATTCTCTCTTGGTTCATTATAATGCACTACCATCAAGACTGACTCATGTCAACTGTAAATAATTGCAGTTGTTGTAAAGGATGTGTTTGGGTGTGAGGATGCTGGGGTCCTCAGCTACCTGAGCAGGTGGCAAGAAAGAAAAGGAATGGTTGCCCAGGTGGGACCTTCCAGAACCGCAAGGCAGCCGAGGCTCCCAGACAACTATGGAGGCCATGTTGTTTCCTTGATCCAACATATGCAATTCAGGGAGCTTCACACTGGTTCCCACCGTTGACTTCAGGTGGGATCTGGGCATAGTTGCTTTTATCTGTGTCCCGCACTTCACCGACCACTGTGCGGGATGCTCGTTCTTTCTCTTTATTGCCTTGGTGCTCTTTGATTCAGGGTTTTATGTGAGACTCTAGGGGAGGGAGAAAAGATGAGTCTTCATGGCAGAGCTCTTACAGAAAGCAGTCACGGGTGTCTCAAGGAGCTCTGAGATGTCTCTCCCATGTGCTGGATGGCACCTCTGCTGGTGCTTCTTCCTCTGTTCCCAGTGAGGGCGGCTCAGACCGATTTCGGCTTCCCCTGGGACCAGTGGCTTCCTTCTTCTTGGGGGTGCACCTGACCCTAGCATCCAGTGGCTCCCCAAGTCTCCCACGTGCTGATATCCAACCTTCCCAAACCACTGGCTTGGAGACCCACACTCTCTGTGCCCTGTTTGCCTGACTTTTCCCCTGCTGACAAGATTGTTGTCACACTCGCCTTGTAAGGGACAGCAGCATTGTGGAGGGGCATGCCCTTGAAGGTCATAGCCATGCTGCATGTCCGTCAGCGTCCTGGCCCCACGTCCCTTGCTGTGACGTCAGAGCAAAGATATGGCTTGTAGGTACTTTGCTCAGTTGTCTTAGTTTGGCGTAATGGGCTGAAAAGTATCCCCCCACGGGGATCCACGTTCACCTGGAAGGAACCTCAGGATGTGACCTTGAAAATAAGGTCTCTAGATGGAGTAACACTTTAGAGAGGAAATCATCTTGGAGCAAGGGTGGCTTCTAAATTCAGTAACTGATGCCCTTCTAAGAGAAAGTAGAGGGGGATTTAGAGGCGCAGGGAGAAGGCTGTGTGACGGGGGTGGCAGATACTAGAATGACGTGTCTGCAGGCTGGCGTGCACCTCTGGTGGCTGGCAGAACCAGAAGCTGGTTCCTTCCTCGGAGCCTCCAAAACCTCAACCCCGCCTCCACCTCAGCTTTGGACGTCTGGCCTCCAGGACTGTGAGGGAATAAATTCCGCATGTTCTCAGCCACTCCGTTTGTGGTGATTTGTCATGGCTGGCCCCAGGGACCCCGTGCTGTTGGTTTCCAAGAAGCAGAAAGTGCAGACGGGTTTCTCGTGCAGGTCACTGAAGGGTTGGATGAGGAAGGGGAGCACAAGGAGCAGGTGCATCGGGGATGTCGTTCCTGCAGGGGCTGGAGGTCAGTCCAGGCTGACCTCGCAGCGGAGCCCTGGAGCACGGAGCATCCGTGATGTTCGGGCCACCCATGGTGCCAACCTCTTGAACCCTCAGTCAGCTGGAGATGAGCCGTGGGCTGCCGGGAGGACAGGGAGGTGTCCCCCAGGGTGAGCTGGTTCCCCTGTGGTGCAGACAGTTCTCAGGGCAAGGAGCATCTCGGCAAGGCTGAGGAGGAAGATGGGTGTGCCGGCTCTATGCCTGGGGTTTTCTGCTCGGACCACGCCAGGAGTTCTTTCCCTCTCCAAATCCCGATGTGTGACTAGTG
>PJEM01002726.1:84025-136933 GCA_004023845.1 Helogale parvula
GCGGGGGTGGGGATCTTGGGCACCTACTGAGACCGCCTGAGCTCCCCGAGTAGGACCGAGCTCTGAACACCTGTAGCAGAAAGGAGCGAGTGAGGCTCTGAGCGCCGGCTTGCTTTTCCACCTGTTACTCAGGAAATGTTTAATAACAAAAACTAGGACTTGAATTTGCCTTGATGCCGCAGGACGTCGTGTCTATTTTCATTACGACAATTCTCTCCCAGTGCCCGTCATCTTGTTTTGCCGTCATCAGCACAGGGAGCAAAATGACTAGTTTTTCATGGCCTCTTTCCCATTAACAGGGTCACGTGTTACAAAACAGTAAAGAACATTCACATAAAGATGACGTCACGAACTCCAGTCTCCGTTTAATTTTCCCTCCACTGTGTTCTCTGGACGTGGAACCTGCATGTGCTGTCAGCTTAGCTGGCCGTCGCAGCTGGTGTTCCCAGTGCACCCTCTCGGAATGCCTTTCCAAATCAAACACCGTTTTTTTAAATTTATTTTTCTTTTTTTAATGTTTTATTTATTTTTGAGAGAGAGAGAGACAGCGTGAGCAGGGAAGGGTCATAGAGAGAGAGGGAGACACAGAATCAGAAGCAGGCTCCAGGCTCTGAGCTGTCAGCACACAGCCCGACACGGGGCTCGAACCCACAAACCATGAGATCATGACCTGAGCCGAAGTGGGATGCTCAACTGACTGAGCCCCCCAGGTACTCCCAAACATCGTTTCTGAGGCAATAACAATAGCATCACAAATCAAGCAGTTATTGAGAATAAAAAATGTATTGTTCGGGGTTTCCCATTAGATCCTCATATTTGGCTTGCGCTTGATCTACTTAGAGGCACACTTTGGGTGGCATCATACCGCACCCTGAGGGACAGAGGAGGCAGACGGAGCAGTTTCTGGCGTTTGCTTCCACTGGCCGTGGACACGCGCCACGCAGAAACGGGTCAAGGATTGGCCCTGTCTCACCCGGTGGAGCTGCCGAGGCAGAACTGCTCACTGTCCTAGAGACTGGATTGCACAGTGGTGATTTTGAAGGAGTTCCGCTTTTAAAACTCCACACTTCAAAATAGTTTCAGGGCGCCTGGATGGCTCAGTCGGTTAAGCGTCCGTTTTCAGCTCAGGTCATGATCTCACGGTTGGTGGATACAAGCCCCACATTGGGCTCTGTGCTGACAGCTCAGAGCATGGAGCCTGCTTTGGATTCTGTGTTTCTCTCTCTCTCTCTCTCTCTCTCTCTCTCTCTGTCTCTCGCTCTCGCTCTCTCGCTCTCTGCCCCTCCCCCTCTCAATGTCCTCCTTCTCAAAAATAAATATACACTTAACACAATAAACAAAGCTTGAAAAGGCACAGTGTTCTTTGAGGTGACCTTCATGCTTTTGCATTCCCAGTACTTTTCCCTGCGTCCAGCTCTGTCCGAAGCCGTTGGAGGACGCCCAGCCCAGTGCCTTTCCTTATGCAGCTGGTCTGTCCCGCCCGCGCCCAGTGCAGGGAGCCGGCCCCTTCCCTGCTGCGTGGAGCCCAGGCTTCGGTGCCCCCCCAGCCCCGCCCCCTCACCACCGACGCTCTGCAGCCACCTAGCAGGTGCCTCAGCCGCGCCTGGGAGTGTGTGTCACCTTCAAGCTCCTGCCTGCCCAGAAGCCGCCGTACGTTTAGCCCATCCGCTCGCCTTCCATGGCCGCTGTTTTTCTTTCCAGAAGTTCTAAATCTCCCCGCGAGTTTCCAGAGGAAAAGGCCCCGCAGGTCCTCCTGTGACCTTCGGGGTGGCAACTTTCGACCTCGTATTTTTTACACTGAGGCCCTCAACCCGGTTTTGCTTTTGCTGAGTAACTGCTAGAAGGTTCCTTCCTTGGGCTGGAAATCTCTCAGGGTTGGGAGCTGTGGTCCCCTTGGTTCTGGCTGGTCCTGGCAGCTTCCCTCATGGTTTTGTGCCTCTGTTTTCCCACCTGGAAAGTGGGGGTGGTGATAACCTCGCGTCGCGCAGGGTCGCCGTGAGTTTGTACACTCTGTTGAGGTGCAGAGCGACGTCTGGCCAACGGCGGGTGGTCATTGCTGGCTTTCTTTCTCCCCTGAGACAGTACGAAGGCCCTGTCACCTGGATAGGCCACACCTGTGACTTTGACACTATTCCACTCTGATCTCAGGGAGGAAACTCAAAGGCGACTTAGGGGCGAGTCTCCACATTGGTGCACGACCACCCCTGTATTTCCGGGCCACAGACTCGGGTGGGTGCTGGCCCCTCAGATCGCCCGTCGCCTGGGCACTGAGCTGTCAGCCCCAGAGTGCCACCTTGACACTGTGACCCTCACGTGCCAGTAGAGGAAAAAGTGTTGAAAAGTGTTGGGAACTGATTCCCAATTTGGTTTTTGTATGTCAATACATGTGAGGAGAAACTGGAAATGTGGAGAGAAAAGACTCCTAAAAAAATGTGAAGGGCGCCTCGGTGGCTCAGTCGGTTGAGCATTTGACTCTTGATTTTGGCTCAGGTCATGATCCCAGGGTCCTTGGATGGAGACCCGAGCTGGGCTCTGTGCCGAGTGTGGAGTCTGCTTGGGATTCTCTCTCTCTTTCTCTCTCTCTCCTCCTCTACATTGTCTCTCTCCTTCTCACTAAAAAAGTAAATAAAAACAAAAAAATGTGAAAGGCGACTCCTTCTTGTATCCCAGGGATAACACCTCCTTTTTATTTTGAGGAAGAGGCAATTTAGAGGATGTTCTCTGGTTTGACTTGGTGGAGGGCTCAGGGCTCCCTGGGCCTGAGCACAAGCTTCCCAGGGGGGCTTGCCGGGGGGCCTGGGCTGGGACGCGGGCTCTCTGCAGGGCTCTCGCTCTGACCACTTCGATGCCGGTGGCGCTCACCGGTGCTGGGGTGGGTTGTGGGGGGACTCCCCTCCTTCGCCCCGGGGTTTGCGGCGCAACAGGCTGTTCCCAGTGCCGGTCATCTACGGGTCTCTGGTCAGGATAACCCCTCGTTCTCCATGAGGAAGACGGGCTCTGAGCTTGTTAGGGGCTGCAGCATCTTTTCTAGAAGGCTGCTCAGAAAGTCCAGACTACGAAGAATATTTTTGGGGCCGTAAGTGGTTTATCACAGAGATATAAATGTCACTGGTTCTGGAATGTTCCTGGGAGGGGAGGGATCTGGCGCTGATCATGGCTGCTCAGAGCCTTGGGCAGGGGCAGGACACCTGACCTTCTAAGGTGCTAATATGAGCAAATTCTCCCTCAGCTGCCCTCCCGAGAGGGTCCAATTTTTTTAAGTTTATTTATTTATTTTTGAGAGAGAGGAGAAGAGAGAGAGCGTGAACAGGGAAAGGGGAAGAGAGAGAGGGGAACAGAGGATCTGAAGTGGGCTCTGCACAGATAGCAGAGAGCCCTATGTGGGGTTCGAACTCATAAATCCGTGAGATCACGACCTGAACTGAAGGCAGACGCTTAACTGACTGAGCCCCCCAGGAGCCCCTAAATGTTTATTTTCGTGAGAGAGCGCTTGAGCATGTGAGTGGGGGAGGGGCGCTCAGAGAGGGGGTCAGAGGATCTGAAGCAGGCTCTGCGCTGACAGCCCAGAGCCCCACGTGGGGCTCGAACTCCAGACCTGAGTCAGAGTCGGGCACTCAACTGACTGAGCCACACAGGCTCCCCATCACCAAAATATTTTATAAGTAGTTTCCCATGTAGTCACATTTTTTTGTTATTCTTGATGTTTTCTTTTGGTCCCTGTCACCAAGCCTCTGCATATGTAGGAAAAATAAAATTTGATACAGCTCTTGGTAAAACCACAGAGGGAGAGGGAGACAGAGCGAGAGAAGGGGAGGGGAAGGGGCAGCGATGGAGGGAGACAGCAGTGAGCATAATTGGCAGACTGGTGATGTCAAGTCACTGTGTGTTCTGTCGCTTCTAAGATCCCAGATGTCACATGGGGCCACCGTCCGCAGAATTGGCAGTTTATCCCGTCAATTACCCGTGATGTCTGGGACCAAATATTAGCACGGCTGGAATTAATAATACCAAGTGATTATTTGCATTTGAAATTTAGTGGGGAGCCACTGCGAGATACCCAATCCTGAGGTCGCTGTTCTGAGCATCAGCCAGGCTGGTCTTGAGTGAGCGCTTGTGTCCCCAGTCGTAGACGGGGCGCACATCCTTGTGTGCATTTTCCTGGCTGCAGAGCTTATGGATATGTGTCAGCCTACAGGTCAACCTTCCCAGGCTGAGCAAGGAGACAGGTGTCAGGTGCAGCCAAGGGCTGCTGTGTGTTGGGTCGGGCGTGCCGTGGAGGTGAGCAGAGCCCAGTCACCCTCCGTCCGGCAGCTGCTGATTGTCGGGCACCCACTTTGCACTTGGCTGGCTCCGAGGGGTTTGGACCCCGAGTTCCCGGCAAGATCTGTCCGCACGCTAGATTTGCCTGCGTGCGCCCCTCCCACCGAGGCTGCTAACGTGTTTGAGCTAACCAGAGACCCATCTGTGAGTTTTCTTTCCCTCCCCTCTCCAGCACGCTCCTCCCATGAGCCTTCATAGTCCCAGTTGAGTACCTTTGCTTTCAAAACAGAGTGCAAATGAATTAAGAGGCTTTTATTATTGTTGACATATATATATGTATACATATCTCTATTTAATTAGCGATGATGGTTAAAACTTGGAAATTGTCATTTCCGTGAGGTTTTCAAGGTTATGTTTCTCTCCATTTGATGCCTGACCAGCAATCATTTTCTTGCGGTAAAAATCATATGGGAAAAGAATTCGAAATGACCTACTTTATCATTGCGATCAAGCCTTACTGCTCATAGCGTCTGGCCTTCCGTCAGGTGTAAGAGTGCCGCATAGCAGATCCTCTGTTCTGATACGTATTTTTGAGTGCGTTGATTCGTATCCATAAATACCAAAACATGTGTAAAGGGGGAGGGGTATACTTTGAATTTTGAGCCATGGGGGAAGTGAGGGGAATTTCACCTGACTTTGCAATTTGGTCCTACTAGTTCATTATTTTTTATAAGTAGCGATCTCACTCATAGCACTTTCCCATCATAGATTTAATTAGTCTCCCCCCTCCCCTTTGCTAGTTGACAGAGCTGAGAGGAGGGAAACGGCGGCAATTTGAAACCTTGTTAGAAATTTATGAAGTGCTAAAATGTTTTATTCCCAGAGGGTGGCTTGCCAGCTGTCACCAGAATGCGCTCGCTGTCTGCCTCCCCGCGGGTCCGGGAAGCAGGGTGGAGGTAGGCTGCCCTGAGAGCCGGCACGGGGCTGGGTAAATGATGCCTTCCGTAATTAGCACAGGGTGGAGGGAAGCTAATTATGTTCCCTGCAATTGACCCGTGGTGTGTAAGGTGAGGGATGAGGGGGCATCGGGAGAAGAAAAGGCAGAGCCTGAGATTGAGACCCTGGGCTGCCTTGAGCAGACTGCGCTGGCAGCGCGGCGAGGGGGTCGGCTTTGAACGTGGGCGTCCAGACAAAGACACCTTGCGCGTTGGTGTCTTCCAGCAGATACGGAAGCCTGTTTCTGGCAAAATGGCCCCGAATTCAGTTTTTTTTTTCTGCAGACCTCACAAAGTGCCCGGGATGGTCTTCCTCGGGGGACATTTTTGTAGTTGTTCTTAATTGGAGATATCACTTGGGACCACAGACACGCCGGAGAATAAGCAACCCGTTAGAAAGGTGCCAAGGGGGGTTGTGGGGGGACCCTGGGGGTCCCACAGAGGCAGCGGGAGGACCCAAAGGGCAGAACAGGGACACAGAAGGGCCTGACTGCCACCTCGCCATGTCTTTGCAGGGGGAGCCGGTGGTCCGGGGGCAGCGCCCTGCCCTGCAGGAGGGTCAGACCTTTGATTCCGCCTCCATGCACTGAGCGACGGCAAAGACGTGGGCCAGGAAACGGTGCCCCTAGCTGCCCCTTCTCCACCCCCTCCCCTGCCTTTCTGAAGAGTAAAATAGTTTGGGTGGCACAGAACTTTCTGACAAGTTAATTTTTGAAAAAAAAATCTTGCAATGCAGCAGGACTCTCTCTAATTCGGTTTACTATCTGCATCAGTTGTGGGACTGTTGGGACAAAGCACCTCGAGCTGGGCGCCATGAGCAAGAGACGTCCGAGGTGGCGGTTCTCTCGGACCGGGAGGGAAGAATGTGGTCCAGGCTTCTCCCCTCGCCTGGACACTGGGCATCGTCATCCTCACATGGCCTATCCCTTCCTGCGTGTCTGGGTCCAAATGTCCCCTTTTTAATAAGGAGACCAGTCATTTTGGATGCTGGCGTACCCCTACGACCTCATTTTACCTTGATTGCTTTTTTTAAAACTTAAAAAAAATGTTTATTTATTCTTGAAGGAGAGAGAGAGACAGAATGCGAGTGGGGGAGAGGCAGAGAGAGAGAGAGAGACACAGAATCTGAAGCAGGCTCCAGGCTCTGGGCTGTCAGCACAGAGCCCAATGCAGGGCTCGAGCTCACAAACCATGAGATCATGACCTGAGCTGAAGTCTGACGCCCAACCGACTGAGCCACCCCCTTGATCGCTTTTGTAAAGCGATCCAAATCAGGTCACATTCTGAGTTAATGGGGGTTAGGGTTTCAATATATGAATTTTGAAGGGAAACTACACTGTCCATTCATTTATCCAAGAACTGCATGTCAAGTGGCCATCAGGGACAGGGCCCTTCAAGATACAAAACTTTAGAAGATACTGCACCTACCTTGCAAGTCCGCACAGCTCTGCATGGGGCACGGATCATGACACAGTGAGACTGAGCTGCGGAGATCCTGATCCTGGAAACTTCCAGGGTGCCGCCTTCCGTGACAACGAGGACTTTGCAGATGCAGTTAGGAATCGTGAGATGGGAAGGTCATCTGGGTCCTTAGGAGAGGAAAGCAGAAGGCGGGGAGGGGGGGATGGGGGAGGAGAGAGAGAGAAGGTGGGCGGAGGGGCCACATCCAAGGACTGCACATAGGTTTTAGAAGCAAGGACAGGAAAACACATTCTTCTCTTGTAGCCTTTCAAAGGAACGCAGCCCCACCAACCCATTTGGTGTCTGACCTCTAGAACCGTAAGATGATAGATTTGTGTTATTTGAAGCCACTAAGTTTATGGCTATAACAGCAATGAGAACCTAATACAGCAGCCCCAAGCCAGCGGGCTCGGAGCAGCCTGGAGCTGGGTTTACGGAAATTTACGGAGTGAAGGTGATAAAGTCCAGAGGCGCCTAGGGGGCTCAGTCAGTTAAGCATCTGACTTCGGCTCAGGTCATGATCTCACAGATCATGGGTTCAAGCCCCGCGTCAGGCTCTGTGCTGACAGCTCAGAGCCTGGAGCTGCTTCAGATTCTGTGTCTCCCGCTCTCTCTCTGCCCCTCCCCTTCTTGTGCATGCTCACTCTCTTGCTCTCTCTTTCTCAAAAATAAAACATTAGAAGAAATTAACAAAATGGTGGTCAAGTCCACTGCTCAGGAAGAGGATGGATGGTGCCTGTTGCTCCCCTTAGCGGCCCCCCGCCCCCTGCCCAGGTTGCATTCAGTTCAAGTTCCAGCCAGCCCGTTCCCTAGGGAGTTAGCTGGTTGCAGACAGAGTGGAGGCTCCGAGGTGGGAGGGGGAAACTCAGCAGTGATTCCTGTGTGGAACTAGGAGGAAGAAGGGGTGCACGCGGAGCAGTGACGCAGGCATCTGGAGACTCTAAGTAAGTCCTGGCTTCCTTTCTGGAGCATAGCTCAGGAATCCACACACACACACACACACACACACACACACACGCACGCTCGCGCGCGCGTACGTTGCGGTAAGAGTGGGTTGACTCCCAGTCAGCAGGAACGCCAGCCGGGAGGAGGAGGGGCTGGATGGAGGGCAGTCTGGGGTCAGGCAAGCAGGTGGAGATGCAGGAGAGGTAGGGAGCACTGTTCCCAGAGCCCCTGGGAGAGTCCCACCCAACGAGAGTCTTGGGGACCGCCAGGCAAGGCAGTGAGTGGAGATGGAAGGGAACTTGCAGAAAAGCTGGCTTCCTCTGCCACTGTGGGAAACGCCACCTCTGCGGGGACCTCCCTGGCGGTGGCCTGTCCCCGCTACAGCAGAAGAGTGAGGCCTGCAAGCACCCCCCTTCCCCTGCTCCCTGAAAGGTCTGCAGCTGGGGCCTCTGGTGAAAAGGGCGCCTCCTGTGGGGTAAGGCTGGTAGGAAGCAAATCCAAATTCTGCTCTAAGGGTGGATTTTGTGCAAGCGTAGCACCCCTCTCAACCTCAGTTTTCACATCTGAGAAATGGGACCGATCCTATAATGTTTGGAGCAGGATTGAGGCAAGGATCAATGGAATGGAGGGATATGAAATTTCCAAACTCAGTGCCAGGTTTTCTGCAGGGTTCTGGAAGGCGAGTCCTGCTTTCAGCCCCTCCCTCCTGAGGGGTGTGGAGGGTGGAGGCTAGGAGAGCAATGCTAAGACTAAGGAGGGGTCCTCCTTCAGGGAGCACACTCACAGAGAGCCGGGGGATGGAGGAAGTGGGCTGGTCTGGGCCGCTGATAACCAGGGTTAGCTGGTTCTCATGCTCATTCAGCGAGTGGTCTGGGGGCCACCTGTCCCACCAGCCCACCCAGCGATCTGAGACCAGGACTGGGTCTGTGCTGAGGCAGCAGAGAAGGGTGTGTGTCCCCTGGGGACTCGGAACTAGAAGAGGAAGAGGAGGAGAGAGGCGAGCCAGTGGGCCGCTCTCAAGGGCACGGGCATTTGCCGGCGCCTGGCAGGGCAGAGAGGAGGCGCATGCTCTAAAGGACTCTACATCCTCACAAAGACTCCAAAGGGTGAAGAGGAAGCCAGAGGAGAGTTGGCTGCCAGGCTGCCGTGATGTTGGAAGACTTGGGGGCCGTGGGGACACCTGATGATGGGGTTTTAGGCGACGGTGGGGGTGAGAGGGATGGACAGGATGGGATGAGGGCATGGGAGAGCTCGCAGGCGGTGGGTGTGTGTGTGTGGAATTGAGCCAGGGGTCCACCTGGGCTATTGGGTTTTGTTTCCTTCCAAGAAGACTCAACACAGATGAAGTGCGACAGGCTGACGCCCCGCTAGGGAGGAGCCCTGTTTTCCTTTGTCCATCCCTCCTTCTCTCTGTCCCTCTCTATGCCCCCCTTCTCCCCCCGCATGGCTCCACCCCTCAGCCATACCCAACACTGCTCCCCGGCAGCCCTGTGCAGCCTAGACGCTTCCCTCTCAGAAGTGTCCCAAATGCACATCCTGGCTCTTTGGGGTCATTTATTCACTGGCAGAAGTGTTTGGACGCAAGCCAGATGGAGGGCTGCAGATCAGAAGCGTTCCTTCCCATTATCTTGTTGGGACGGGAGAACGCCCCCATCAGGCCTTGTGAAGAAAGCCGTTTCTCCTGAATGTCTGCCAGGGGTGTCTTGGCAGACAACTTGCGATGTATCAGTTCAGGATAGAGGCTCTTTCAGGAGCTGGACCGGCACCTGGCCCTCCCGAGGTCACGGAGCTGAGCCTTCGAGTCCTCACCGAGCAAGCAGCTGATGCAGAGCCAGAGGTGGCCCCAGAGAAGAACGGGTGTGACCAAAACAGTTCATCCACTTTATTCTAGAAGTTACGGCACCTCCTACTTTCCGTGTCTCAGTTTCGGTTCCTCAGTTTCGGTTCCTCACTCTGTGTCTTCCTTTTTTTCCTGCCCACAGTATATATGTATGACTGTCCCGGGGCTGTGACAGAGTGCCACAGAGCGGCTTTAAACAGAACAAATCTGTGGTTTCCAAGTTTTGGTGGCCGGAAGTCTGAAATCGAGAAGGTTGAGTCCTCTGGAGAATTCCAAGGGAGGATCTGGTCCACGTCTCCCTGCTCCTGTGGTTGACGGCAGCTTATGGCTTGTGGCCACCTCACTGCAGTCTGGGCCTCTGTCATCCCATGGGGTCCCCACATCTCTGGGTCTTTGATTACATCCACAAAGACCCTACTTCTGTACCTGGACATGTTCACAGGACCTGAGATCAGGACTTGAACAACCCTTGTTAGGGGCCGCCGTTCTGCCCACAGGGCTGTGTGTCCTGCCTCGTCCACACACACCGGTGCCAGGCACCCAGTGAGGACTCCCGATGAGGCCCTGAGACCAGGACGCAGAAAGCAAAGGGAAGAGAATCCCGTAGGTCATTCTCCATCCGCTTGGTTTCAATAAAGGGATTGGGAATATTCTGTCACCAAGGCGCAGACAGAAAAGTCACATTTTGAAGCGTCCCCTGGGTGCTTTAGCTCCCTGTCCAGCCCGACACTAGCTGGCACTTTCCCGGCCTCCTCTCTGGAAGGACGCAGCTCCTCTGTGGTTTCCCTGTGCGACCTTTTCACGCCTCTGATGAAAATGTTGGCTTTCTCCTTGATGGGGTGGGGGCGGGGGGTGCTACTGTGAAGTTGGAAAGTATGGAGATCTTAAATATTTCCCTGAGAGTTTGGGAATGTTCCTGGCTGTGCATTTCCAAATAAGCCTTTTGATTTCGACCAGAGGAGAGGCCAGTTATAAAGCTTTCTAAGTTTAGTTTCTTCCTTTGAGCTGCCCTGGCTCGACCCCAAGCACTGAACTCTCTGTTCAGACACCAGTGATTTGCTCGGGGTGTGAGTGAGGTGTTTGCCTGGAGACCCTTCTCGGTTGAGACCACGGTAGTTATTTGCTTTAATTTTTTATATTTGTGTTATTTTTAAAACAGTTGTATTTTTGAGAGAGAGCACGTGTGCAGGGGACGGGCAGAGAGAGGGAGAGAGAGAGAATCCAAACAGGCTCCGTGCTCGGAGAGTGGAGCCAGATGCAGGGCCGGAACCCACGAACTGTGAGATCATGACCTGAGCCAAAGTCAAGAGTCCATCCTTAACCGACTGAGCCACCCAGGTGTCCATGGCTTTAATTAAAAAAAAAAGTTGATTCATTTATAATGATTTTTTAAGTTAAATGTTGGTAATTTTTAAATTATTCCACTGTTGGGGCGCCTGGGTGGCTTAGTCGGTTAAGCATCCAGCTTCGGTTCAGGTCATGATCTCATGGTCCATGGGTTCGAGCCCTGTGTCGGGCTCTATGCTGACAGCTCAGAACCTGGAGCTGCTTCTGATTCTGTGTCTCCCTCTCTCTCTGCCTCTCCCCTGCTCGCACTGTCTCTCTCTGTCTCTCAAAAATGAATTAAAAAAAATTTAAAAAAACTTCTTTATTCCACTGTTATCATGAGCTCTTTTTACAAATGAAGAAACTGAGGCTTCCAGAAGCCTGGAGGCAGGCTGGGGCGGGAACAGTGGGAAAGGCCAGAGCTCAGGGCTGTGGGCCGGCAGAGCTTGGATAGTGTGTGTGAGCGTGTGTTTCGGGGTAGTTTTGTAGCGGGGTGTGGTGGGCTGACACGGACATGGGTAAGCCCTTCCCGAGGAGATAACTGGGTAGGAAGAAGCACCAAGGATATTCCGAACCTGAGTCAAGGCAGCCAGGCTGGCGTGGAGGCAGAGTGCGGGGGCGGATGCAAGAAAGAGTTGTGGCTTCCGACCCCCAGAACCCGGGGCTGCTTCAGGGGGCAGGTAGCGCATCTGTTTCCTGTGACGGTTCTACCAGAGAAAGGCAGATCGATAGCTGGAAAAACACAGACTTCCCATCGTAATGGTGCTCTGAGAGCAGGTGTTTTTGGGCCAGACCCAGGGTTCCAGCAGGCGGTGCTCCCTCCTAGAGGCGCCCAGGGAGAATGTGCTCCTCGCCTCTCCAGTCCTTGCAGGCCGCCTGCAGCCCTGGTATGGTGGCCTCCTGGTGATGGCATCAGTCTGACCTCTGCCTCTACTGTCTCTGCCCCCGCTCTGGGACTGACCTTCCTGCTTCCCAATGAAGAGGACCCTTGTAACCATAGTGCATCCACCTGCACCTTCCAGGATGACCTTCCCTCTCAAAACTGGATCGCACCTGCGAGGTCCCTTTGCTGCGTCAGGGCACACATTCCCAGGTCCCAGGTGTTAGAGTGTGGACGTCTTCGGAGGGGCCATTATTCTGCCACGCACAGATGGGTAGGGTTGCTTCGTCAAAGGGAGTTCTAGGCCCGCTCCAGGCTCCAGGAGGGAAGGCGGAAAGCACAAGTTGTGTTTGGGAAGCAGTGATGGTCGTGTGGCCGGCGAGCAGAGCCTAAGGAGGGAAGGACAGGGAGCCAGGGCCAGAGAGCAGGGCTGACCCTTGGAGGGTCTTGAATGCCAGGCTGGGGCTGGGGCCGGGGGTCGCTGCAGAGTTCCAAGGAGGTGTGTCAGGTATTTACGGCTGTGAACAACCCGTGTCTGGACTTTGTGGCGTAAGGCAGCCACCAGGTCGCCGAGCGGTTCTCCTGGTCAGAGCGGGCTTTCCCTGGACTTGGCATTCCTCACGTGTCTGGGCTTCGGCCGGGGTGGCTGGGAGAGCCGGGCTCCTCCACGTCTTTCTTGCCCCGCTGTGGTCTCCCCCAGCTTGTGCACATGGTGGCCGTCCCCCACCTCCATCCCACTGCCCCGGAGCCCCAGTGTTTTCAGGCCTCTGCTTGATTTACACTTGCCAGTGTCCTGTTGGCTACAGCAAGTCACGCGATCAAGCCCAGAGTCAAGGGACGGAGCAGCAAAGTCACATCGCATAGGAGGAGAACTTAATGACAGCCATTTCTCACAAATAATCTCCTACGGAAATTGAGTGACATGATCTCAGGTATTTGTAGTGTAGTAAAAATAATGTTTATATGGGCCCTTGGTAACTTGTCTTACGGCACTGTAGAATATTCTAGAAATGAGTTGCACAGACTTATGAGTTACATCACTTGGCCTGCAGTTCTGGCTCCAGGACATACCAACTGCGTGACCTCTGACCAACTTTTCTGTGCCTCAATTTCCTCATCTACAAAATGGGAATGTAGTACCTCCCTCCTCAGGACGTGAAGGTAAGGACCACGTGAGTTAAAATCGGGAAAGTGCTTATCACGGTACCTGGCATATTGCAGCTGCTAGGTAGATGCTGGTTGTTGTAGTTACGATTTCATATTGCTCTTGAACTCGCACGTCAGCTGATGTGTGCGTGGTGCACACGTGTGTGTGCGTGTGCTGGGTGACCCCGTGCGCTCCACCTCTAGCCGTGGCAAACCACGATGTTACCGGGAGCCTGCTCTGCTGTGTCCTTCCAGCCCCCACCTCCGCCCTGCTGTGGCTCCTCAGGGGAGGGGGCTTCCCTCTCCTCTTTGGGTCGCCCTCAGCGTCCACAAGGTGTCTGTCATCTCAAACTACTCCTTCCTGCAGGGCTGAGCTCTCTTTTAAGAACTGACATGACCTGTTCACTTCAGTCTTACCCCTACGCCCCCACATCTGTCCGTGTTCTTCATCCTGCCATCCTCACCTCTTTTCAGGACGCCATGTGGATAGCTGGACTCCATCACCAGATCACTGAGCTTTGTTTGCTAAGATGGCTTTTAGGATTTAGAAAGTTGCTTTTTTTCCCCTCTCATTTGCCTTGTAAGGGCTGGCTTTCAAACTCTTATCTCAGACTTGAGAAACAAAATCAGGAGCTCAGGGCCAAATCTAGGCGTATCTGTCCTCTCTGACCCAATGACCGACCACCATCCACTTGGTGTTTGAGGAGCCATGGGGGCCATTAGGAAATGAAAATGCATGGTTCTGTCGCATATGCTGTTGGTGCCTGCCCAGACCCTCTTGGTCCGTAGTATTTCCTGACTGGTACTCAGACCTCTGGCTGCTGGCAGGAGCCACACTCTGCCTAAGGGCTCAGACCAGAGCACTTGGGAATTGACTCCTAGGAGTAGCCTTGAACCAATGACTGTAGGAGTTAATGGCACACACCTGAGCCTCTCAGGCAGGCTAACTGTGGTGTGGTTCTCTACTGGGTCTCACCGTGTCCTGAAGATTAAGTGACCATTGCTCCTAGTGGTGACCTGCCTGAAAACTTACCCATCACTGTCCATCTTTCATCTTCTGACTCACTTGCCCCCTTCAGTGCCTGTGTTTCCTGGAATACCTCCCAAATAGATGACCTTCACTTGAGTCCCTGTCTCAGGTTTTCTGAGGGCCTCCAGACGCATAGTGATTTGACGTGTCAAACGTATTGCTCCTGTTGTAATTTCCCCTGTTGGCACCGTGCAGAACGGACTGGGGAGTGAAGAAGTAAGAGGAGGCTGTCACGATGGGCCTGGAGGAGGGTCCTGCGCAGGCAGGGGATGGTGATGACATTAGATGGACAGACGGTGGCGGGGCAGCAGGTGGACGGGCCTGGGTCCACAGTGTCTGGTGAGGTGACTGGGAGGGTGGCGGTCCCTCCAGTGGAGCTGAGCAAGGCGGCGTGGAGCTGGCCTGATGGCAACAAAGTCTTGACCACTCCTTTCCTTCCTGTGTCTGCCGTGTTCATAGATTCACTGCCCGTAGCAACTGAAAGAAATGTCAGACACTCACACAGCTCCCTTCGATTTGCAGTTGGATATTTGAAGTGCGGAGAGCTGGAGTGGCCAGCTCAAGGTCATAAAGCTAGCAAGCTGCGGAACCATGAACCAGTAAATGGAGACCAGGGCCAGCTTTGCTCCAAGGGCACTTCGGATTTTTGTTTGTCTTCATTCATTCTACAAAGCTTCATGGGTTTTTTTTTGTTTTTTTTTTCTTTTCACTTCTTGACTCTTCCAATTGTCCTTTGTACGCATGTGAGGTGTGTGTCCCCCATTCAGTTGATCTATGGCATAATTTCTACAATAGAAAAGAGAGTTAAATGGGACATTTGAGATGACTGTACTCATCTTAAGGTTATTTAAAAGCAATTACTGCCATTAGTGGGAAGTGCTACCTCAGGCTACACTGATGGTAATGTGCACCTAAGAATCCAATTAGTTTGTAAATGGATTAGTCTATTTCTTGACCAATGCATTTGCTTCAAATTCAGCACAATATAGATCTAAAGAGTGTCAGTTTTATCTGTTTATCCTTTGTAGAAAGATTGTTTCATTAAAAAAATTTTTAATGCTTTTTTTAAATTTATTTTTGAGAGACAAAGAGACAGCATGAGCAGGGGTGGGTCAGAGAGACAGGGAGGCACAGAGCCTGACGTGGGGCTCAAACCCACGAACCATGAGATCATGACCTGAGCCAAAGCCTGACGCTCAACCAACTGAGCCACCCAGGCGCCCCTGTTGTTTCATTTTTAAGTAGAGGATGTACTCATCCCCTTTCTCACTGACCATTACTTCATTTACATTTTTACTTCCTAAACTATAACTCATGACTTTATTCCATAATCTTTATTAAATCATTTCAGCCCTTTCTGTTGCTCTAAGGTTTTCTAGGTGTCTTATCCACAGTGATCCCAGGTGAAGTTGATGCTGTAACATCAAATCACAGGCTATCTCAGAGCTGTCTGGTACAACTTTCTGTGAGGATAGAAGTGTTCTAGAACATGAAGCCATGTAGTGGGTCAGCCACTAGGAAGATTTGACTACTGAGTCCTTGAAATGTGGATAGAATGAGTGAAGAGTATACTCATTAATGTGGTTTAATTCTGGTGAATTTGAATTGAATAGTCCAGTGGCTGGTGGCCGCCATATTGGAGAGCACAGTTCCGGAGGACAAAGGACTCATGGCTGAGCCACAGAAGGTTTTGACCAACTCGTAGTCTTTGTAGTTCAGAGATAACAGTCTTCACATCGCCACGTTGGACTTTGCCAGGTCCAAGTCGATTTTCCATGTAGTGAAGTCATTTTCTGGGATCTAACAGACCAAAGAAAACCTCCTGATATGCTAAATTGGATGGATCTTGTGGATACTCTCCTAAAACATACATTGATTAATGTGTGTTTATTGTTCATCAGGCACGTGCCATGGTGCAGGAGCACGGACAGGCTGGCTTCCAAAAGAGAAGGGCCTGGGGTCCAGGAGACGGAAGCCAAGTGTGTGTTCACCCGAGCTTCGCCACACAGCGGAGGCTGAAGGGCCGGCTGTGTGGATTCAGATGTAGGATAGTAAGTGTTAGGGATTGTGGACCATATTTTGACCTGTTGTTTGACATTCGTCACTTCATTCATTCATTTGACTGGTATTTGTTGTATATTATTTAATAATTGCTGGGGATACACTAGCGATCAAAGCAGACTTTCTGTCTGTCTTCTGTCTGTCTCTCCATCCATCTATCTATTCATCCATCTATCCATCCATCCATCCATCTATCTATCATTTGTTTATTTCCTTGAGCTTTTTTCACAGGGCTTTATTTGAACATTCTAGTTCTTATCCAGTCTTTCAACAACATTTTAAAAAGCAGTGCATGTTTTCTCATGGATTGCCACTATTTTTCTTGGTCTTCATGCTGAATGGTCAGATTCCAGTTTTCAGTTGCTTTTCAGCTTTGTGATCAGGTCTGGGGGGGGCGGGGCTCAGGAAGAGAAGGCTGAACTGACTTTTGAGAAAGGTGGGGAGTGTGGCAGAACGGAAGCACCGACTCGTGAAAAGTCTTTGGGAACTCCTTCTTTTTTTCTGGGAACAAACCCTCATGCTCCTAAGTGAAATCTGTGGCTTGTTTAATGAATCATTAGCTATGTCTTCATCATTACCTTGTACAAAGCGTTGTCGGGATTGAAAAGGACAGATAGTCTGCACTTTCTTACCTTTACTGTTCTTGGAGGTCAGTCATCTGGGGGGAGTTTGCCACCCATTCGGGCTGTGGAACTAGGAACAAGTGATGTGGGTTTGCGGCTCAGCGAGTTTGCAGTACAGCCACATAAACAGAGCAGGGCATCACGTCTGGGATGGGCCCATTTATAGATGAATATCGGATTCCAAAGAAGTGATGTGGCTGAGTGTGCTCTAAATGATTTTTCTTGTCTTTGTAAAAATGCAGTTAAAAAATTTGTTATACTGGGGTATCCGGGTGGCTCAGTTGGTTAAGCATCTGACTCTTGATTTCACCTCAGGTAATGATCTCATGGTGCGTGAGTTCAAGCCCCCCATGTCGGGCTGTGTGCTGACAGCGTGGAGCCTGCTTGGGATTCTCTCTCTGCCCCTCTGCCTCTTGCAAACACACATATGTGCTCTCTCTCTCTCAAAATAAATAAATAAACTTGAAAAAAATTGTTACACCAACAGAACCCAAGCACGAATAGAACCTGCCTATGGAACGAAACAGGAGTGTCCTTGGAAAGCCCCATGTGCCCCTCTCCGATGACTCCCCATCCCAAGGAGGGAGCCCCTCTTGCATTCTGTGTCAGTTAACCCCTGCTTCTCCCCGACGCGTACCACATGTGCACACAGTGGGCTGTATCTTGCTATGATGTGCATGGTCTTGAACTTGATGCCATTACTGTCACGGAAGAGGTGTTCTTCTGGCTTGGCTTTGTTCTCCTCTGTGCTGTTGCTTTGAGATTTTTCCATGACAACGTGTGTCATTTGCCCATCCTTTTAAATAAATAGTTTTCTGAGCAATTAACACGTGCCACACGTTGGTGCCAGACGCTGGGAAACAGAGCGAACAAAACAGGCAAAGCCCATGTCCTCATATCGCTTCATTTAAAGGGGGCAGGGGGGCAGCACACAGGATGCATAGAGTATGCAGCACATAAGTGGTGTGAGGAGGAAACTGAGGCAGTGAAGACGTGAAGAGATGTGGAGTCTCAGGAAGGGACGCTAAGAGGGGGGCTTCTGAGTGAAAACTCGGAGGGGGCGAGGGAGGGAGGCTTGGAGATGCTGGGGAGAGCACTCCAGGTGGAGTAAACAGCAAGCGCCAAAGCCCTGCGGCAGCCTTGTGTCTGGAGTTTCAAGTACTATGAGGGGAGCAGGGTAATTGGGGAGAGAGAGGAGGGGGGAGGAGGTGAGGACAGAGAGGAAGTGGGAGGTGGATGCTGCCAGAGGGGTGTGTGCAGTGACATTGGATGACATTGCACATGGGCATTTTGACCTCATGTCTGCGGCCGCTGTGTTGAGAAGATGGGGACATGGAGCCTGCCCCCAGGGAAAAGTCCCTTAGCACTCTGAGAATGGTACGCCCCATGAAGGGGGTCACCTTGTTGGTGTAGACATGTAAAGGTGGGATGTCTCGATGATTGGCAGAGAAAGTGACGATTGCTTTTTAATTCGAATCCTATTTCTGATGGCTTCATGATGAGCCAGAGGATGGTGGAGGGGCTGAAGAGGGAGTGAGGAACCAGTGGAGGGAGGAGGGAAAGCCCTGGGCTCTGCTGGGAGCTGCTCAGTTCTCCATGCGAATCCACATCCTGTCCTGGTGAGCCTGGAGGCGGCTTCACAGGGGAGGTCTGGGCCAGGACCGGAAAGTAGGAGGCAGCAGATCCAGGGACACTGCTGAAACCCTCAGGGTGTGTGTGAGCCTCAGGGAGCAGTAGGCAGAGGGGAGAGAAAGGTCCGAGGGGTAAGTGCTGGGATGCTCAAGTTCAGAGTCAGGAAATGAGTGGAACCAGGCATCTGCAGTGTCTGCTCTCCCGGCTAGGGTGACGTGTGTGGTCACCGGTGACTTGTTAGTGACAGCAGTTGTGGTGGAGTGATGGGGACAAAAGTCTGCTTAGGATGAGAGACGAGGAGGCTGGAGGGAAAAGTGAAGCCGAGGAAGGACCTGAGGGGAGGAGCAATAACACTTCAAGGGTTTGTACGAACTCAGCAGTGATCTAGTGGAGAGGGGATATCTGATGATTTAAAAAATAGGAGGAAAATAATGATTGTACAGCATCTCTATTTCAATGGACAGGTAGGTAGATACACAGATGTGAGTAGATACTTGGTGTAGAATATATTCTGTTGTTGACAGGCGCTTGCTTAGTTCACGGATTTGCGGGTTTTGTATAAATATATTCTAGCAACAGAAGCATATTTTCCTTTCTGTTCTTCCGGGTCCTGGCCAGCACTTGGTATTGTCAAACTGCCTAAGTTTCACTAATTTCATGTGAAATCTACATTTCCCTTTTAACTAATGAGGATGAACATCATTTTAAAAAATTTTTTAAAAACTGTTTTAGAGAGAGAAGGAGTGCTAGCGGGGGAGGGAGGGACTCTTAAACAGGCTCCAAGTTCAGTATAGGGCACGATCCCGGGCTCCATCCCTGACCCTGGGATCATGACCTGAGGCAAAATCAGGAGTCAGCCTCTCCACTGACTGAGCCACCCGGCTGCCCCAGAGGCTGAACATCTTGTCACACGTGTGTAGACCACGAGTTGCCAATTGTGCTGGATGCCTGCTGATGTCTCAATGTCTTCGACCCGCTTATTCTTGTTACTGGATTTGTTTACTTCCTCCTCTTTGTTTGTGGAGTTAACTATATTGTTTGCGCTGACCCCTGTTCTATGGCTATACATATTTTACATATTTCCCTATTTGTTGCTTATATTTCCCCCTTTTCATTCTTTTCTTGATGAAGAGGTGATCTTAGTCCCATTTTACTATTTTTTAAAATTTAATTTAATTTTTAAAAATTTATTTATTTATATTATATTAATGATAAATATGATGATGATGGTGATGATGAAGATGAAGATGGTGATGGTGGTTATGATGATGATAATGATGGTGATGATGATGGTGAAGATGGTGATGAACATGGTAATGATGATAATGATGATGATGATGGTGATAATGGTGATGATGATGGTGTGATAGTGAAGATGGTGGTGATGATGGTGAAGATGGTGATGAACATGGTAATGATGATAAAGGTGATGGTGATGATGATGGTGATGTTGATGATGATGATGAAGGTAGTGGTGGTGATGATGGTGATGATGATGAAGGTGGTGATGATGATGGAGATGGTGATGATGATGGTAAAAGTGATGGTGATGATGATGATGGTGATGGTGATAGTGAAGACGGTGATGATGATGATGGTGATGATAATGGTGTGACGGTGAAGATGGTGGTGATGATGGTGAAGATGGTGATGAACATGGTAATGATGATAAAGGTGATGCTGATGATGATGGTGATGATGGTGATGATGATGGTGTGACAGTGAAGATGGTGGTGATGATGGTGTTGGTGATGATGAGATGATGAAGGTGGTGGTGATGATGATGGTGATGATGATGAAGGTGGCGATAATGATGGTGATGATGGTGATGGAAAGAATAATGGTGATGGAAAGAATAATGGTGACAGTGGTGATGATGATAGTGAAGATGGTGATGATGGTGATGGTGATGATGGTGATAGCAAAGATGGTGGTGATGATGATGGTGATAGTGATAGTGATAGTGAAGATGGTGATGATGATGGTGATGAGGATAGTGAAGATGGTTATGATGATGATGGTGATGATGATGATGGTGGTGGTGATGATAATGGTGATGATATCCTTTTTATAATATGGTTTTTGTGAGGTTGGGACCTAATCCATGTAAAATAACCAGCACAGAGCCTGGCCCACTAAAGAGGATATATTAAATTTCAGCTGCCCTAAATTTCTCTTCCAAACCTACTCTTCTGTATATTCTGGATGGTCTGAATTTTCTTTATTTGGTTTCATACATCAGTTTTTATATTGTTGCTGTGTCAAATATTTATAAATGTGATGATTTAAAACAACATACATTCAGGGTACCTGGGTGGCTCAGTCAGTTAAGCCTTTGACTTTGGCTCAGGTCATGATCTCACATTCGTGGGTTTAAGCCCCGCATTGGGCTCTGTGCTGACAGCTCAGAGCCTGGAGCTGGCTTCCAATTCTGTGTCTCCCTCTCTCTCTCTGTCTCTCTTTCCTCCCTGTCATGCTTTGTCTTTCTCTGTCTCAAAAATAAATGAAGCATTAAAAAAAAACCAACAACATGCATTTATTTTCTTGCATCTTGGGAGGTGAGAGGTCTGAAATCAGATTTACTGGGCCAAAATCAGTGTGTCAGGACAGTGAGCTCCCTCCTCAGGCTGTAGGAGAGAATCCATTGCCTTGTCTTTCCTTCCTCTGGATTTCCTTTCTCAATCTATAACGTAAGCAGTGTAGCATATTGTTTTAGTGGTCACATTGTTTTATTCTTCTGTATCAAATACACATCTGTCTCTCTCTGACAAGGACACTTGTGATTGCTTTTATGGCCTACCCAGTAATCTCCCCATCTCACCCTTTAACTTAATCACATCGAGGAAGCCTTATTGGCATATGAGAAAACGCTCATAGGCCTGGATACCTTTGGGGGCCATTGTTGGGTCCATCACAATAAGAATAAAGTACATTCAAAATGAAAACACTTCATATCGGTGCCAGTTTATTACAAAATAAAACTCCATGCTCAGCAAAGTCCTATTTCACACAGTGTCCCTCGTTCATTAATAAATGTAGGAGTTGTACATAGCAGAGCGATAGAAATGAATCCACAGGCCTTGGACTCCCTATGAGGATCTCGGTCAGCATGGCCAGCAGTTGAGGCTTGGAAGTTATGCATTCTACATCTTGCAGTGCCAACAGTGCCTTGGGATTTGACCTTGGATGTTGTGTGTGGCTTTATAGGTTAGATATAAAATGTGCAGGGCACCCACTGGAGTTGTGCAGTGCACAACATGAGTGGCTGTTCATGGTGGGCTTTTTGTGATGCCCACCAGACTCTAATCTTCAGAGACCTGTGGTCCATGTCTGTCTTGGACCCCTACTACCTACTGTAGTGCCAGGCATCGAGGAGGCATTCATATTTAGGGAAGCAAAGCACTGAACAGATGGGTATTCATTGTGAGAGCCACCAAGTAACTCCTCATTGGTGGTTCCCAGGACAGTGGTTTTTCAACATCAGCTGCACATTAGACTGACCCGAAGGATATATAAAAGAAAGTTCTGGGGGCACCTGCGTGGCTCAGTTAGTTGAGTGTCCAACTTCGGCTTGGGTCATGATCTCATGATTTGTGGGTTTGAACACCACACTGGGCTCTGTGCTGACAGCCCAGAGCCTGGAGCCTGCTTCTGATTTTGCGCCTTCCTCTCTCTCTGTCCTTCCCCTGCTAATGCTCTGTCTCTGTCTCTCAAAAATAAACATTAAAAAAAAAAAAAGAAAGTTCTGGTCCTGGATCCTGTTCACAGAGATTCCGATTTATTTGGTCTGGGTGGGGCCATGGTATTACTACACTTTCTAGAAAGATCCTGGGTGCCTCTCTTGTGCAGCCCCATAGCTAACTATTATTCTAAAATCGTGATTCTCAGATTTTCATGTGCGTTAGAATTGCCTGGAGAACTTACTGGAATGCAGGGTCTGGAGTTGGGAGCTGAGATATGCATTTCTAACAGGCCCCCAGGTAAGGATGATATGGTTGGTCTGGGGAACTACACTTTGAGAGTCAGTGCTCTGGAAGGAAATAGAGAAGGCAAATCCCTCCTGTATGCACAGGAGAAATATAGTTGGGGAAGCCATTTTGGAAGTGTGCATGCATATTTTATGCAGACGTATGACATACTAAGAAACTCCCTGAATCTAAAATAAATAATATATCTTTTATCCAAAGGCCTTTCAAAGTAGGCATTTTTCATCTTCGTTTTTTTAGGAGTGATTGTTTTTGTTTGTTTTTGTTTTTGTTTTGCTGTTAGCCTACAAATTAGAAGAATGAATAATTTTTCTCAAGCCATGGTTGATCTTTTCTGTCCCAAAGTCACACCCTCTGGGAGGCCAGAGGTCACTTGCATTATCTTGTGTTCACCTTCATTCCCTTCTGGTCACTGTCCCTGCTCTGCCCTCAGAGGACTGCGTCATGGGGCCCTTGGAGCTCTTCCCTGATTTCCTTGCTAACTTTTGTGTAAGGGAACATCCTCGGTCCTCCCTGCCTGGTTCAGTGCCTACCCAGCTGAGATATCCTTGATTAGCTTGAACACAGGGGCTGCACACTGACCAGTGCGCCCTTGCAAAGTGACACCAGCCCGAAATTTGCTGGCCTGCATGCCATTCTCAACTTCGGACATGTGGACTAGGACCTCGTATGTCCCAGGAGACATTTTTCAGGGCCGAACCACTTATCCTGAAGCCTCCAGGTGGTCACTCCCCTGTCCTCCTTGTCCGTCTGAGCCCTCCTCTGACTCTAGCGTCCCTACCATCCAGAAGTCTGTGGTGGCCAGCCTGCCTTGCCTGGGTCAAAGACCTTGACGTCATCCAGATGGACCCAAAACTTCCTTCCATTCACTTTATCCAGACTGATTTCGTCTGTTTTTTGAAATACACAGCAGCACTCAACTAATGCAAAAGATGATATGATTAAAGTAGTTTGCACTCAGATGTAAGGCTGGATGGATGTCTTGAATATTAAAGAGGAGCTTGTCTGGACTCTCAAATATGAGAAAACATTGGTGAGGGGGACATCTGTGGACAGAAAATGTCAGGGGGATTTCCCAACCTTCCTTCCTGGGCTGCCGTTTACTTGGGTGGGGATGAGTCACACCGCCTTGGGGTTCTGACCTAGACCCTCCGTTAGGATGGAAATACAGGGCCTTAGGGTCTGACCAGACCATTTGAAACTTCACACCTCGGATCTGGAAGGAGGCCTTCTGTATTGGTTTGCTCTTCCCTACCAGGTGTAAGTTTCACTTATGTAAATTTCACCATTTACAGAGCACTATTTCAGGTGGTTCGAGCAGGTGCCTTTCAGGGTTGTTTGCTGTGGGGCTGCCTCTGCTCACGCTCTCTAGTTAGAGACTGGGGTGCATGTGCTTGGGATCAGTTTGCCATTGCTCTTACTTTAAATGGTGGCGAGGAAGTGCCTCACACCCGTCTCTCAGAGACGGTCTGCCTGATGAAAGTTTCCACCCGTGACAGTGGGCCAGCTGTTGGAAATCAGGTTTGAGAATTACAGACTAAGGCAACATAAGCAACGGAGATCAAATTCCATGCCAGATTTAGATCTTCTTTGCTGGAAAAAAAAAAAAAAACCTTGAACCTACATGTTGTAAGTGACAGAGCAACCGTGGGAAATAAGAGCTGTAATTTACCCGGGGCATTATGGGCTGAGTTGTGTACCCCCCATCCCCAGATGCCTACATGGAAATCCTGATCCCCAGGCCCTCAGCCTGTGACTGGGTTTGGAGACAGGCCTTTCAAGAGGTCATTAAGTTAAAATGATGTCACGAGGCTGGGCCTTAACCCAGTGTGATTAGCAAACATACAAGTCATGGGAAGTGGGACATGGACACATACAGAGGGAAGGCCATGGGGGGACACAGGGAGAAAGTGTCATCTTCACATGTAGAGGCCTCAGGAGATACCCAGCCTGCCAACACCTTGATGTCACCTTAATGTCAGACTTCTGGCCTCCGAGGTGGAGAGAATAAATGTCTGGTGTGTCAGCCCCCAGGGTGGGGTGCTTTGTTCTGGTGGCCTGGCAGCCCAGTACACCTAGGTTTAACGAATGAAAGAAAGGGAGGAGTTGCCGGTGAAGCACCCCTTCCCTACAGGCTTCTCTCCATCGCTGCCCCAGCCCCACGCAGGCGGAGTTTCTCTGTCAGGGTCCTCGGCGTCTGACCCCAAGCCTTCCCTTCCCGGTGTGTCTGCAGACACGCTCCCCCCTTTGTCCTGTTTCTGCCTGACTGTATTTGTGCATCCCTTCCTTCCTATTGTCTTAGCTCAGATAAAGGAAGGTGACAAGAAAGAATGTAGTTCTCAGCCTAAGTGTGCAAAGCAAACCCTGTTTACATAAGGTCTGGAGAATGGGGACACAGGCTTCCAGAAGGATTTATGGCGAGGACACTAGTTCTGTAAGAGAATGGCTGGGCGCTGGCAGAGTGGTCCACACCCCTGCCCTCTCATGGAGCTGGTGCTGCCCCTCTGACCAGCCCCTGCAGAATTAGATTGAATTGAACCTATATCACTCCTGGCCGTCAGTTAAGCAGGAGATGTGTTTCTCTGTGCTCTGATGCTTCTCCGCTGGCTGGATTTGGGGCGCCAGTTTTCAAAGCGTGGTGCCCCGACCAGGGACCTTGACACCACTTGGGGGCTCAGTGCCCGCTTCTGAGAAACTGGGGTGGGGCTCAGCAGTCTCTTACCAAACGCTCCAGGGGAGTTCAGTCCTTTTCCAGTTTGAGAGCCACTGGATTAAGGAAGGAGGGCCACAAGAAGATTCCGGGGAGACTGAAGAGAGAGATGTGGCCTTCAAGTGCTAATCCTTGAGGAGTGTTCTCCTTGGACAAGGTGTCGAAGGCTGAGTCTGCGAGCCCAGAGTCTGCATGCCGGGATCAGACGAGAACCCACCTGTTCTTTGTGAGCCGAGCTGGTTTGAGTTTGTGTTAGCTTTATGCGGAGAAACAGCACCAATGATATGGGATGTGCGTATTTGTATGTGTGTGTGGGGGGGGGTGTACATAGAAAGGTGTTTGGTTCCTGTGATGCTGGAGGTGTGCTAAGTCCATCCGCAGTAGGCTGGCAGACTGGGGACCAGGAGGGAGTTGCAGGTCAAGTGCAATGGTCGTCTGCTGACATAATTCTCTCTCCGTCAGGGCAGGTCCTTTTTGGGTGATGAAATCCTTCAACTGATTGGACGAGGCCCACTCACATTAGGGAAGGCGATCTGCCTGACTCAGAGTCCACTGATTTAAATGTTAACCTCATAAAAAAAACAAAACAAAAAAACCCACCTTAACAGAAACATCTAGGATAATGTTTAACCAAATATCTGGGTACTGTGACCCAGCCATGTTGACACTTAAAATTAGCACAAGCTTCTTGTATTCTTTTTATTTATGATCCCTTTTTGTTGTCAAGGTGATTACGTGAAACCTTTTTAATACCTGAGCCTGCCTCCCTGTTGTAAACAGTCAGCATCTTGACAAGACAAAGGACAGCCCTGAGTGACCACGTGCCACATGCCATTCTGAACGCTTCCCCCGGGTAGCCCAGTCAACTCAGCTCCTAGCTCAATCTTTTTTTTTTTTAATCTATTTATTTATTTTTAGAGAGAGTGAGAGCACAGGAGGGGCAGAGGGAGAGATGGGGAGAGAGAGAATCCCAAGCAGGCTCCGCACTGACAGTACAGTGCGGGGCTCAAACACAAGAACCATGACCTAAGCCAGAACCTGGAGTTGGATGCTTCACCGACCGGGCCACCCAGGAGCCCTTATTATCTCAATCTTGAAGACATGGAAAGAGAGGTGCCCAGAAGATCATTAAGTTGCCTGAAGTCATGTGTTTGGAATGTGGTAGAGCCAAGATGCTGAGGAGTTTAGTTCTGGAATGTTCCTTACCACAGCCTGAGGTCTTGTAGGAAGAATCAGGGGTGTGTGTGTGTGTGTGTGTTTGGGGGGCCAAAGACAGGAGCAAGTGGGCAAAAAGGTCCCCTGCTCTTCAAATGGAGCGAGGGAGGGAGAACAGAGCCGGAAAGAGACTTTGCTGGTAAACCACGCCCATCAATAGCACTGGGCCACTGAAATGCATGTACTATTTTTTAATCCAGTGGTTATATTATTAGCCACATTGTTTTCTTTATTACTACCACTCTGCTAGTGCTAAAAATAGTAACTGCCCTTCATTAAACATTTATTGGCCAGAAATAACTCTTATGTGCCTCATACACATGTAAGTTAGTTACAATCAGTCCCATTTTTGCAATAAATAAATCGAGGCTCAGATACGTTCATTCACCCTAAGTCCCCACGGCTGATAAGCTAGATAGAGACCACCCAGAGCTGCCCAGCAGGTAGAATGGTCCAAGAGAACCTCAACAGGGAGTTGTAAAGGACCATCAGTGTCAGTTGAGGGAAATCTAGAGCAATGAAAAGGCCGCCCCAGCCTCTCTCCTCCTGCTAAGTCCTGGCTGTTCGGTTCCTCAGAGGGGAGACCGGAGCGATGCTGAGCCAGGATCGTTCTTCCCGCCCGGCAGCTCCGTGCCGCAGCCCTGTCATTGGGTGCTGATCCACGACACCTGTCACTCAGACTGCTGCACTTCTGAGAGCAAACATCTCCAGGGACAGGGGTAAAGTGGTATTTCCTTATAAAGCTCTGTGTCCTTAAATATTTTTTTTAATGTTTATTTATTTTTGAGACAGAGAGAGTCAGATCAGGAGCAGGACGGGAGCAGAGAGAGAGGGAGACACAGCATCTGAAACAGGCTCCAGGCTCTGAGCTGTCAGCACAGAGCCTGATGCGGGGCTCAAACCCACGAACTGTGAGATCATGGCCTCAGGCGAAGTTGGACGCTCTACAGACTGAGCCCCCCAGGTGCCCCACTCTGTGTCCTTTCAACAAGCATCACATAATCCTATAATATGCATCATTTCTGCCTTTCAGTGAAATCAGAACCTGCCTTTAGAACTAATAGTCAAAATTCAAGAACCACAATATTGAAAACAAGAAATTAGAATAAGGGAAAATATATTTTATTGTCTTAATTGCCATAATTTTGGAATATTCCTTTCAGTTTTTTCTATGCATAAACTTATTTTTCTAATTAAAATCACATTGCAATCACAATTTTGCTTTCTGTCTGACAGTATCTTAAATATTTCCTATAGTATGTCATGGTCTTTTTAAATATAATTTTTGGCCCATGTTATTCCATGTTATTTATATTTGAGAAAGAGAGAGAGAGAGAGACAAAGCAGGCTCCATGCTGTCAGCGCAAAGCCCAACGTGGGGCTCAAACCCACAAACGGTGAGATCATGACCAAAGCTGAAATCAAGAATCAGACGCTTAACCAATTGAGCCACCTAGGCGCCCCCCTCAAGAATCTATTTTACAACACTAATAGTCACCACTGGTGAATGACCTCGCTGCAATTATGATGAGACTCTTTAAATGTATCCTTTGAGGGGGGCTAGGGTGGCTCGTTTGGTTGAGCGTCTGTCTTCGACCCAGGTTATGATCTCACAATTGCATGCTTGGGATTCTCTCTCTCTCCCTGTGTCCCTCCCAACTCGTCTGTGCCTGTGTGCATGCACACGCATGTGCTCTGTCTCAAAATAAATCAATGAAATAGTTTTTAAAATAAAATAGATTCCAAAAGCAGAAATATTGGGTGAAAGATGATAGCATTTTTCAGCGTCTTGATCACTCCTTCCAAACTGCTTTCCAGAAGGTGCATCTACTTTCATTTCAAATGAAGGCAGGTGAACTTGAAGCACGTTGGCTATATGTGGCATTTCTTTAATTGCTAGAAATTTTTTATGTCCCTTAACTAGTTGTGTTGCATCTTCTGCGGCTTGTCTGTTCCCGTATCCTTTGAACCGAATGAAATTCAAGAGACAATAACGGAGTATCTGCTGTGTGTCAGCACTTCGTTAGGTGTTAGCAGCGCAGGGCCGAATGGGATTCCATCCTTGCCCCCCTGGAATGGTCGGTGAGTCTTGTGGGGGGACTGTATTTGCGTAGTGATCCACACGGTATCAGGCACGTGGGCAAGGCAGTGGGGAGAGTGGTTAGTTCCTTTGCTGACTTTTCTCTGGATGGCTTAGTGCTTCTGAAAACAGATTTGTGAGCAGTTGACCCGCTTACATCTCAAGCCAATGAGCATTTCTCTTTGGTGTCATGGATACAGAGGAAGGTGGCAAATCAGTACCCAGGATTCTCTGACATTGTCTACCTGCTGCTCTTTCAGAAGCACATTTCGTTTTCCTTCTACCTGAATATGGGAGGCTACACCTCACCCTCTGGAGGTCTGGACCGTGGAGCTGGGGAAGGAAGCCTGGGGAAGGGGGGAGTGGTGCGGGCATGGGGAGGAGGGGGGTACAGGTTGCATATGTTGAGCAAGTGGAGAAGCCGGCTCCATAGTCCACATTTTCACGTGGCGTTCTTGAGGGAGTAAGATACTAACTGCAAAGAGTGCCCTGGAAAATCAGGGGTGAACCCCCCGTATTGAAACTTTTTAGAGCCAGTTAAGGCCGCCGTACATTTTTGCAAGCAATTTCATATATCTTCAGACAGACACATCAGGCTCCCCTGCAGTGGGCATTCACGTAGGAGGAAGGCCTCTCTTGTACTCTTGGCTTGACTCCAGGCTCTGGCCGTTGTCTCCTACGGTGGCCTTTTCCGACACAGTGCCTCATTTAAAAATACAGTTTTAAAAGTTTTATTTAAATTGGGTTTTTATTGAGATACAATTGATGTGCAACATCATGTTCGCCCTAGAGGTACAAGGTGATGATCTGATATTTGTAAGTGTTGGAAAATGATCACCACAGTACGTCTGGTTGACCTTGTCGCCGTACATCGTTACGTTTTCTTTTTTTACTTTAAAAAATATTTTAAAGGTGTTTCTAGAGTAGTCGTATAGCCTCTCTCTCTTTGGTGACTGTTGAAGCCAAGGTTTCCTTGGATTTGAGGTCCTCAATTTCTTCCTCAGCCTCCTTCAGAATTTAGGCCAACATGGCTCTCCTGATCACCCCAAGTCAGTGCACCTCTAGTTCAGTACTTGCCAGGTTCTGTCTACTCATTATTTAAGAAGTGCTGACATTTGGAGAATTCGGTTCAGGCCTGGCATACATTTTAGATTCGGGGGTCACTGATATTGGCATTTTGGGGGGAAGCCAATGAGACCTCCTAATTCTGCTCCTACATCTGGAACCAATGAAGAGAGGCAGGGCAGAGAAAGAGAGAGGGGAAGAGAAAGAGGAGTCAGATGGAGATCAAGGTAGCATCTTTCTATGATAGTTTCTGGTTTGAACCCCCGAAGCCAGAAGGAGCTGAACCCCACTCAGTTTACCGTGGTGGTGAGAGCAGAGCGGAAGAGGTGCTCCCTCTTGGGCAGACAGGTGCCAGCAGGTGAGGGGACGAGAGGGGATGGGACACTGCGTCTCCCGGCTCACTTCTCGTCTGAGGGAGGGAGGTCCCAAAGTGCATGTGTGTGACACTGAAGGCAGGATTTCTCAGCTGTGGACCGTCAATGTTTGGGGCTGAGTAAGTGTTGCGAGGGCCTGTCGTGTGCCGTGTAGATGTTTAGTGCACCCCTGGCCTCTACTCACTAGATGCTGTAGCACCACGCCAACTCTGCTGTGACAGTAGTGATGTCTGCAGGCATTGGTCACTGTTGCCTGGGTACAAAATTGCCCCCCAGGGGAGAAGCATTTCTTCGATATGGGGACCCCCAAATGGAAGAAAAAGCAAAATATCCTCCCCAGCGCTCTTCCTAGTCCCAGCACATAGAGTCCACTGCCTGCTCTACTCATCCGAGCTCCCCGGGTCGGCCTCCTCCCTCCCATTTTCTCCACCCTCCCTTCTCATAATGACTGTCACCTGTGGGTTAGTACCAGGGCAGCGGCTCCCTGCTCTGTGCCCCGCCCAGTGCCCCCGCACTGCACTTGGCATAGCACGGCCTCATGCACATGGTGGTAATGATTTCAGAGACTGTTTTTCAGATATTGGAAGAAAAATGGGTGTGAACATTTTCCCATAAATATTTAGCTGTCAATGTGATTCCTTCAAAGCATTTTATGTATTCGTCTGACCCGCCAGACACATGGATCTTACCCAACACAGAAAGAAGAGACTCTTAAAACAGTGGAGAGAATAGCAGGTCCTATCTGTGCTGCTGGCTCCGAGCCCAGTCTGAGCTAGCACAAAGTGCCGTTAAAAAGTGATAATAGTCACATCGATTACCTTCTTCACATGTGATTCCTCTGAAAAACTGTTTTTTATTCTTCATTCTTAGGCTTTTATCTTGGATTCAAACTGCAGTTTTCCAGTTACATGATACACGTAGCTATTTAGGACTAGTCTGGGGGCCAAAGCAACTTATTTTGCAAAGCATGCTCATTGAAGTGATCTCAATAATTCTATAAACTATTTTAGAAGTTAGGGCTAGTATGTCATTCGTTACAGGAGCCTTGTTCACATCACGCTGAAAAGGAGCTTCCAAGGAGATAGATGTTAAAGAACCAAAATTCAACCTAGTCATTTGAAGATCTCACTGGCTTTATTAACCCATTCGTGAATTGGGCGGTGCCTCACTTGGCAAGGGGAACCAAGTGGTACAAAATGCAAGGTTTTTATAGGAAGGAGGGTGAGACGAGGAAGTTATTAGCCAAAGAAAGGAAGGACTGTGTCCGGCGGGTCAGCTTCCCTCAGGGGGAAAGGGCAGGTCTGATCCTACAGATTCCCTCCTCTTCCTCTGGGCATGGAGAAGACTCTGGGGACAGGTCACCTCATTGGTGGCCAGAAAATTCCTGACTCCCAGGTTGAGAATACACTTCTGGGGGAGGCTGGGCCTGCGGTTGGGTTAGCATGAGGTCCTGGCTCGGAAACTTGGCCTCAGTGACACCACTTTGGACCAGTCGTTTTCTTTTTGATGGGGATCAAGTTATGGAATCAATATATCTTTTCCAAGGCAGGGAAATATGCATCTCTTTAGTTATTTTATGCTTCTTAATAGAAAGATGTAAGAACCCAGACCTTGTCTAATCGACCTTCAGCCCCCTCAGCTGCACCGTCATCCCCCCTGAAAACTTACACCGCTAGCCTCAGTCATGGGCAGTTCTAAGGGTCAGAACATTCTGCCTTACATGGAGACAAAATGTGCCTGCCTTGAACTTCCTTCTGGAGGGTCCTGGGGCCACAGAGAACAGCTCATCCTCTTGTTCTTAGGTGTAGCTGCAGAATCTTCAAAATTCTTCTGTCACATTGTCCTGAATTGTCTCTCCTCATACTTCTGCCTGGTATGGGCTGAATTGCGCCCCTCCCCCAACAAATTCATATGCTGACACCATTGCCTCTTACATCTCAGGGTGTGGCTATGGTGGACATACAGCCTTCAAAGAGGTGATTAAGTTAACAGGAGGCCTCAACTGAATCTGACTGGTATCCTTGGAAGAAGAGGAAATTTGGGTCCACAGAGACAGCAGGGGGTGCATACGCACCGAGGAAAGGCCATGCGAGGCAGAATCTGGCCATCTGCAAGCCATGGAGAGAAGACTCGAGAGAGCACGAGCCTGCTGGCACCTTGATCTTGACTTTCAGCCTCCAGACTCTGAGAGAATAGATGTCTGTTCTTTAAGCCACCAAGTCTGTTTTGTTACAGCTGCTGGAGCTGACTTATACATTCTCTCTCCCCAGCCCCACTAGGAGTGTGACTTGTTAGTGCCCTGTCTCTCCTCTTCGTGAAATCAAGATAGCATGGGGCTGGTGAGGGGTTACAGGAGATAATGAACAGTATCTGGCATGCTACGCTATATTTCTTGTGAACATTATCATTCCTATCATTACATTATCTTTAATAAAAAATATTAAATACAACAAGGTTAGGACAAATCTAATGGCATGATACTTCAGAATTTCTGTAAGGTTGACTTCGATCATTCCTAAATACTTCTTCAGACATTTATACTTGTGGCTCACATCCTTGTGTCCACACGTTCCTGGGTGAAATTGAGATTCGTTGCCTCTGACATTTTCCTGGTTTACTGACCTCTTATGTTTTAAAGAAATGGCTAAAAAATATTTACATTATTTTGTTTTTTAATTGTGTAGTGTTGGTCAAAATATGCAAATATGAAAACTATTCTTGTCATGGTTACTTAGAATCATGAGCTTATTTTCTATTGACTAAAATTTTTCTAATAATTGCTTTATAGTATTTAGTGATGGTGACCATGTTGGGCCTCAGTAATCATGAGTGAATTGCATGCACTGTGTTCTTAACGTACGGTAGACATCCCCAAATACATAAATGAAGACATTACTGACCTAGAAGCTGGAGTCTGGGTTCTAGCCTCCTCTCTCCTCCTCTCCTGCCCTCTGCATTGCTCTGGAAACCTCACACCAGGTTATCCTCCTGTGGAGACAGACGTAACAGGATCAAGAGCACGCCAGGCTTGTGATCCTTTGATGGGCTGTGTGGGTCTTCTTTCCCCCCTTACCATACCATCTGAGGTTAGAACTCTTTTGTCTTTACACATGCGATTTGGTTTTTATCCAGCTCTGGGAACTGCTGTGGCTGGCAGTGTCCTCATGCTCCCTCTTGGAAATGCGTGAGGCTGGGTTGGTTTAATTTAAAACGTTCCAGTAATAACTTTCAGACGTTACAACTCAATTTGATTTTCTGAAATCATCATGAAGGGGATATTTTAAAAGTCTTATTCCTTTAAGTTTAAAAATGTTCTACAGAATTAATGTGGCAACAGCCAGCCACCCAGGCCAACCCCAACCTTCTAGAAAAGATATGCCCCCAGGACATTTCTCTAAATGAAGTGTCAAATCCAAATCAAGTCAAATTTCCAATGTGGGATAATGGACTCTATTTTATGACTTTCTTCTGTGCCCCAGGGGCTGCTTGGGCCCATTACACAGCTGGTTGGTGTACATTAGCAGAGGAACTTTGAGTGGCTGTGGGCTCTTTGCTTGGTGAAACCCAAGCCACAGTTCTTAGGTTCTGGGGTTATTAACAGTGCGCCAGGTTTCCCCGAGAATGCTCAAACTTCATTCTGTTGTGAATACTTAATAGCAAGGAGGATGTGATTCTCTTTTTAGGGAAGTTTCTGTGACTCAGCGAATCCATTCTAGTGTGATAGGCAAACTGTCAAAATTAATGAACGCCAACTGAGATTTAGTCCCTACAGGGAGAAACCTAGCACGGTTGTGAATTAGCATGAACGCCCCCATGTGTCTGGAACATGCTACATTTCAGCACAGATTCAGGCCTAGAGGATGTCTTCAGAGGAAACCACAGTTTTAATTTTGGAGAAGTAGTACACCAAGGTAGATAATTCAGATTTTTCTAGAACCAAAGGAAAAGAAAAGAAAGAAGAGCTATAATCAAAGACATTTTGGTAGTAGAGATTTGTTTGTTTAGTTTTTTTGTGTGGCTTCAGGTTAAGGCTGTCCTGGGTGAGCCTGACTCTATCTAGGATAAGAGACTGCAGAGGGGAGGTGACTTAGAAGGCTTTGGAGTGAGCGCCAGGAAATGCAGAGCACCAAGACAAGTCTGTCTGACTATGAGAATTGTAAGTCGTTACTTCCCAGTGAGGTTTCAGTGCAAGGTGTGTAACTTGGGGACTTGACCTTTAGAGGGCTGGACACAGAAAGGCAGGTGCCTTTACCTCCCTCCTGAGAAAGAGCACCCGGCATGTGCCCCTCATTCTTGGAGGAGTCCGGGTCCAAACACAGTCCCTGCTGCAATGACTCTTGTGAGCCAACCCCAGGTCTGTGTCTCCCTACAGAGGTCAAATTTCATATGCTTTGTCACCTCTAATGTGAAAATAGTGGCTACAAGACTTGTTTTGAAGATTTGTTTTATATCAAAATACTTAACATAATTCATATTCAGGAAATCAGTCATTCAACTACACCCAAAACAAAAGCAATAATGGTTGATTTAACAAAATTTAGTTTAGGGGCGCCTGGGTGGCTCAGTTGGTTAAGCCTCTAACTTCGGCTCAGGTCATGATCTTACATTTGCGGGTTCGAGCCTTGCGTCGGGCTCTGTGCTGACGGCTCAGAGCCTGGAGCCTGCTTCAGATTCTGTGCGTCCCTCTCTCTCTGCCCCTCCCCACTCAGGCTCTGTCTCTCTCTGTCTCAAAAATAAATAAAAAACAAACAAACAAAATTTGGTTTAGTAATGCACTTGGTGATACTGTCTCGGTAGACGTGAGGTGGGCAAGCCATGTAAGTTGAGATGACAGTGATGTCGTGTGGGGGTGCAGCCAGTAAGTAAAGGGGACACGGTCCCATCTTTGTACTGCCCAGAACACAAACATGAGCTCTTGGATAATTCACTTCCTTCCTTCTTTTTGGCCTTTGTTCTCTGACCTCATACAGGGTTTACGGGTAAACCCTCCAGCAATTTAAGGATGGGAGTGGGGGGAGGTGTAGAAGGCAAGGGGAGGGGTGAGGGAAGGGGAGAGGGGTGGGGGGAGGGAGAAAATGCATTGGTATGGGAAAAATGGGCTATAAAAGTACAGGTGGAATTATTAACCATCTATCATGAAAGCCTGATTTTAGAATGTTATATTTCACTGAGATGTATTTATTTATAGTTGGTTGAATTTAATCTGGCAGCCATGTATTCAAGAAACACTTCTTGGGATTCGACTGCATGCTAGAAATTGTTGGGAAGGATCAGCGATCTATCTGGGAATTCAACCAACCGAACGTTGACCGGTTAGGAATTCCAACTTTAAGGAAGGGGAGAGACAGATAATAAAAAGCTGTAACGAATAAGTAAATTATGCAGCATGCTAAGAAGTGATCAACCTTGTGCAGAGCGCCCACAGAGGAGGGCAGTTGGGAGGACTCCCCGTGGGGAGGTGCGGGGTGAGAGCAAGCCCCGGTGAGAAGGGTGGGCTCCTGGAAGATGAGAACGTTGCAGAACCAGCCTGGTGCTTTCTGGGGGCGGGGCATCCCAGGCAGAGGGAGGAGCCTGCGCGGGTGCTAGGGACTAGGGACTGGAGTGGAAGGAGCAAGGGGCACGAGGAGGAGGTGACAGCAGAGAAGGGACTGTGAGCATGGATCATAGGGAAATAGTGGTTTTTGTGCCAGAGAATGGAGGCCCCGGAGGGTTCTGAGCAGAGAGAGGCGACCTGATGGGTGTGCCTGGATCGCTCTGGCTGATGGATTAGTGTGTGCGTAGGGGGCACAGTGGATGCCCAGAGAGCCACGGGGCATCGTTGTGACAGTCCAGGGGAGAGGGGTGGTGGTTTGGACCAGGGAGGTGACAGAAGAGATGGCCGGTAGAGATGGCAAGGTGAGCGTATTTTGGAGGTGCCACTAACGGACCTCCGGATGCAGGGAACGTTAGGGCTGAGAAGAAGCGGGCCGTCGAAAGGCTTGGGCCCAGTGACTCCGAGGACGGATGGATATTAGCTCCTTTATTCAAAACCAGATATTTTACAGAGCTAATTTTTTTTGTACGTACCTTGTGTGGTTCTAACTGATCTCTTTCTGAAATATTAACAAATGTGAAAAAGAATCACATGGAAGAGGAGGATGGTAGGAGAACTTCATGAATGTGGTATGTTCTGAAGGCCGGATCCCAGAATACGGGTGTGATGGAAGGAAATTAGAGCAACAGTTTACCAGAGTTCTAGTCAACAGATTTCCGCTCTCCCCGCCCCGAAGTCTCAAATGTTTGAGACTCCCAAGTAAGGCTGTGTAGGTGGGATTCCTACATTCTACGTTCCATCATTCAGTCTTTGGGGTGCTGTTCGGCTCCATGCTGGCTGATAGGGGGTGAGAAGCGGTCACTCTGGTACCAGACACGGAAGTCCCACGGAAGGGCTGGTTAGGGCTGCTGCTTTGTGTGACGGAACGGAACACACTCTCTAGACGCACATTCTCCTACTGACTTTTCTTTCTGTGTTTTTTTTTCCTTTCTAAGCTTTTTCTCGTAGTACTCAACATCTGTATTTTCAGATTCTCTGTTTACACTGAAATACTTAAGTTTTAAGGGCTAGATATCTGTTTAACTTAATTTTACGGACTGTGAATGGCTGCCCTCCTTATCTTCTCCTACTTTTTTCATATAATGATATTGCCATCTTGGGTTAAATCAATAGTTAGGGTTTACATTATTATAACCATGTAAATATTAGCCAAAGCTGAGCTACAGAGCACCTTATGAACGCTTTTCCTTCCTGTTACAGCTTCGTGTCTTCTCTGGAATTAATAATCACTGACTTTTGGGTTTACTTAGTCTTCACTTCACGTGTAACCAAATCATCCCCCAAATTCTCCGACAGGGCTAAGTGCTCCTTTTAATACATCCTGATACATCAGGGTCTCTGAATGGTTATTATTATTTTTTAAACGTGTCTGGCAGTCTTCTTACTGAAGGAGTCTGGGCTAGTTTCCACTCTACCACTTTTAAGTTGGAATCTTACAATTGTTAATGTTTATTTATTTCTGAGAGAGAGAGAGAGAGAGAAAGAGAGAGAGAGAGAGCGAGCAGCAGGGGAGGAGCAGAGAGAGAGGGAGACACAGAATCTGAAGCAGGCTCCAGGCTCCGAGCTGTCAGCACAGAGCCCGACGGGGGGCTTGAACACATGAACCGAGATCATGGCTTGAGCCAAAGTTGAATGCTTAACCAACTTAGCCACCCAGGTGCCCTGTCTCTTGGAATCTTTGAATGTCACTCTGGAAATTGCTTTTCCAGAACTCCTCACCTGCCTTTAAGTCTCTGTGTCCTCTGTACGTCATACACACCTCTCCCTTGGCTCGCTGCTTTATGTATTCATTCTAGGAGCTCTCTGAATAGGGTTCATGAGAGATACAGTTTTTGAGTTTGCATGATCTAAAAATGCCTTCGTTTATTTGCTCAAATATGCTGGGTGTAGATTTCTAGGTCAGCCCCATGATTATGTCTATAAATGGGCACACCAAGGTCAGAGGTGAAAGATCAGGTCCTAGAACTTCATACTGTTGTATGTCGGACAGCAGGTTTCAACTATGGAGAACCCCAAGGAAGATGGCACTTTTTGTCCATAGGAATGCCTTTCTATGCCAACAGAGACCTGATTTGAGTGTATTTGAGTGTCTGCTGCATTATCAGTGTACCCGGTGCGGTGTAAGCTGATGGCGTACAAGGATGGTGAGGTCTCCTTTGCTGCATACATGGTATAAATGTTTGCGCAGTGAATAAAGTCATACATAAATGAACAATATCTTGATGAAGCAAGGACAAAAAAGTGAGAAGGACTAGATCAGCTGGTAGGAAGGTATAGAGACAGGTGCGCTCTGTGCAGTATTCCCCAGTGTCGCCTGGGAAGAGAGGGGTGTACCATAACTGGAACCCAGACACTGGTTCTTTCTATCACTGATTTGGAGATCGTGGGCACTGCTGATAAGACAAGGCACTGAACATCTATATTCTGTCACTGTTCATTCATCCTGCCCCTGAAGCTCTACTGAAATGGTAGTAAAGGCAGGCATTCATACGTAATCGTAAGGACAAAGAGGAAGATGGCGGCAGCCATGAGCTGGCAATGGTGGTAGATGAGTTGTCCATGTGTAACATATTGTAAAAAGCCGAAGAAAATGACACAAAAGGAAGCCAGAGAACAGGCTGGCGAACTGAAGGGCCAGGTTAGACTAGAGTCAATCCTCTGCGAATCCTTCGAATTGAAAAGCTCGTGGCCACTTACCACGTAGGCTACCTTTGCAGTATTTGGGATGGTCATTCATCTTATTACTGAAATACAAAGGAAATCTGTGAATTACCTGGAAAAACACATCACTTTAAAAAGGAGGCTCATGGAAGCCCTTACGCCAGAGCAAGATGGAAAATTGAGGGTCCCTGAGCTCGGTGCAGTTCTAGAAAAGAAAATGATGCTGAACAATGAGATTAACTAAGAAGAATTTTTTTTTTTTTTTTATCAATACGCTTCAATGCTTTCACTTAATACTGGAGCTTAAGGTTTCATTTCTGGAATTAGATTTTACAGTTTTCTGCTGGGGTCCCATTACAATCTCTGGCTTTAATTTATTTTGTTCTTTAATCATACGACAGGTAATTCGGTTGGCTTCAGTTAATTTCATCTCGGCCCTCCCTTTGATGGTCTTATTTTATTGCTTTGCTGTTGTGTTCGTTTCTGGTTCACATTGCTGTGCTTTGGCACTCATTTTGGTAGTATTTTCTCTCTCTCTTCAAGCCTTTTAATCTTCAGAAAACAATTCTGTCAGCATCATTATGATGTTAACTTTATATCCCGCTGTCTTTTTCTGATGATTTTCTTCATTTATAATTCCTCATGTGAGTCTGCAGCCATACTCTTTTTTCATTAATTTGGTCTATTTTTGTTCCCAAATGTGTTCCCAAATGTTGCCAAATGCTAAGGAGTCATTTGCATCATCCTGGATGATGCCTGTGCTTTCATGCTGTGATCATCGTCCCCGGAACGCCTTCCGCTCCTTCCAAATCACTGGCCACTTTCGTGCCTTCAGGAAACTTGGAGCTTTAAATGTTAACACTGGAACATAGCAAACTACGTACCGATGATTCCTTGCCGTGTCTGTATTCTACTCTAAAATTGTACACTTAACTGCCAGCCGTGTTGTTGAGAGTGACTTTCATCCATCCAAAGGGACAGAGAGACTTTATCTCTAAAGCGAATTCCCTAGACACATATGGAAATACCTCTCCAGAAGGATATTACAAACAATACTTAGACATTTTCTGAGCGAAAACATTAACATTCCTCTTATTTTTTTCCTCCAGAGATTTGTAAAATACATAGCAAAATTGAGCTTTTTTTCCTTGTTGAAAAAGCAGTACAAATATTGGATAAAAAGAACGTTTTTTCACGTGGTGGCTAAGTCTCCTGCACGTGTCCTTCTTGCAGTGTCTGGGAAATTCTTTTTCTCAGCTACTCATTCTTATTGTCCCTTGACATCTATCTAATGGAATTTTGATGATAATAGATGGTGCTTATGAAATACAGATTAAATATTGTTCCTTAAAAGGATTTTTTGGGCCACATACGGCATGGAAGTCATAATATTTGTCTTTCAAACATTTATTTATTCATTCAATAAAAATTTGAGAGCCTCTATGATATGCCAGTCAGCATAGCAGGTGACAGGACTAAAGTTGCGTCATGTATATACATGTGTCCCTCTTGTGGATTTCGGTTTGGTGCGCGGTACACACCAAACCACTAAGAAAAGTATTATGAGTGAATCACACAGAAAGCAGAGGTAGGACATGGGGTCTGGGCGGGGAGGTGGAAGACTGGGAATACATGTCTAAGGACTTGATGTACAAGCTGAGATTCAAGGAGTGAGTAGTGGCATGTTGTACCAAAGTATTCCAACAAAGGGCCCGGATCTGTGCTGTCCCTTAGGAGGGAAGATGCTTGGGGACCCAAGGCAGGGGGGGTCCAGTGTGGCTGGACTCTAGGAAGCCATCAGCATGAGGTAAGATTAAGTTCTTTCTTTTTTTAAAAACCATTTTTTAATGTCTTTATTTTGAGAGACAGAGACAGAGAGTGAATGGGGAGGGTCAGAGAAAGAAGGAGACACAGAATCCAAAGCAGGCTCCAGGCCCTGAGCTGTCAGCACAGAGCCCGACACCGGCCTCGAACCCACAGACTGTGAGATCATGACCTGAGCTAGAGTCGGACGCTTAACCGACTGAGCCACCCAGGTGCCCCTAGATTGAGTTCTTTCTATGCATATTTTTATTAACATCAAAATACAAAAAGGGAGATTTAGTCTCAACAAAAAGCATGGAGGGGCCACCCCCACAGAGGTTAGTGTGAAACGAGAAAGAAACCCAATTCTCAGGTCTCCTTTTCGATTTTGCTACTGCTCCCTATAATTCTAACAGAATTCCTTCAGGTACTTCATGGAATTCTCTTATTAGGCACCAAATATTTGGATTCTTGTGTCATCTTGATGAATTGATCACTTACCATTAGGAAATTACCATCCTGTCATATTCTTTTTTTTTTTTAATTTTTTTAAATTTATTTTTGAGAGACAGAGAGAGACAGCACAAGCAGGGAAGGGTCAGGAAGAGAGGGAGACACATAATCAGAAGACAGGCTCCAGGCTCTGAGCTAGCCGTCAGCACAGAGCCTGACGCGGGGCTCGAACCCATGAACCATGAGATCATGACCTGAGCCGAAGCCCAACGCTTAACCTACTGAGCCACCCAGGCGCTCCAATCCTGTCATATTCTTTATTCCCAAATATTTTGACAATATTATGACCACTCCAGCTTTTGTTTTTTTGAGTGTTAACATGGGATTTAAAAAACTATTTTTGCTTTGAATCTGCTTCCTCATATGTTAGGTTGTGTTGTTGTGTTTAATTTTATTAGGAATTGTGGAACTGTTTTCCAATGTCATTGTGTAATTTTACATTCCCACCATAATGCATGAGAGTTTCAGGTGCTCCAGACCCTACAAAAATTTTGTATTTTCCTCTTTTTTAATTAAGTGTTTATTGAAATTCCAGTTATTTAACATACAGTGTCATAGTAGTTTCAGGTGTACAATATAGTGGTTCAACATTTCTGTACACCCTCCGGTGCCCATGGCAATGAGTGGACCCCTCTATCCCCATCCCCTCTCACCCATCCCTTTTCCCACCTCCCCGTTGGTAACCATTAGTGTGTTCTCTATAGTTAAGAGTCTGTTTCTTGGTTTCTCTCTCTCTCTCTCTCTCTCTTTCTTCACCTTTGCTCATTTGTCTTGTTTTTTAAATTCCACATATGAGTGAAATCAGGTGGTATTTTTCTTTCTCTGACTGACCTATATTTCACTTAGTATAATACTTTCTACCTCCATTCATGTCATTGCACATGGCAAGATTTCATTCTTTTTGATGGCTGAGTAATACTCCATTGTGTGATTGTATGTGTGTGTGTGTGTGGGAGGGTCACATTTTAGTTATCCATCCATCAGTCTATGGAAACTTGGGCTGCTTCAGTCTCTTGGCTATTATAAATAATCTGCAGCAAACATTGGGGCGCATGCATTCCCTTTGGATTAGTAGTTTTGTATTCTTTGGGTAAATACCTAGTAGTGCAGTTTGCTGGATCATAGGGTAATTCTACTGTTAGCTTTTTAGGAGCCTCTGTACCCTTTTCCACAGTGGCTGTACCAGTGTGCATTCCCACCAGCAGTGAACAAGGATTCCCCTTTCTCCACCTTTGTTCCAATGTATTTATTTTTCTAGAGTGGTGTTAGCATGGGATTTTCATTTATCCTTTTAATCTACCTATTTCTTCATATTTTAAAAGGAATTTCTCCTGGAGGCACCCAAGTCACTCATTTGGTTAAGCATCTGGCTTTGGCTCAGGTCATGATCTTGCGGTTGTGAGTTCAAGCCCCACATCAGGCTCTGTGCTGACAGCTCAGAGCCTGAAGCCTGTTTTGGATTCTGTGTTGCCCTCTCTGTCTGCCCCTCCCCTGCTCATGCTCTACCTCTCTCAAAAATAAATTAAACATAAAAAAATTAAATAAAAAGGAATTTCCCTTTGATAATGTGTAGTTAGGTCTTGATTTTTCATTCAATCTGACAATTTCTGCTTTTTAATTGGAGTGCTTAGCTATTTATTTATTTATTTGAGAGAGAGAGAGAGAGACACGAGCATGGGAGAGAAAGGGAGGAAGGGAAGGAGAGACGAGCATGGGAGACAGAGAGAGAGAGAGAGAGAGAGAGAGAGAGAGAAAGAGACAGAGAGAGAATCTTAAGCATGCTCTACGTTCAGCATGGAGCCCAACCTGGGGCTTGATCCCATGACCCGGGGATTATGACCTCAGCCAAAATCAAGAATAAACACTCAACTAACTGAACCGCCCAGGCGCCCCATGTTTACCCATTTATATGTGATGTTAACATCAGTTGTTGAGATTTAAATCTAATCTTGTTACTTGCTTCCTATTCATTCCACCTATTTTCTCTTCTTTTTCTTCTTGTCTACTTTTGGATGAGTGGAGTATTTTTTTAATCATCAATTTTATCTCTCAAATGCATTAATATCTAAATTTTGCTTTGCTTTACCTTTTGTTTTTTTAAGTGGTTGCATTAGGGTTTATCACATTGAAACTACCTGGCCTACTTTCCAATGTAGCGCTTCACGTGTCACAGAGGAAATCACAGCAGTAGATTGTCATTTCCTCTTCCCACCAGCCTTTGTGCTCATATCGTCATTCATTTTATCTCTATATATGTTACAAACCCCGCAATATATTAGCATCATTTTTGCTGTTGACAGCAAGTTGTCTTTTGATGGTAGTTTTTAAAATGAGGAAATACAGGGGCGCCTGGGTGGCTCAGTCAGTTAAGCGTTTGACTTCAGCTCAGGTCATGATCTCACGGTTTGTGCGTTCGAGCCCCACATCAGGCTCTGTGCTGACAGCTCGGAGCCTGGAGCCTGCTTCGGATTCTGTCTCTCTCTCTCTCTCTGCCCCTCCCCTACTCAAGCTCTGTCTCCCTCTTTCTCAATAATAAACATAAAATTTTTTTTTAATGAGGAAATACTATGTTTTTATTTTTACTTATATACATACCATCTTTTTGACTCTCTTCCCTTCTTTTATGAGGTCATAAATATCTATCTGACATTTTTCTTCTGCCCAAAAGACTTCCCTTAACTTTTCTTATAATTGCTGGTCACTGTCACTGAATCCTCTTAGCTTATGGATGTGTGAAAAATCATTATTATTTTGCCTTCATTTGTTAAGCATTTTTATTTTTGGCTGTGTATAGAATTTTATATGGCAGGCTTTTTTTCTTTATTCTCTTTAAATAATGTTTTAATTTTTTGCTTCACTGTCTTCTGGTTTGCCTTGTTTCTAAGAAGTCAGCCATCATCCTTGTCTTTACTCTGTATGTAGTATGTATTTTACTTAAAAATCTGGCTGCCTTTAACATCTTTCTGCTTATCATCAGCCTGCATAAATTTATTTATGGTGTATCCTGGTGTGATTTTTTTCATGTTTCTTCTGTTTGGGGTTCATTGAATTTATGGGATATTTGGAGTTCCAGGATTCATTAAATGTTGAAAAACTTGGGTGTTAATTTTTCAAAAAATGTTGTTGCCCTTTCTCCTTCCGGAACTCCGGTATTACATACGTTAGGTCATGTGATATAGTCCACATCTTAGTGATTGTTTTGTTTATGGTCCTTAGACTCATTTTTTTGTTGTTGTTGTTATTTAATTTGTATAGTTTTTACTGCTCTATCTTCTGGTTCACTGATAGTTTCTTCTGCAGGGCCTAATCTGTTATTCATTTCATTTGTATGTTTTTCATTTCATGTATTTTTAATCTCAAGAAGTTACATCTTGGCTATTTACATAGTCTCCATTTAATCAATATGCCCTTGGTTTTCTCTGCTGTCTTGAAAATATTGAGAGATTATTTGTAATAGCTATTTAATGTTCATGCCTGCTAATTCTATCCTCTGTCATTTCTGTGTCTGTTTCTATTGAATGAATTTATTCCCAATAGTAGATCATATTTTCCTGCTTGTGTCCAAGTTTTTATTGAATACCAGACATTTAAAATCTTACATGATTAAGTATTAGATTTTGTTCTTTTCCACTAGTTAGTATTAAAATGGGTTAAGTTACTTGAAATCAATTTCATTCCTTCTGAAATCCATTCTGGGATCCCTTTTAGGCTCTGTAATGATGAAATTGGCCCCCAGCGTTAGGCGGATACACTTCTGAGTATTTTATCTGATATCCCTTACGTTAGTTCTTTCTGCCCTGGCTGGCTGGAATTGGAATCGGTCTCTCCTTCATATGAGTTTTAGGGATTTTCCACCTGTTCCTTTCCGGTGTTTCTCATTCAGCATTGGTCGTTTCCTCCCATACACGCAAACATCCATACACAGTTGTGTGTAAAGACTTATCCAGGGGAACCTTCTCTGGGCCTCTGGAGCTCCCTATCTGTGCAGCTTCCTTCTCGCTGCTTTGTAAGTCTGGCCGCCTTGGCTTCCCACACCTCACATTTGTTCTTCTCAGCTCCAGAATTCCACCAGGTTCCACTAGGATTTCCTCCTTTTGGAAGGATTTGGGAACTCTCTCCAGGCAGAAAGCTGGGCCCTTGGAGGGCCCACCTTGTTTGTTTATTTCCTTCTGTTGTGCATTACTGTTCTGTATCGCCTGAATATCTACTTGTGAGAGGCTAAATCTAGTGCCTGGCGTTTTGTTTGTTTGTTTTGTTTTATCATGGATAGAAACTGTATTTAAAAGTTTTATGCCTCTGTGAAGTTTTGTCCAGTTCTTATTCCTGAGAACAATTTCACCATTTGCTTCATTGTTGGGGAATAGATAGAATAATGGAAATACATTAGAGTTCAATGCATATCCCATATGAGCACATTTTTAGAGCCTGACTTAGAATTATTTTATGGAAGTTTGGAATGCTTTCCAAGTCATTATGAGGCCATTCATTTATCTGCTTTCAGATCACCTGAGATCATCTGATCAAGATGACACTAAATTTCAAAGCACTCATTCAAACATGAAAACATTTTGTAGTCTCTGAATCAGTGAAGGGTTCTGCTTTCTAGAGAATATTTACCTAAGGCTAGGTTATATCCCTTTTCATTTTGGGAGACCTTTACAGAAGCAGTTCATTTTACTAAGCATAGCCTTGCGCACGTTCCTGTAAAATCCATAAAAATATTTTAGTCCTAAATGGCATTTCCATTCAAAATGAATATACCTAATTTGCAAATCTAATGGTCTGTTTTGGTTCTCATGTTTTCTGATCTCTCTGAAGCAACTGACACTGTTGAAAACAACTGGTTGGCTTCTTAAAATACCGTCTTTTTCTTTCTAATGTATCATTCTCTCTGTGATTTGGGCTCCTGATTGCATTTCCTCTTTAGCTTCCTGATGGTTTTTTCTTTTTTCATTTCTTTAAACATATTTAACTGTAATTAAAGTATGGGATATCTACATAAAAGTATACATATCAGAGTGGAAAGCACAGTGATCTTTCCAATGGTGTCGCGGATCAAGGTGCCCAGAGCCCGCATCAGGAACCTGAACGTGGCCGACAGCCTGAATGCCACCAGGTCCTTCCGTTCTCTACACTCACCCTGACCTGTGACTCCTTTTTAAGACTTTTTTTTTTCATATTTGTTTATTTTTGAGACAGAGAGACAGACAGACTGCAAGTGGAGGAGGAGCAGAGAGGAGAGGGGGAGACACAGAATCCAAAGCAGGGTCCAGGCTCTGAGCTGTCAGCACAGAGCCCAATGCGGGCTCGAACCCACGAACCCGAGAGATCATGACCTGAGCCGAAGCAGGAGGCCTAACCGATTGAGCCCCCCCAGGTGCCCCAGGAACCTATCATTTTAAAATTCTTTGTCTTTTAAAATGACCAGTCATAGTTAGACACCTGAAATACCCTGGGGCAGTGACCTGTTGACCTTGTCTTGGGCAGATCTTAGTAAAGGGGTGAGGTTGCTTAACAGAATCTTGAAAACCAAGTTAACCTTTAGGTCACAATGTTCGTTGTCGAGTTACATTCTTAGGGTCTTTCCAGAGCCAGGTTGCTCAACCTTGAGTTATTTACCAGAACAGGAGTGAACGAGTGAAACAATGGTTGGTATTTTAGGGTCCAGTTTGACCCGCGGAGGTGGAGTCTTACAGAACCAGGCATACAAGCTATTGAATTTTGACAGTAATGACTTTTTCCTCTTCTTCTCTCTCCTTCCTTTCATGGCCCTGCCCCCAGATTCTGGCGGACTCACATCAAGACTGTTCATATAGGCGTTCTCCTCTGGCCCTGCCCCTGACCACGCAGGTCTAGGCCACGCCCACAGCAGCCTGGCTGGAGCTCCTCATAAACCCAGTGTTAACTTCCTAAGACTACAATTTGGAAAATGCTTGCCCTACATCAGAACTTTCACTGTTTCTCTATTTTTTTTTTAAACAGCTTTGTCGAGATATAATTCACATGCAATAAAACTTACCCATTTGTGTCAGTGGTTGTTAGTAAATTTGTGGATAAGTACAAGCTTCACCACAGTCAAGCTTAAAACGTTTGCAATCACCTCGCAGCAGAGACCCTGTGGCCCTTAGTTACCACGATTCCCCCTCGCCCTTGCCGCCAGCTCTAAGGAAAACACTCCCTTCTTTTTGTCCTTAGTTCTCTCTTCCAGACTTTTCACAGAAATGTAATTAGGTAGAGTATGGGGCCTTTTGTGATTGGCTTTTTTCACTTAGCATAATGTTGTCAAGAGTACTCGGTGTCCCTATCAGGTGTCAGTATTCATTTCTTGCTCTTACTGAAGAAACTTCCACTGTTACAGATGTGCCAGAGTTCGTTGATCTGCTCTTCAGTTGATGGACACACCAGTTGTGTCCACATCTGGCTATTGTAGATAATGCTGCTTTCAATACTTGTGCACAGGTTTTTGCACGGATGTGTGTGTTCATTTCTGTTGGACACATACCTATGGATGGGACTTCCTGTGGCCTGCAGAATTAAGCACGTGCTTTCTAGCATGAGATCTGATACCACTTATGATCTAGACTCCATAACAAGCGTCTGAAATGGAAGCTTCTTGAAATCACGCTCCAAGCTTTGGGTTGTGATGTCCCCGGGCCTTAGCACGGTGCCAGGGCAGTCGTAGGTGAGTGTGTAACAGAGTGAGTGAGTGTGAAGACGCTTAGGTTCCCTCTCTCAAATTGTGCATCGCTGTTATTTCTGCCCCCAAAGTTCCTATTATCCGGGACCATCTCGCTTCTCTCCTGCCTGATGACTCAGTGTCCTAACATGTTTATGCCCTCTGCCTAGACTTTCTTCCCTCTTCTCTTCTTGAGAGGTTCCCTGTCTTCCCCAGGTTGGGGTAGTCTCTCTCATTTATGCATCCATAGCATTTTGTGAGTAGCTCTGCCCCAGCGCTCAGCAAGGAATTACCATCCATCTCTTTACTGACCACGGAACCCTCTGGATGAATGAGCGACTCTGTCCGGCAACATTTCTTTCATGTCTCTTCGCGTTGGTCGCCAGATCCGAATTTTCAAGAAAGCAATATAGACTTACTTTTCATTCTAGTGTAACATTCTTCTTTCTGTTGTCGCTGGAGCCCGGCTCACACCATCTGTTATAACGTTATAAAATGTGGAGAAATCTGTATGTGAAAGAACAATCCCCCAAAGCCCCTTCCTTCGGCGTCCTTAGTGTCCGTACCCCAGGATTTTATCCGCGGAAGCTTTGGAGCAAGATTATGCCAAATGTTTTGTTTAGCTTTCTGTTATTAAACTGCAGTTAGTTTCTGGGAGATTTCACATGCACGTGATTCACAGCGAGATCGCCTGAGCCTTTTCTGGAGGGAGGGAGCCAATGTTGCTTTATCTGGAGGGTGTGCAGCATGCTATAAAATGAAGTACTATTATTTAAGCAGATGGATGGTCCCTTAGATGGAAGGAACAGAAGCTGCTGGAATGTAGTTTGGGTTTTCGTTTGCCTTTGGCCATATGATGTGTATCTTAAAGAATGAGTTTATGTTACGTTATTAAACCCAGTGGTGTGAAATCCAAAGACTCAAGTGAAATACCTTAAAAAAAAATGCAAGGAGAAGTGACAGTAATCCCCTGTGGGTCACTTATCTCCTTAACTATACCAGGATTAAACGCTTATTTTGCATTTTTTTCTTGCAGGCATTTGAATAATTTCACATTTATATAGGACATATTTCTTACATACATTCGTGTGTTCAAAGACTTAACAATTCTTAACAAGGCTACATTTATGAGACAGAATTAATTCAAATACGACTAAATTGTATTTAGTTCAAATTACCCAAGCCCAGCTGACAGGAGAGTAACGTGGGGCGGGAACAAAAACGAATCTGGTGGAATTAATTAGCCTCAAAGAGTGACAGTCACCTCCCTCCTAACAATGTGTTTGGGGTGATGTCAGTTTCCTAGAAAGCTCAGATGTAAAATCACGGTGCTACTATCAGCCTCTTTATTTGAGCTGAAAGCTGTAATGTTTAATCTGAGCCAATTTCTCAGTTAGCAATCATTTTCATACTGTGATTTATGGAGCATTGCTGAAGATTTTAGTTCTGGTAGGGAGAGAAAGCTATCCAAGTTACCCGCCTGCCTTCTCTTGGAGGGACTCGATCACTGTTAACAAAGTGGCTTTTTTCTCCACCATCTCTTGACACATGGCGTCCCCTCTGTTTCTCAGCTCGGGATAGTTAGCACTGGTTCCAGTGGGCAAGCTGGTGGGCACTGCCCCTGAGGGGGATCAGCGGGCAGTGGGTGGATGTTCAGATGAGGTCTCCGGAGGGTGCTGAATGTCCTAAACACAGCTTCTCCGGGATTTGGCTTTACAGAGTAAAGGCAGCCACATGCTGAAATTAAATCTTCGTCAGAAAAATTGCATTGGGCGTCTGTAAACTCTTCGCCCCGAATCCACCCACAGTCAAATGATGACCCTTTTGAATCTCCACCTCTTCTGCAGAGTGGAACCTGTGCTCACGGGGTAGAGCTGCTCTTCACAAGCCCAGAATAACCCCTTGTGTGTCACAGCTTTGCCTGGTACAGCCCAGGTGCTCAGTAAATGATATTCTCATCTCTGCCCAGTGAGATTAAGTCCACGTAAGGAGGGCGTCTTTTCTCACGTGAATATGTGACTAAGTGTGCGTTTGTTTTTAGAAAGTCACATAAAGCATCAATGGCTGAGAAGTAGGTCTTCACAGCATTTTAAAATCTCTGGTTAATTTTTGGATTCTAGAAGTTGTCTCCTTTGTTCATGTAAACGACACTCTGTGACTGTTTGTTACAGAGTACAACGTAGGTGCCCATTAAATGAATTAAAAAGTCAGATGTATGTGACTAGGTTTGCAGATATCTTATATGTAGCAATGAAAACAGAAATAATTTAAATAACTAGGATCAGGAAAATAGATTATTTTATTTATTTAAAAATTTTTTTAATGTTTTATTTATTTTTGATACAGAGAGAGACAGCATAAGAGGGAGAGGGGCAGAAAGAGAAGGAGACACAGAACCGGAAGCAGGCTCCAGGCTCTGAGCTAGCTATCAGCACAGAGCCCGACGTGGGGCTCAAACCCACAGACGTGAGATCTGACCTGAGCCGAAGTTGGAGGTTTAACCGACTGAGCCACCCAGGTGCCCCAGGAAAATAGTTTAGAGAATCATGTTATATAAAATGTGCATCCACTATTTACTCGTAAGGTCTGTATAGACAGACAAACTTCGTATATGAAACAATGTTAAGAGAATGAAGCAGAGCCTACAACAGCAGCATGGTTTATGTATACGCATTATTACATAGAATAATTGTAGAGGTGTGTATGGCATGCGGGCAGATGGACCAGAAGAGGAAGCTGGTGGGACAGAACTTCCCTCAAAGTTCTCATTGTCATTGCTGCCCATTTTTTGATTAAAAAATGCACTGTTGAGGGGTGCCTGGGGGTCTCAGTTGGTTAAATGTCTGACTTTGGCTCAGGTCATGACCTCACAGCTCATGAGTTCAAACCTCCGTCAGGCTCTGTGATGACAGCTCAGGGCCTGGAACCTGTCAGAGATTTCTGTATGTGTCTCTCTCTCCCCCTCCGCCACTCATGCTCTGTTGCTCTCTCTCTCTCTCTCTCAAAAAAAAATAAACATTAAAACATTTTTAAAAATGCATTGTTGATTTGATGCTATTTGTAGAAAACCAGTTGTGCTTTGTAAAAATGTTTTACATACAAATACAGATTTTCATTTATAAAAATTGTGACTAATTTCATTCAAGAATATGTCTCAGTGTACCTACCAACCAGAGCAATTCAGCCCTGGCAACTGGATCTAGTCATTCATCCTTTTAGCCTGTGCTTATTGAGAGCCCACTGGGTGATCAGTCTCTGCACACTAGGTGATGATGTGAGCGAATGGTGACATTTTTCTCAGGGGTTTGATGTTCTAGAGGGGGCGACAAACATCTAGAATACAGAGCATTAGTATAGCTATGTACACAGCATAGAATCTAGCATACTGATTCCCAGTAGTAGTTATTACTGTGGAGACAGAGCAGGGCATGGGGAACAGGCTGGTAAGTAATCAATTACAAGTTAAGATCTAGGATCGTAACTGCTTGTACACAGTGTGAAATGAAACTGCTGCATTACTCACTAGTACCAGCCTCTCTGTCCATAGTTGAGCAATTTCGAATGATTTCATTTTAGTCAAACCTGGCGATTGTTTCTCAATGTTCAGAGGCCAGGCTGATTGAAGGCCAAGTTCAGAGAGTGCACCTTCCTGACCAATTGTTGTGTTGTCTTCTTGTAGTTTTCAGTGAGGACCTTCACTCCAGCCTCTACTTTGTCAATGCATCTCTGCAAGAGGTAGTGTTTGCGAGCACCACGGGGACCCTGGTGCCCTGCCCCGCTGCAGGCGTCCCTCCTGTGTCTCTCAGATGGTACCTAGCAACGGGCGAGGAGATCTACGATGTCCCCGGGATCCGCCACGTCCACCCCAACGGCACTCTCCAAATTTTCCCCTTCCCTCCTTCAAGCTTTAGTACCTTAATCCATGATAATACTTATTATTGCACAGCTGAAAATCCTTCAGGGAAAATTAGAAGTCAGGATGTCCACATCAAGGCTGGTGAGTACGTTTCCTCTGCTTTGTTCCTTCTGTGCCTGCTTGGGGGGGGGGGGGGGGGCGGGGCTGGGTGATGACCAACAGTAAACCATCACCAGCTGAGAACCAATGGAAACCCTGTCGTCGGTCCGTTCTGGCACTGCGGACAGCTACTTGGGGACATCAGAGCATCCTTTGACTGGCTCTCAAAATGCCTTGGGTTGCTGGACCTAAGAGGTGAAATCAGTGATAGCACGTGGGTCAAGGCCAAATTGAACTGCACATGGATTTTATTTAGACTGACTGATACTCTGACTCGGACTTTCCTTTGCCTCAGATCCACTGTGTTTGCGTCCTGCCCTGTCTCTGCTCTTTCCTCCCCTAGAGGCAGGGACACATAGCGGAAATGGAAAACAACTTTGGCATCAAGGTGTGATGTAACTTGAAATGAAACACAACAGGTCCGATATTCTTGTATTCTTTGTGAAATTAAAAAGGGATCGTTTTCAACTTTTTTGAGTGTGGCACAGGTTGCTGGTATGTTGTCAGTGAACAAATCCTGAATTGGTTGTATTCCTTTGAGCAGCATATGTATATATAAAATAACATATATAACATACATATGTTATATATACACATGTGTGTATATGTAAGATATATATGCATGTATATATTTAATATAATATATATATATTTTAAATGTTTATTTTATTTTCAAGGGAGGGGAGGGGCAGAGAGAGAGAGAAGGGGACAGATGATCTGAACTGGTCTCTGCACTGACAGCAGAGAGCCGGATGTGGGCCTCAAACTCATGAAACGCGAGATCACAATCTGAGCAGAAGTCAGATACTTAACCCATCGAGCCATCCAGGTGCCCCAATTACATTTCTATAAGTCAGCTGCGGAATACAGTCTGAGATTCACAGACATGAAAAAGTTATACATACAGGACGTATTGTATTATTTTACAGATTGAACAAAACCCCGAAAAGCCAACTCACAGCTAGACTCTAGTTAGCAAACAACGTCTTAAAATTTTTTTAAGCGTCGCCTTATAAATATTATGGCAGACTGACATAATATAATGTCAGGGCAAAGAGAATGTGACTCTGATTGTTGTCTTATGCTCCAGATAGCTGGGGGAGTTTGCTTATAATTTCTGTAGCAAGATGCTACTTGAAGACTTCACGACATGAGCAAATTATGAAATGTTTCTGAATTCGTGCATATGATCTCTTTGATGTAAGCAATCAGACGTTAGACTACAGTTCATTCTGCTAGCGAGTCACTTCCCCAACTCTATTTTGATCTCTGTGACATGCTCATGAATCCCAGCACCTGAGCGAGAGCGTTCTTGAGAAAGGAAGAAAAAGACGGGCTTTAATCAGCAGTTATGAAAAGTTGATACCCTGAATAATTAAAATAAATGCATTTGTAGGGAGACCTCTAAACCTGACAATCCGGAGGACATAGTGAGTGCCTTTTACTTGGCAGGCTGAAAATGTTCATGATGTGTTATGGAAACATATTTATAGTCTACAAAGTGCCACTTTGAGAAGAACCTGGAACTTCAAACAGCTATGCTGTGTGTTAATCCGTGGTTTCTGTCTTGGGTTTCCCGTCAGATAAAGGAATTAAGTGTTTATTCCTGTTTTAGCTGCCATTTTTGAAACTCGTCATGGAATTGATGCTGGACGTGTTAGGGGGCGGAAATCTCATCATCGTGTCTGTGCTTCTGCTTCTGCATAAGTACGTTCTTGCTGTTCATGTGCTTGTATTCCTCACATCTGCTCGTGCTGAGCATGTGCAGTAGACACGTGATCGCTGCATCCATGTGACCTTATGAGAGGGACAGCCACGTTGCCCAAATGCAATTTATTTTCTCATTTGATTTTACTTCTTGTTGTGAAGACATGATGACTGTAATCGTTTTTCAGATTTTTTCTTGGACGCTTGAAAGTCTGGCTTCCCCATGTTTATGTAGATGCTAGTATAGAACTTGATGGCTGTTTGGACGAGCAAGTGGTGGGTGACCGGTTATGCTACCCAGTGACAGCTGT
>PJEM01002726.1:137033-216303 GCA_004023845.1 Helogale parvula
TTCATTTTCAGTATTTAATAGTCTCTCAGGTTTTGCGTCCCTCTCTCTCCCCAACTCTCTTTCCCTCTTCCCCTCCCCATGGTCCTCTGTTAGGTTTCTCCTGTTCTCCTGTTAGACCTATGAGTGTAAACATGGTATCTGTCCTTCTCCGCCTGACTTATTTCGCTTAGCATGACACCCTCGAGGTCCATCCACATTGCTACAAATGGTCACATTTCATTCTTTCTCATTGCCATGTAGTACTCCATTGTGTATATATACCACATCTTCTTGATCCATTCATCAGGTGATGAACATTTAGGCTCTTTCCATGATTTGGCTATTGTTGACAGTGCTGCTACGAACATTGGGGTACATGTGCCCCTATGCATCAGCACTTCTGTATCCCTTGGGTAAATCCCTAGCTGTGCTGGGAGTTCTACTGATAGTTTTTGAGGAACCTCCACACTGTTCTCCAGAGCGGCTGCACCAGTTTGCATTCCCACCATCAGTGTAGGAGGGTGCCCATTTCTCCACACCCTCGGCAGCATCTATAGTCTCTTGATTTGTTCATTTTAGCCACTCTGACTGGCGTGAGGTGGTATCTCAGTGTGGTTTTGATTTGTGTTTCCCTGATAGTGATGTTGAACATCGTTTCCTGTGCCTGTAGGCCATCTGGATGTCCTCTTTGGAGAAATGTCTGTTCATGTATTCTGCCCATTTCTTCACTGGGTTATTTGTTTTTTTTGGTGTGGAGTTTGGTGAGTTTCTTATAGATCTTGGATCCTAGCCCTTTATCCGATTTGTCATTTGCAACTATCTTTTCCCATTCTGTGGGTTGCCTATTAGTTTTCTTGGTTGTTTCCTTTGCAGTGCAGAAGCTTTTTATCTTGATGAGGTCCAAAGAGTTCATTTTTGCTTTCATTTCCCTTGCCTTTGGGGATGTGTCGAGTAGGAAATTGCTGCAGTTGAGGTCAAGGAGGTTGTTTCCTACTTTTTCCTCAAGGGTTTTGCAGGGAATTCTCATTCTTCATGGTTATCAGTGACTTTGACTTAGGTCTCGGTGTCCCCAAAGTCGGATGGCTCCTCTGTCATGCTGTTGCAAAATGTTTAACCTCAGTCCCCAGGATTCATTGTCTCGTTCCTTCCGAGAATGAAAAGGTGGACACAAAAATGAGTAGCAGGCACAAGTTTATTAGAGTAGAAGATTAGAAAGTAAGAATAGTAGGGGCGCCTGGGTGGCTCAGTCAGTTGAGCATCTGACTTCGGCTCAGGTCATGATCTCACAGTTTGTGGGTTCGAGCCCCGCGTTGGGCTCTGAGCTGTCAGCTGTTTTCAGATTCTGTGTCTCCCTCTCTTTCTGATCCTCCCCTGCTCATGCTGTCTCTTTGTCTCTCTCTCTGAAAAATAAATAGAACATTAAAAAATTAAGAATAAAAAGAAAGTAAGAATAGTAGAAAAGCTCTCTTTACTGGAAGGGCCCTTTCAAAGTGAATGCCTGAGGACTATAGGTAAGGGTCCTTGTTTTTGAAGAATCTCGTCAGCCCTCCCCCTTCCCTCCCTCCTTCTTTCTTCTCAGGTTCTACCCTTAATGGCTTGATAGCTTGAGGGGCTGGGTGGTCCATTCCTGATTGGCTCACTTCCATTGTATGAGGGGTGGCCTGTGGCCATACTGAGATCTTTTGTCACATTCCTGACGGGGGAGGGGGGGGAGGGGGGGGAGTAGGTGAGGTCTGTTACATGCTTAAGAGGAACCTTATGCCTGGGGAGGGGGCAGTTTCTGTGGTCAGACACTCCCAGCAATGTTCTAAAATATGTCTTTTTCCCCAGGGACCTCAGATCCTAATCTTATCCTCTCCACCGATTTTATCCTCTCTTTTCCTGTCATAATGTCACATGAATCAGCAAGCCTGGTCACCTTGCACATCAAAGACCTTCTTCCCCTTTCTGTTTCAAGGACAAGAACACAGCAATATGCCCTGTGGCCCCACCCATGGCCCCTAGCAAATAGCACTATGGCCTTGGGCAAGTAAAAAAATCTAGTGATTGTTTCCTCTTTCCTTTGTGGTGGTTAACAGCATCTGATTACAAACTCTGTTGTGTCTGAGGTGGACTGGCAGGGGTCAGACGCACCCTATTATCTGAAACAACTACAAGCAGACAAGACACGTAGAGCCACAGTTGTCCAGACCCGCCATCAGGCCGTGGAGAAGCTGTTTTATGCCCAAGATTTCAATATCATCCCCAAAAACCAGAGACCGCCAGGGAGACCGAGTCATGCATGCAAAAGCAAAGGGCTTTATTACAGGTTTAGGCACGCCGGGCCTAAACTTGGTCTCACAGATGTCACCAATGCAGTGAATCCGTGCTGAGGGCCCCAACAAAGGCGGGGTAGGGCCTTTATGGGTTTGGGAAGGGAGAGTTATGGGAAATTGTGACACAGGTATAGTGATCTAATCATTATTGCATAACATCATTGGCGGTAACTTTAACCATACACCTTGTCCAGAGTGTTTGTTACTTTTGGCAGGACCCAATCACAATATTTAAAGTGTTAACCAATTACAGAGTGGACCCAAGACCCTCAAGTAGGCTGTAACTAGCCTTAAGCATTAAGTGATTACCTTTAGCTTCTATCTCTAGGCCTGCCCTTAGAAATGTTCAGGGTGTTAGCTGGCCTTTCCTGATTGGGTGTTACTAGGGTGGTCCCTCCTGCCTTGGGCAATGTGTGCCCTTTTATTGTCTAATGATTCTGAGAAATCAACACCTAGGCCTCCAAGGTCTTGAAGGAGGGAAGGAGGGAAACTTGAAGCCTGTCATAGAGTCAGTTTGATTCAGACCTGCGTCCTTACAGCTGGAGAAAGCAGCTGAGCCCTGTGACTGCCCCCGGGCACTGCCTCCAGTTCCCAGATGGAGGATGCAAAAATCTTTACACAAATTTTTATAGCAGCTCTATTCATAATTGCCAAAAGTTGGAAGCCACAAAAAGGTCCTTAAGTATGTGAGTGGATAATAACAAAGACTCTCTCCTTGACATTGACCTTCTGTCTGTCCTCCCCCAGCCCAGTTTTAGTAAGACTCCTACTCAGTCCTCCTCTCCTTTTCATATCTGGCCATTCTGATATCTGATCACGTTCCTCATTCTTACTTAGATGTGTGGGTCTGTCCTGCCTTCAGCCTTGATGTCTCCTCTCTGGAATCTTCCATCCATTGACCCCCTCCCTCTGCCCTTTGGCTAGAAATCCCCACACTTTCTTGCTATATTTGGAGTTGAGAAGAATTTCTCTGTTGAAATAGTCATGAGTCCTATTGCAATAGCCTTGAATAAAGTCTTTCTTTACGTTTTAACAAACATCAGATTAATTATAAAAACAAACTATGGTAAATCTATACAATGGAATACTATTTAGCAATGTAAGGACACAAGCTACCGAGTTATGAAAAGACATGGAGGAACCTTAAGTGCATCTCATAAAGCGAAAGAAGCCAATCTGGAAAGGTTACGAACTGTAGGATTCTTGCTGATACGCATTCTGGAAAGGGTGAAACTATGACACAATAAAACGTTCAGTGCTTTCCAGGGGCTACGGGGAGGAAAGGAGGGATGAATAAGTGGATAACAGGACGTTTTTTAGGCAGTGAAACCTCTGGACGATACCTTCATGGTGGCTATATGGCATTCTTTTGGGTTTTTTTAGGTTTATTTATTTATATTGAGAGAGAGAGAGTGCATGCAAGTTTGAGTGGGGGAGGGGCAGAGAGAGAGAGAGAGAGAGAGAGAGAGAGAGAGAGAGGAAGAATCTTAAGCAGGCTCTCCACTGTCAGCTCAGAGCCCAGTGTGGGGCTCGAACTCCCAAACCATGATGTCATGACCGGAGCCAAAATCAAGAGTCGGACACTTGACCAGCTGAACCACCTGGGGGGCCCCTACGTGATACGCTTAGTTGAACTGCGCAGCACGGAAGGAGCTTCATGTAAACGATGAGCTTTAATTAATAAGAATGTGTACATACTGATTCACAAATTGTAACAAACATATAACAGGATTGCAGCTTGCTAATAATGAGAGAGACTGCAGGGGTGAAGAGAGTGTATGGGAACACTCTGTACTTTCTGTGAAAGTCTTCTGTAAACCAAAAAACGGCTCTACAAAATAAAATCTATTCCAAAAGAAGTGAAAAAATATTTCAGATAGCTTGATGTACAAATGGAGTCCCCACAGGAATGGATGGGAAAACAAACAAACAAAATAAATGAAGACTTGAAATACTGGCTAACCTTTTTAAATTTGACAAAAACTATAATCTCAAAGATCCAAGGAGCTCAGCAAGGTCCAAGCACAAGGGACACGAAGAAGATTCCACTGAGGCTCATCAGAATCTGATTTCTCAGGACCCATCTCGAGACCAAATGTTAGAAACGGCCAGAGGAAAAAGACACATTATAAGGGGAAGAACGAAAATTAGAACAGCAGCAGATTTCCCTTCAGAATCAACGTGAGGAAACAGAGAAGCAACATCTTTAAAGTACTGGAAGGAAATGTCATTTGTAAATCCAGAAATCTGTATCCAGTGGAAGTATTTTTCAAAAATCAAGGTGAAATAGAGGCGTTTTTTGGATACACCAAAGCTGAAAGCATTTATCAGCAGCTGACCTGTGCTTGTAGAAATTAAAAAAAAAATTTTTATGTTTATTTATTATTGAGACAGAGAGAAACAGAGCCTGAGTGGGGGAGGGGCAGCGGGAGAGGGAGACACAGAATCTGAAGCAGCTCCAGGCTCTGAGCTGTCAGCACAGAGCCGACGTGGGGCTTGAACCCTCGAACTGTGAGATCCTGACCTGAGCCGAAGATGGACGCTTAACCGACTGAGCCACCCAGGCGCCCCCGTACTTATAGAAATCTTAAATGAAGTTCTACAATCAGAAGACAAATGGCTCCTAATGGAGTCTTGGATCTACTCAAAGAGAAGAATGACCATGGTAACTACATGGGTAAAGAAATTACATTTTCCTAGAATTAAAGTATAATCGGCGTACAATATCCTATTAGTTCCAGGTGTACATCATAGTGACTTGATATTTTTATACATTAAAAACGTTCTCCCTTAGAAGTCTAATTACTACCATCACCATACAACGTTATTGCAATATTATTGACTCTGTTCCCTGTGCTCTACATTATGTTCCCATGACTGATTTATTTTATAACTGGAAGTTTGTACCTCTGAATCCCCTTCACCTGGTCCACCTCCCTGCTCCGGTAACCAACAGTTTGCTTTCTGTATCCAGAAGTCTACTTTTGTTTCATTTTGTTTGTTCTTTTGTTCTGGTTTTTAGATTCCACGGGTCAGCAAGCTGATGCGGTATCTGTCTTTCTCTGACTTATTTCATTTAGCATAATACCCTCTGGATCTGTCCGTGTTGTCACAGATGGCAATATTTTAGTTTTCTTATGTCTGAGTGATATTCTATTTTGTACACACACATTCATCCCGCTCCCCGTGTATTCTTCATCCTCCTATTCGTGGACGCTTAGGTTGCTTACGTATCTTGGGTATTATAAATAGCGCTGCAGGGAACATAAATCTCTTTGAACTGGTGTTTTTGTTTTTGTTTCAGATAAATATCCAGAAGTAGAAGTATTGGATTGTATGGTGGTTCTGTTTTAAACTTTTTGAGCAACGTTCATACTGTTTTCCTTGGTGGCCGCACCACTTTATATTCCCACCAACGGTTCACAAGGGCTCCCTTTTCTCTACATCCTCGCCCACTCTTATTATTTCTTGTCTGTTTGATAACAGAAAACCTGAGCAGTGTGAGGTGATACCTCATTTCCTTGATGATTAATGATGTTGAGCATCTTTTCATCTTTTCATATACCTGTTGGTCATCTGCACATCTTTGGAAAAATGTCTGCCCAATCTTTAATCAGATTGTCTTTTTGCTTTTGTTGTTGTTTGATATTAAGTGCTGTGAGTTCTTTATATATTTTGGATATTAACCCTGATCAGATGTTTGGTTTGCAAATATCTTTTCCCATCCAGTGGGTTGCCTTTTCATTTTGGTTAATGATTTCTTTTACTGTGCAGAAGCTTTTTAGTTCAATGTGGTCTCATTTGTTTATTTTAGCCTTTCTTGTCCTTGTATGAGGAGATTGTTTCCAAAAAAATATTGCTAAGACAAGTGTCAAAGAGCTTACTGCCTGTGGTTTTTCTTTTTCTTTTTTCTAGGGATGCTGTCTATGTTTTCTTCTAGTTATATGGTTTTAGGTCTCACATTCAAGTCTTTAATCCATTTTGAGTTGATTTTGGTGTGTTGATACAGTGTAAGAAAGTAATTCAGTTTCATTCTTTTGCACCATTTATTCAAGAGATTGCCTTTTCCCTCTTGTATACTCTTGCCTCCTTTGTCATAGATTAATTGACTATAAATGCATGGGTTTATTTCTGGGCTTTCTGTTCTAGTCCATTGATCTATGTGTCTGTTTTTGTATGAGTACCATACTGTTTGAATTACTGTAGCTTTGTAGTACAGTTTGAAATCAAAGAGCATGACACCTCTGGCTTTGTTCGTTCTCAAGACTGTTTGGCCATTTATGGTCTTTTATGGTTCATAAACATTTTAGGATCTTTTATGGTTCATAAAAATTTTAGGATTCTAAATTAGCATTTAGAAAAATGCCATTGGAAATTTGTAGATGACTTTAAATCATATATCTTTTGGTATTTAAAATGCCACTGGAAATCTACAGATTTCTTTAAATAATAAGTTTTCTGTATTTAAAATCTTGTAAAAGATAATTGACTATATAAACAAAAATAATAATGATGACTTGTGGAGTTTGTAACATATTTCTGAATAAAATGTATGACAATTAATAACATTAAGACCTAGAGTAAAGATGTGGAAGTTTAGTTTTGTGATAAGTTATAGATATATGCTATAAATGCACAGCAACCACTAAAATTGCAAAACAGAATTATGACAAACAAGCTAATAAAGGAGAAAATATGAGATCATTAAAAAAATCTCAATTCTAAACATAGAATTAAAAAATATGAAAAAGGAAACAAAGAGCAGATGGTTAAACTAGAAATAAAATAACGAGATGATAGCTTTAAACCTAACCATACCAATATTCACATTAAATATAAATGTTCCAATTATCTGAATTAAAAGGCAGCAATTACCAGATTAGATTCGAATACTGCTTAAAATAAGTGTACTTTTAAATATTTACTTATTTTGGTATAGAGTGAAAGGGAGCTTGCATGTGAGTGGGGGAGGGGCAGAGAGAGAAAAAGAGAATTCCAAGCAGGCTCTGTGCTATTAGCATGGGATTCAATCCTATGAACTGTGAGATCATGGCCTGAGTGGAAATCCAACAGTCAGATGCTTTTGAATGAGCCACCCTGACACCCTGAAATGTCCTTTAAATATAAAGATGCAGATATGTTAAAGGTAAGGGGGTAGGAAAATACGTATTATGCTCATCAAATCAAATCAATTTAATCAAAAATACCAAAAGAAATCTAGAGTAAGTACATTAATATCAAAGTATATTTCATAGCAAAGAATATTACGAGGGCTAAAGTTCATCTCATAATATAAAAGAGTCATTTAAATCAGAAGATACTGAATATTCTAAGTGTTTATGCCCCTATATCAGCACTTCAAAATACATGAAGTGAAAACCGGTCATAGCCAAATTATGGAGAGCGCCCAAATGTCTATCCACTGATGAATGGATAAAGAAGATGTGGTTTGTATATACAATGGAATATTAATCAGCAATGAAAAAGAATGAAATCTTGCCATTTGTAACAATGTGGATGGAACTCGAGGGTATTATACTCAGTGAAATAAATCAGTCAGAATAAGAAAGATATCATATGATTTCATTCATGTGGAATTTAAGAAACACAATAGATAACATTGAGGAAGGGAAGGAAAAATAAGATAAAAATAGAGAGGGAAGCAAACCATAAAAAACTCTTAAATACAGAGAACAAACTGAAGGTTGCTGGAGGGGAGGTGGGTGGGGGGATGGGCTGGACAGAGCATGGGCATTAAGGAGGGCACTTGTCGGGATGAGCACTGGGTGTCCGACATAAGAGATGAATCACTGGGTTCTCCTTCTGAAGCCAAGACTACATTGTATGTTAACTAATTTCAATTTAAATAACAGAAAACAGCAGTAAAACTTCAGGGAGGAGCAGACAAATCAAAATTTATCACTGGAGATTTCAATATCCCTTTTTAACTACTTAGCAGTAGACAGAATCTGCAAAGATAGAGAGTATTTGAACAACACTATTAAATATTTGACCACATTGACATTTAAATAGAAAACATTGACTCCAACAGTAGCACAATCCATACACTTTTTAAAGTCACACAGAAATTTACCAATATAAACTATATTAGGAGGAATGAAGCAAGTCTGGGGTGAATTTTTAATTTTTTTAATGTTTATTTATTTTTGAGAGAGAGCATAGGCACGGAGTGGGGAGGGGCAGAGAGCAAGGGGGAGAGAGGATCTGAAGCAGGCTCTGACAGCAGACAGACCAATGTGGGGCTCGAACTCATGAACCACAAGATCACAACCTGAGCAGAAATCAGAAGCTTAACTAACTGAGACACCTAGACACCCTTCAGATGAATTTTTAAAAAATAAAGTTATATAAAATATGCTTTGACTGCAATGGAATTAAGTTAGGAACCACTAACTCCAGGAAATCCCCAAATATTAGGATATTAAATAACATACTTCTAAATAGTCTGTGTAAAAAGAAAAGCAGAAGAAGAAATAGGTATTCTTTTAAAGTTTATTTTTGAGAAAGAGACAGCATGAGTGGGGGAGGGGCAGAGGGATTCTTGAGAGAGAATCCCTAGATTCTTCCCTAGATTCTTCAGAGAATTGCAAGCAGGCTCTGAGCCACCAGCAGAGAGCCCAAAGTGGGGCTCGAACTCATGAAACCATGAGATCACAAGCTGAGCGGAAACCACGAGTCGGATGCCTAACCGACTGAGCCATCCAGGCGCCCCAGAAGGTATTTTGAGCGGGATGAAAAAGAAAGCACAATATCTAAGAATTTTGCGACACCACTAAAACAGTGCTTGTGGGAATGTTTATTATTTTTAAAACCCCAATTAGAAATTAAAGATCATCTCAAATACTGATCTTGGCTTCCATCTTAAAACTAGAAAAGAAGAACAAATTAAAACTAATACAAGCAGAAAGGAAATAATATAAATCAGAGTCAAAATCAATAAATTATAAAACAGCAAATCCAGAAGCCAAAACTTTTCCATGGATATTCATAGCCGCTTTATCTGTAATAGCCAAAAATGGGTCAAAGCCCGTCAACAGATGAATGAGTCAACAAATGGCGGTTTAGCCATAAAATCGGATGAAAAGGAATAAACTACAGAGAGTTCCCCTCTTATCCACGGGGCATGTGTCCCACGATTCCCAATGGATGCCTGAAGCCACGGATAGTAACAAAGTCTGTATACACTATGTGTTTTCCTATACACACATTTCTATAGCGTTTCATTTGTAAATTATGCATAGTCAGAGATTAACAGTAATGATGAAATACAATGACTAAAACAATGTGCTCTAATAAAAGTTATGTGAATATGGTCTCCTGTCTCAAAATACCTTATTATACAGTCCTCACCCGTCATGTGATGATGTGAGATGAGATAATGCCTGCGTGGGGAGATGATGTGAGGTGAGCGATGGACGCATCGGGAGGTAGCGTTAGGCTACTGTTGACCTTCTGATGACATGTCAGAAGCAGGATCATGTGCTTCCAGACCTCGGCTGACTGACGGTAACCACAACCCCGAAGAAATGGAAAACCACAGATGAGCAGTGTAGTACTGTATTGATAAACACAGTAACAGGGAGGAATCCCAAAATATCTATATTGAGTGAAAGAAGCCAGTTAAAATGTATCCACTGTATGACTCCATTTATATAAAACTAGTAATTTAATACTAATCTAAAATTAATGGAAAGCACATCAGTGGTACCCTGTGGAAGGGGGTGGGGGAGAGGGTTTGCAAAGGAGAACAAGTCAACTTTTCAGGTGATCTGTTTCTTATCTTGATTGTGGTGGTGACATCATAGGTGTATACATACGTCAAAACTTATCAGTAAGCGTGTTGTTTTATTGTATGCCAATTTTTTAAGAAAAAGCAAGTGATAGCACTTGGCTGTCTATTTACCTAAGAAAGCTGCCTTGATGTTCATAGAATGACAGCAGCTAATAGGAACTTCACATTTGGTAGAACCTCCGTGCCTCTCTGCCCAGCCCACAGTAAGCCTCTAACTGTCTCTTGCATCCACGTCACGCAAAGTTGTCTTGAACCTCTGGTGACAGGTGATTGTTCTGAGGGAGGGCAGCTGACCTCCATGGGTAATGATGATGTTTCCGAGGCCATGCTCTTGGGTACCCTGAGCTGTTGTCCAGTGGACTCTTTTGCGAGAGGTGTGGTATTGCCCGCCTAACACATCACACCGGACCGCTATGGAATACAGTGGTGGGGGTCTCAGAAGAGTCTCAAACCTCTGAGAAATCTCTCTGGTTTGAGACAGGAATGAAAAAAGTCTTCCAGGTTGGGAAAATATTAAATATTAATATTAACAATGAGGGTTGGGGAGCAATACTCCAAATGATGGCATACTCTATTACCAAAATACACAGCATATCACAGAACTAGTGCCAGTCTTAAAAACGCTTCTTCTAGAGCATTCACCTGTGCCTTTTGAGAGGTTCCCCTTTAGAAATTCATCCCTATTTTTGTTGGCATGCTAGTTTCTTTGAAAATTAATTTCATGGCCATTTTTCTTGACACGCATTTGGCCAGTAAATGATAAAAATATCAAGAGAGCTGGTTAGAGGTGACTGGGTGGCTCAGTTGGTTGAGCATTTGGCTTTGGCTCAGGTCATGATCTCGCAGTTTGTGGGTTCGAGCCCCGCATCAGGCTCTGTGCTGAAAGCTCAGAGCCTGGAGCCTGTCTTCGGATTCTGTGTCTCCCTCTCTCTCTCTGACCCTCCCTTGCTCACAATGTCTCTTTATCTCTCTCAAAAATAAATAAAACATTAACAAACAACCCAAAGGGCTGGTTAGATGATGAGATAGTACGCTGTCTCTGGGGCTGTTCGAGAACACCAAAGACTTCTGAAATTCAGACTTTGAGAATCTTTCCGTCCTGACCCCTTCATTCTAAGCTTGAGGAAAATAAAGGTCTGGAGAAGTGAGGCTTGCATATGTTTTTATTGAGCTGGGCTGAGCCACATTTGGGATTAGAGCACTGATTTCTCCTTCTCCGGGAGACTGACGTCTTCCCCACATCAGTCTGGATCCCGTTCTGACTGTTGGCACATGTAGCCTTACCCAACCTGCTCATGGCAGGTGCCATTCTCAGTGCTGTATCCACTTTAACTGATTGAGTCATTATGATCGCCCTCACGGTAGAAGTTTATCATCCAAGTCCACGTTATGTAGAAGGCAAGGGCACTCACTGACCGTGCAGGTGGTTGGGCTTGGGTGTGAACACAGGCAGGTGGACTTGAAGGGTGGGTGCCGTGTCCCACCACCACCTTGCCTGTAACCCAGACATCTAACTCGTGGATGTTCCGCCTGAAGGTGTCCGGGTGCTCCTAAGGTTGCTGGGCAGGCTTCCTAATCAGCATCCTCCCCTAAGCCATGGGAAGTGGAATAACGGTGTCCAAAACGGCTTTGCAACTGGCATAAAAGGTGACTTATGTGGAGTTATTTTAATTGTCAGATGGTCTTTAAGAATTCTCAGGAGAGGCTGCCTTTCTTGATTTTTTAAACTCTTCTTTATAGTCAGAAAACCCTTCCTTTGTCCTCAAAGGACACGGAAAGCAGTGTCTTATGGTCATAGCTCCTTTCAGAAGCTGCTTTCCACTTCCAGGTGCATTTCAGGGGGCAGATGAGCTGTTTTTAGATATGCTCTTACCCTTTAGAAAACAGTTTATTTGTTAAGGGAATGAAAGTTTTCAAGACATGAACTGCAGGTTTCTTTAATTTATTTTCCAGTAACTACAGTCAATGCAAATACTGTACGTAAGCAACAATGCATATATTTGAATGAGGTTGTCCCAGAACGAGCCCCTGCCAAGGTCTGACCAGGGTCCTGTCCTTGCCTTCCAGTTTTACGGGAGCCCTATACAGTCCGTGTGGAGGACCAGAAAACCATGAGAGGCAATGTTGCGGTCTTCAAGTGCATTATCCCCTCCTCGGTGGAGGCGTACGTCACCGTGGTCTCATGGGAAAAAGACACCGTGTCACTCATCTCAGGTAGGCTGGGCGTGGCCGGGGCACAGGGCGCCGGGCTCACCTTCTTAGCGGTCATTTCAGATATTGAAGTGGGTCTCTGGCTATGTGTTCATCGTCGGGTTGACGCTGTTTGATGATTGTGTGACATCAGTGCTTTATATCGGTTTCATGACCCGATTCAGATATTCCTCAGTGCATTGACTGATGGATGGGTAGAAATAAGTTACTGTATATATCACCATGATGTTACTTCTCTGAGGCAGTTTTGGCTGATATCTGCTCCTGAAAATGGGGCACGATGGTTATGGCGTCTGTGAGAGTCCTCAGTGATACACTTTGGCCTGATATCTTCCAACTATAATCTGGAAAACAAGCTCTGGTTTCGAATGTTGTGACCCTTTCAAATGCCCTAAGAGCTATGTGATGTCTCTGACCTCTTTCTTGAAGAGGATATATATTTGGCACTGAGATATATATAATAAATAATACAATATTATATATATAATTTATTATATTATTATATATTATATTGTATTATATTTTGTTATATTATGTATTATGTAAGTGTATGTGTATATATATGATTTATATATTTATTGGTTTATTTTTGGAACTTGGAAGTGACACAACTAAAATTTTAGCTTGTACGAGGTTCTCGTTCTTTTCTTGTGATTTTTGAGTAGATTTCTTACCCCCTTGCTGCTTAAATGGAAAGGCCTCATGGGCGGTACCCACGTTTCCTGTTTTGCTCATCTTCGGAGAGCGAGGGACTGTGGGCTGCTCTTGGAGAAGAGCGATGATGAGCACCAAGGGAGCTAGAGCAGATGGCAAACGCTTGCTCTCCTTTCTGCGTCCGTGCGGAGGTGTGTCCACGTGTTCACACCCACACATCTTGTACCTCTTGAATACCACCCCCATTTTGCCCACTTACAGAGAGCAAATTAGAACTCAACTCTCATGGTGACACAGCATTTCTGTTTTTCAGCTTATTGGTGTTCTAGACAGTATAGGCTACTATTCAAGGACCATTAAAAAAAAACAAACACCACCATGAAACCATTAGAAAGTCCAAACCAAAACGTACATCTTTGGTTGTTAAAGTACGTCCAGTGAACTAGCATGTAATCAATGGTTCCAAGGTTTCTTAACACATTCAACTCAGAGTCCCTCTAACTTCAGTGAACATTAAATGTCTAAACCGCCAAATTTAACTTAGAGTATTGACAAAATACTAGGTGTGATGACTGAAAGATGTTTATAAGTAGAATGGACTCATTTGTGGACATTTATTTGTTGTGGTGTTTAAAAAAAATTTATTTGTGTTACGTAATCTCTACACCAAGCGCCAGGCTCCAGCTCTGGGCCCCAGGATCCAGGGTCACATGTGCTTCCTGGTGGAGCCAGACAGGTGCCCCCTATTTGTTGTTTTTGATGAATGGTCTTACTGACTTCTGTTTGGAGGTTGTTTTGGTTTCTGAGTGGCAGGTGGAGAGATTTGACGACATGTCGGTCTGGCTGAGCCCAGGGCCAGGGAGGAAGGGCATTCGCCTGCACGTGTGGCAGGCTGGTGGGCTCCGGCCAGCCACATGACATGTCTGACTTCAGTGGGACGTGCCCAGGAGGACAGTACGACTGGAGATCTGAGTGAGCAATAGAAAGATCTACCACATGTTTATGTACCTGTCGATAGAGACATCTATACCAATAGGTATGTTTTATATGTTTGTAACACAGGGCATATATTACAGAATGTGCTGTGTGCGTTCATATGGTTCCTACGCATCTTCAACGAGCGGTTTCCCCATTCAGGTTTCATCTTTTTGCGATCTATGTGAATAGATTCTTTTTCCCTTCAAAGTGAACGTAATTAAATAAAAGGAATTTTGTATCTGGTGAGCAGGAGAGGGTGCTGGTATGCAAATCCAGAGCTGGCGGTTTGCTGATAGGTAGTGATGAGTCTTGTCCCTTCAGTCACGCCTTAGCGCTTTATCCTTTAAAACAATATGTGCCACAGACAAGCACTTGGCTTTATTTTCCCCCACAAAAGTATCCAGAAAGACCAATATAGTATGGGCCTTTATCTCATCAAGGAATACTTCAATGACATGTTTTTGTTGGTTTATAAGTCAACCATTTAATCAAACACAAGGTATTCCCAAGATGCTTCATGTGGTTCACATGGTGTGAGTGTGTGTGTGTGTGTGTGCGCGCACGTGCGCGTACGTGTTTATATACAAAGATAGAGATGGAGAGACAAAGAGACAGAGAGACCAAGACTCACACAGAAGGAGAGAGTTAGAGCTGTTTTCATTCTCAAGGAGTTTAACCTGAGAACTGAGCCCTGATGCAGTGTTACGATCTGTCGATAGGAAGTCTGGACGTTAACCTTGTAATGTAACTGGCCGTGGCTTACCGTCAGACCTGCTCCAGGCACGACGGCCCCACCCTGGGGGGCTGCCCAAGACACCCAGAGAAGGAAGTCATGAAGCTACTGGAGGTGACAAAATGGTGAAAAGCATCGGGGATCTTAACTAATAAATTGGTTTTGGATGGTTTTGCTGGAGAAGGGTTACATTTCTCGTTGGTGGCCAGGTCCCCATGTGAGGCAGGAGGCCTCCCCCCTCCAGGTGGCAGGGGCTGAGTAGTGGGGGTAGCCTTGCAAGGCACAGAGTTTCTAGAAACCCAGGGGCTTTTCTGAGTTAATTCTCAGCTCCAGCAAAGACATCCCGGATCGTATGCACAGTAGATGTCTGATTTGTAAATAAACTGATAACCCTTGTGACTCCTTGCTGATCAGGGTTAGATTTGGTGGTCAGCTGCCCCTCCACTGCTGGTCACCCACATCAGTATAACCAGGATTCTGAGACAGCCCAGCCTATGGTGAATCTGGCTAGGAAACTTGTCACAGAAAATATACTTGCTTTGCACACGTCGCGTCAGTGGGGAGAGCAGGAAGAGGCCGGCAGAAGGCTGCTCCAAAAAGCCCGGGCTCCCACAGGTCATGGAGGGCCTAGCCACTGTCACTGCACATTCGCTTGGTGCTCTTGTCAGGACGCTGCCTGTTCTCCGGGGCCCCGCTCTTCTCCTGTTGCTCTGTGGATGCCACCACTCAGCCTCTCGGGTCCCGAGCACCCTGGGGCAGAGGCCAGAGCACCAGGCCTGCTCCTGGCCAGTGAGCATCAGGCTTATGCAGACATTCTAGGCAAAGCTCTTTGGAGATCTAGGCCAAGATAAATGGGTACTTGTCACCTAGGAAATCCTTCCAATGAAAACCTTATTTAAATATTGGTGTATTCCTATAAAAAGAAAGAAATGGCTTCTCTGGGCATGTTTTCCTAATTTTTGCTCTTTCCTTTGGTTGAGCAGGTCAGTGACTGGGCTGTGTTCTTACAGGAGTGAGAGGCACTGGTCAGGTCTGTCTGGGTTTCAGTGTGAGCTGCATGGTGTCATTAGCTTACCGTGCATGAAGTCATGCATTGATTTTTTTCCAGGAGAGGTTTACGTTGGCCCGACTCAAGTCTCAGGAAACAAGCAGTGCCTCTTTGGCAGATGTGGTCATCAGATCACCCTATTAAGAGCATAAATGAGTTCATTTATTTTAAATGATCTTGGGAAAGAAGCCTCCAGTGGTCTTGTTATGGACCGCGTGTTCATGTCCCCTTAAAGTCCGTAACTGAGGTCCCAGCCTTCAGTGTGATGGTATCTGGAGGTGGAGCCCTTGAAGAAAATTAGGTTTAGCGGAGGTCGTGGGAGTGGAGTCCCCGTGATGAGATTAGTGTCCCTAAAAGAAGACACACCAGAGCTGTCCCTCTCTACCATAAGAATACAGTGAGCAGGTGGCCATCTGTATCCCAGAAAAGGGCTCATAACAGAACTTGACTGTTCAGACAGCCTGAAGTTGAACTTCCAGCCTCTGAAACTGTGAGAAATAAAAGACCAATGTCTAAGCCCCCTACTCTATGGTATTTATTTTTAAATTTTTATTTATTTATTTATTTATTTATTTATTTATTTATTTTGTGAGAGAGAGAGAGAGAGAGAGAGAATCCCAAGCAGGCTCCGAGCTGTCAGTATGGAGCCTGATGCAGGATTTGAACTCACAAACTGTGAGATTATGACCTGAGCTCACACACATGAGTTGGACACTTAACTGACTGAGCCACCCAGGTTGTCCCTATGGTATTTTTTTTTAAATAGCATCGTGAGCTGAAAAGACAGGCTGCAAAGTAAGAACCCCAGAATTCCCCCAGGGGAAGGAGAGGCGCATAATGTCTGACGCTGTGCTCTCTGCTTCACTGGCTCCCCAGGCTTTTTACCTGGGATAGCATGAGATTGACCTTCGCCTTCGTGTTCTGGCAGATGGATGATCGGAACTGGGAATGTGTGGAGGGAAGACCTCCTCAGAGACAGGCCCACACCGTGCATCTGAAGTCCTCCATTAACAGGGTGGGCCTCGATGGGGTGCCTTCTTACCTAACAAAAATGAGCCAGGAAAAACCAGAGTAATGATGTCCATACTCATTTTCAAACATCCTTAGCACTTCCTCTAAGCACAACAAGAGCCTTTTAAATATCAGAATATTAATGTAGCCCAATGAGAAAGTAGTAGTTTGGATGCAGCGTGCCTGGGGAGGCCCTCTGCTGATGTGGAGGTAACAGAAGTCGCCATCCCGGCGAAGAACAATATCGATGATTTTATATTTGCTTTCGCTCAGTGGCCTGTTGTGAGTTTCTTTCCTGATTAGGCAGGCTGGCAGCGAGAGAGCCCAGGATTCTGTGTCTGTTTCCTCTGATAAAATTCTGAGAATCTCACTGGGGGTTTAGCTACATTAACATCAAAGACACAGCCCAAGGGTAACCGGATTTGGAAAATGGAAAAAGTGAACATTTTACTATTCCCGGCGATCTGCCTCCCTCTTTAGCACTGGCCCAATTTTCTGGTAGGATATTTCCCGTCTGAATACCTCTATTACTGATGACTCAAGGAGAATTTTATCTCTGAGGATCAATGAGTTCAAGTCCAGGGGTGATTATCTTTTTCCTGTATTTTGGGTAAAAGTGAACAATTTTCTGACATTAGCCCCAGCCCTTCACATGAAACACTCACTGTAGTTTACGAATGTTGTGTTTGGGTCTGGCTCCTGTAGATAAGGCAGGATCTGGGCTTGAAGAGGCCCCCCCGTGGAGATGATTTCTGCTCCCAGGGAGCCGAGGGCACGGGTTTCGGTGTTGTGTGGTGTGAGCTTGGTGACAGGCAGATGGGTAAACACGACAGGAACACGTCCCTTCAGTGTTTCTGCCTGGGGAGGTGTGGAAGGTTTCACAGAAGACGTGGCCGTTTGAGAAAATGGTGGTTTGTATCTCAGGGTGGGAAAAACAATTACATCATGGGTACAGTCACCCCAGTTAGGTGAGGTTTTCAAGTTTCAGCAAAATTAACTAAAAGAAGATCTGAGGTCCTTTGTTCCCTTTTGGAGTCGGAGGCATAGCTGCTGGGGGCGGGGAGGGCTGCGACATGGCTGGCTGGCTCTGTGTTTGTGCCCCCTCCATCCCTCCGCAACCGTGAGAGAGTCTGTGTTTCCGCCTTCGAAGGCACTCATTGTAATTTTATGCCTGGTCGCTGAGCATTTTCAAGGCAGTCTGCTGCAGAGCTGCTCAGGTTGCCATGGTGATAAGACCCAGTTCTGCCCTCAAGGTGCTTATGAGTGAAGGGAATGAGATCAACATCAAAATGATTTCAGGGACCTACATCACCCATTGTCACCAGAAAGCCCTGTCTTTGATTCTATAAGTACTAGGCTATTGCAGGAACAAAAAGAAGCATTAATTTAACATTCACTGAAAAAGAAATTTTTAGGACCAAATAGAAACTGTTAAAGGGACATTTTCCTTTCTTTCTTCCTTCTTTCCTTACACTCACCCTTCTATCTACCTCTTCGTCTGTCCATCCACCCATCCATCCACCCATCATTTTATTTGTCCATCTATTCATCCATCTGTCCGCCCATCCCTCCATCCATCTGTTTCTTCATCCATCCATCCATCCAACCATCTACTCATCCATCCATCCATTCGTTCATCTATCTATTATCTATCTATCTATCTATCTATCTATCATATATCTCTGTCTATCTAGATTCTAGATTTCTGGCAAGTCAGAGCCTTATTACAAACACTGGAAATTATTCTTAGTACAGGAGGGATTCAGCAGATGGGAATTGGAAAGGTGGAGACACGTCATATTTTTCACTGTACTGTGTTTTGGGGGAGTGGGACAGCTGAAAAACAGGCAGGTGCATAGGAAGGGGGGGTAAGGGTCCTGGTCTCTTTCCTTTTCAAAGCCCTTAATTCACACTTCTGCCATGTAAGTCTCTTCTCACTAAGTTAGTTTTTACATGTTGTTCCACTGCCGTTCGAAAGTGATTCACAACAGGGCTGTTTACCGCGTAGAGCAAACTCCACCAGACACTGGGAATGACGGGCATATTGGATGAGCTGTTTGAGTCCACCGTTCCAGAAGGAACCCACCAGCGGGGTCCTGAAAGAGCCAGAGTAGACAGAAAGTCTACTAAGTGTCAGCCTGCAGAGAGAAGACATTCCCATTCTCAAAATTAGAAATGGTGTTGAAGGTTATAGCTCAAAACAAAACAAAATGTTCTTGGCTTCTGATCTCCTGACACACGTAGACACATGGCTGAAGACGTGTTCATATAATATTTAAAAAACGAATGAAAGAAAGAGAGAAAAGGAGAAAGGGAGAAAGAAAGAAGAGAAAGAAAACCAAACAAGGAAAGTATGGTCCTGGAGCATCTGAGAGAGAGAGAGAGAGAGAGAGAGAGAGAGAGAGAGTGTATAAAACACCCCTTCGGCTCTGAAGATATTGGGTCAGCCTAACATGCCACTTGGTTTCCTATCAAGAGTCACCAGGGGAATACGGCTGCTGATTAAAGCTTCTACAGATTAGCTGGTGACCAGGGAAAGAATCGTTTCTTCCTGCCTTCGCTTCCCTGTGTGGGTGAAGGATGGTGGCATAATAAAATGGCAGAACAGTGGGATTCCAAACTGAGTATTTCACGTCTCAAACCAGCTATTGTCCAAGTTTTTTTTTCTTCTTAGAGCCAATCTCGTAGAACTTTTATTTTGTGCATGTGTTAGAAGCCCGGTGATTTGTGAGGAGGACTCCCGGGACTCAGCATATGATTTTACTCACTGCTGTGATTTATTGCAGCGAGAGGGTGCAGAGCAAAACCAGCAAAGGGAAGAGGCGCGTGGGGATGAGTCTGGAGGATTCCAGGCACAAGCTTCCAGGACTTTTCTCCCCTTGGAGCTGCGTAGAACACACTTAGTCCCGACCGCCAGACTAATGACAGCAAATGTGAAACACTGTCTCCCAGGCAAATAAGAGATGCATTAGGGATTCAGTGTGCCGGGGTTTTACTGGAGGCTGCACATGTGGGCACCCTCTGCCTGGCATATACCAAAATTCCAGACTCCCAGAAGGAGAGCAGGTGTTCTGGTGTCCCGTAAGCCATATTGTTTGTATGGTGTAGGCATAGTAAGGTGGCGGGGACGCTCCTGAAATTCCAGTTCCCAGACCCCTACCAAGCAGCAGCCTCACAAACAGGCTTGTCCAAGGAAAATAGCTCCAGATGTCCACTCCTTTCTGTACAGGGCTGTTGTCTCAGCGATGGCGACACATCGTTTTTACCTGCTCACTTACGTTCTGAATGTGCCCAGCATCAGATGCTGGAGAAAGTGAGTGAATAACACAGCCTATATTTATTTAAAAAAATTTTTTTTAATGTTTATCTATTTTTGAGAGAGACAGCACAAGCAGAGGAGGGGCAGAGAGAGGGAGACACAGACTCTGAAGCAGATCCAGGTTGTGAGCGGTCAGCCCAGAGCCTGACGTGGGGCTCGAACTCACGAACTGTGAGATCATGACCTGAGCCACACAGGTGCCCCTGCACAGTCTACACTTTAAAGGTTTTATCACCTCATATCCATGTCGCCGCTGTGTTTAGGCAGATCTTACCCCAATTTTTAAAATATCCCCAAACAGATTTTCCCCTTGCCTCCACCTAAACATAAACATAGTTTCATTTTTTCTTCTTGCTAATAGGGACCTTCTGCCTGCTCTCGCTCTGATGTTTGGTTCTTTCTAGATATAAGAAACAGATGGTCAGCCAAGTCAGTCCGTTCTAATTTGGACCCAAGTGCATTTTCTTCTGGTCTTTAGTTCATCTGTGAGATTTTATTTTAGGAACATTGAAGAGAAGCACAGGATCATTTGCAAAGTAATATCAGGCGGTGATGGCAATAATACGGTCATTATTATCATCAGGCGAAAATCGGATGTCATGAATCGAAATATATTTGGGCTCTGCACCATTCTGTAAGAAAGCAGGACTCACGATTTATGGACATAATCTTTGACTCAGAATGAGAGATCGGCATGAATTCAAGGTCAAGACCTGAGTTAAGGGTAGATTGTATATTATGAGGCTTTTGGTACTTCTTCCTGTCAACCCAAGTGCAGGAACATCCCTCCCCAGGTGGGCTGGTGGCAGGAGCTTCCAAAAGCCACCAGGGCCTGCTAGCCCTTTGTGGGTTCGCATCCGGGCAGATGAGACAGGGCACAGATGTCCCAGCAGCCTAGACTCCCCCATGGCCAGTAGAGGCCCCTGGTCAGGGTGGTTGCTGCCATTTTTATTTTCTCTTCTCCAGCCTATTGGGCATTGCCAGAGGCCAGGTACGCTGGCCATTCCCACCAGTCCATTTTCACTGGCTCTTCATTGTTTCCCCAAGATTTGTGGGTATTTCTGTTGATTGCTTATATGTTGCTGACAGTGGATTTCCCAAGCTTTTCCTCGGGAGTCTGAAAAATTCCCACTCTTAGCCCCTCATGGGTCTGTTCTCCAGTCTCCAAGAGAGTCACTTTCTACTTCTGGAGTCTGAGCCCTGCTCTCGCATTTGACACCTCCTACCTCAGACATGGTCTTCATGTTTCCTGTCACAGGAAGATGCAGATAGATACAGACGATCCTGTCCAGTGTGCCCCCCACCCCCATACTGCTGTCAGGACACCCCTTGCTTGTCTCAGACCTGGGTTCACATCTGCCATCATCTCTCTAGTGATTATCATATTTCTTATGACACAGATGCTCTGGGACTTTTGCAACTTTCATGTTTCTGTTTCTGTTCATACATTTTTCTTTCTCTTGGAAAACGTACTGAAAGGAGAGTCTGAATTCACTACTCTTCCTAATCCTGCGTGGTCTGGGCTCTACCATTTGCACGCTACTGAAACTTACATTTTCAAGGTCACCTATGACTTCCTGCTGTCACACCCCAAGGGCAAGTTCTCTGACTTCCTTGAAGAATCAGTGTTGTTGACCTTCTCCTCCGTTGGTTGCCCTCCTTTGGTTGGCAAACTACTGTACCCTGTCTGTTGACTTTCTCCTCTTCCATTATTTCTGTGTTGTCTCTTGCCTTATCTTTTCTCCTTGCTCAGAAGTGTAAATAGACCCGCAAAATCAGTCTTCATCCCCTCTACTTTCAATCTCTACTTTCTTAACTGGTCATTTCATTTCTTTCCCAGGACTCCGTCCATCACATCTGTGTAGGTGACCCTAACCCTGGACCTGTCTTCTCTCCCCGGCTTGTTTATTTCCTACTATCTGCTCCTTTCCTGCCACCTCGAACAGAGCATAACTAAAGCAGAATTTAGCATTTCTACCAACCAGTAATTCAATTTGCCTTTGAATCACTCCTTTCTATGTTTCCAGATTGTAACTATTAGTATCCAAAGTATCAAAAACAAGGTGATAAACAACACACACTAAAACAACAGAAATGTATTCTATGGCAATTCTGGAGACTGGAAATACAGAATCAAAATGTCAGCAGGGACCTGCTCTTGGTGAAGGCTCTAGGGAATGGTCCATTCTATGCATTTCTCCCAGTTTCTGGTGGTTGAGGTGGTCCTTAGCATTTCTAGCTTTAGATGCATCATTACAATCTCTGCCTCTCTTGTCACATGGCCTCTGTCCTGTGCGTGTGCCTCTGTGTCTCTTCTTATAAGGACACCAATCTGATTGGATTAAGGTCTCCCCCTCTTCTAGGATGATCTCATCTCAACTAATTACATTTATGATGACCTGATTTCCAAATAAGGTCATATTTCGAGGTTCCAGGAAGGACATGAATTTTGGGAGGAGGCTTTTCAACCCAATACATTAACAGATCCTTCTGGTTCCTTTTGACACTCTCTCACGCCTATTTTACATCTTTTTATCTCCTGCTTGACAACTGAAAAATGTATATTAAATGAGATCCTTAAATGGAAATAACTCCAAGAGGAAGGAAACAACAAGCGGAAAGTTTCAGGAAGAAGTGCCCACACCTGAGCGAGTGTTCCTGGGCCGCCCCTCGGCCTGGCCTCAGCTGTGTCAGAACGCCAGCTGGCAGCCACAGCACCAGCTGCTGCTCGTCAGCTGTATGTCGCCTGCCCTTGTGTCACACTGGGCTGGGGGCCAGGGTGGGAACAGAATCAAGATGTTCCAGACCCAGTGCTCCAGGGACTCTAGGCAGACTGCTTGACTTGTATTTTCAGATCATGCTGTGGACTGAATGTTCCCCCACATTCAGAAGCCCTGACCCCTTTAGGGTCTTTAGTTAGTAAATAAAGTTCAGTGAGGTCCTAAAGGTTGGGCTTTAATTCAGTAAGACTACAGCCTTGTCCGAAGAGGGAGAGAGACCTGTGAGCACACAGTGAGAAGGAAAGAGGCTGTCACTGGAAGCTGATCATCCTGCCCCCCTAATCTCTGACTCCAGCCTCCAGAATGTGAGAAGTACATTCCTGTTGTTGAAGCCCCTCAGTCCATGGTATTTTGTTATGTCAGCCTGAGCTGACTAATACAGATAAAATGCGTATAAACTCATTTTCTCAATGTAATTTTGCAACTTCTGAATGCCACGTGTTACACTGCTCCCTACCCAGCTTTCTTTCCTGCACAGAAACATGAGTAAATAACATATATGAAGGAATCTGATGATAAAATGAGCTCTCATGCTTTTAATAAAGAAGTCTATTTTTAGGAGCAGTGTTTTTTTTGGGAGGGGCAATTTAAAGTCCTACACTTCCCTCTTCTCAGGGAAGGGGGACATTTATAACTGGAAAAATGAATAATAAATTCCCCAAGTGACTTGTCACCTGAAAACTTATATGCAATATAAAGTTTCCCATTTGAGTGAAATCATATGGCATTTGTTGTATACCTGAAGCCAATGTAACATTGTGTTAAATTAAAAAATTAAAAAAAATTTCCCCCCAAAGAACCCCAAATTCGAAAGTCAATCCCAAAGTGACTATTTTTGTTGGATAGACAATCACTTAAGATTGAAACATCTACAATGAAGCACTGCGTGTCCAGTGTGGGGAACTGATGAAAATATTTACAGAATATTTTAATCTGTTTAGTTTCTGGAAATAGAGTGATAATGCACACTATTGGATGTCCAGAATTGGGCTTTTCAAAGAATTGAAGATCTCCAGCACATGTTCTGTGTGAACATAGTCAAGATGTTCTCTGTAGAGAAGCTAATAAGCAAGTACAGTAAATAAGCAGATATAAGCTGTTTTTAAAATCTTCATGTGGGTCACACCCTCTTCCAGGGAAGGTTTCAGGCTTCTGTTCACCTTTCATTTTGCCAACAGTCTGCATGAGGTCTTGGGTTTGAACTTAGGAAAGACCTGGCTTTGGGTCCTAACTTCACAGCTGTGAGAGATTCAACAATTCATTACTTCTCTGTAGAATTGGACACAGTGTTTTGATAAAGTTTAGACATTCCAGGGGATGTGCTCCATGAATTATAGATACCTGACCAATTCTTGGTCTCTAGCTATGCAGTTGTCTATTTAGTCTAAAGGCACAAGGATGGACCCTGAAACTGGTGTCTCGGTCCACGTTCCCAGCCCATCACAGACCACACTGTGACCTTTGGCTAACGATGTAACTTTTCTGTGCCTCGATCTCCTTGATTGTAAATGAGAGCAACAATAACAATAACTACATCATAAGATTGTTGTAATGATTAAATGAGTTAATGTACATAAAGTGACTAGAACAGTGTTTGACATAGTGTTGGCATTGTTGTTGTTTTTATTTGTCTTCTATCTAAAGTAGCCTGTTCCAGAAAGCAGGTGCGCAGGACTATATGGTTTCCAAACAAATAAGAAACTTCTTTTTTTTTAAATGTTTTTTACTTATTTTTGAGAGAGAGAGACACACACACAGCATGATCAGGGGAGAGTCAGAGAGAGAGGGAGACACAGAATCCAAAGACAGGCTCCAGGCTCTGAGCTGTCAGCACAGAGCCCGATGCGGGGCTCAAACCCACGAACTGCGAGATCATGACCTGAGCTGAAGACGGATGCTTAACTGACTAAGCCACCCAGGTGCCCCAAACAAATAAGAAACTTCTTGTGTGAGCTAGTTCAGGATTGAAAGCAGAAATAATTCTATTTAAGAAGAGTTACTAAAATGCCAGGTATGCTGAATGATGAAATCCTGTAATTCAACATTAAAGTGCTAGAATGCTGCTAAACTAATACTCTGTTGTATTTTTATCAAAATAAACGTGCCTCCTTTATTAAATATTTACCATTTTTTTTCACTTAGAGAGAGAGAGTGTTGAGAACAGGGGGGAAGGAGAGAGAATCTTAAGCAGGCTCCATGCTGGAGACTGATGTGGGCACAATCTCAGGACCCTGGCATCATGATCTGAGCCAAAATCAAGAGTCAGACACTCGATCACTGAGCCAGGCAGGTGCCCCAAATGTTTACTTTTCTTTAACAGAAATCAGATGACATAAAATGAGCCACACACTAGAATAAAAGGCTCTTATTTTTTGCCTTACCCTGGAAGTAACTCAGAAGGCAGGTCTGAGGAGAAGTTTGAACTCACATTGAAGCACTTGCAGCACTTTTGGGTCAGTAACTAGCTGACGATGTATGTTAGGTTCTGCAGAACAGCTTCCAGTTTCCCCAGAGGTGGTGACTGTCAGCAGCCCCCTCTTCCCAGATGAGAACATTGAGGCTCAGAGTGCTTCAGGCACTCACCCAAGGCCTTGCCTTGCAGTTCTTCCTGTCTGGAACGTAGGGATTCTGCCTTCTGAACAGTCTTTCGGTTTTCTACGGCACCCAAGTGTGTAAGCACCAACAAAGATTGCCACTTGAATGACAGACAACTTGTCACAGCTATATAACTTGAGCGTAGTGACTTATTTAAATAAGAAAACCCTTTCCAAATATGGTATGGTTCTGGATAGTGGACACATCTAGGACATTTACACAGTTAGGGCACAATATGCTTAATGATTTTGGAAAAAGCTTTCAACCAAAAAAAAATCCAAATAAATGAAACTGTCTAGGATAAAAATAATTTTCTTACTTTCATTTTTATTTAAAATCACCCCTTCCCCCTGACCTCAAGTATAACATTAGGATACCATAGTAACTTGATAGATATTTAATGAATGAATGTTGACTGAGCAACTATTCCATCAAATTGTGATATTTTCTTTCAAATTATTGGTAATGCTTTAAAAAGAGTTTCACTTTCCTCTATATTTGTTCTACTGTCCGGAGCCCATTTCACACCAGCTTGGCCCCCGTGCAAAGTGCTCTTTCATAGCAGACTTTCACAAAATGGTGCTCTTGTAAGGGAGACGGATATTCCAGAATCCTCAGTATTTATTAGTCCCAAAGCAGAAGCTTCCTCCCATTATTTTCATGAAATGATTTTATTTTTATAACCTTACAGTTTTATGCGGTGACATGTGTTAAAATACGCCACTGAGGGATGGACAATGGAGATCCTCACATGCCAAGCCCTTTAGAGACATTTTAGAACATTTCTTAATGCACCAGGCCCACAGTCGAGCCTTTGTTCCTCTCATCCTTACTCATTTCTCTAAAGGGAGGCTCGTGCACACACACACACACACACACACACACACACACACATCCTCAGTAAACACAGCCAACCCTTATGGATGGCTTTTGTATGTGAGGATGCTTGTTTCAAACACGAATCAGCGGGCTTCACCAATTTTTGATGCTGCATCTGAGAACAATAGAATTTCTGTGTGGAGGAGGGTCAGAGTGTCTTTCTGATGCAGATGGCGGAGCCCAGGGGGGGGTCACGTGGTGAGCAGCAGGCATGGCGGCTGCCTCGCTGGTGCGTTCCCCCATGTGGTCTGGGTGCGGACAGAGCGTTTTTCGTCTCTATCACAGGATCACATTTCATGTTGAAGAATTATTTCATGGAGAAAAAGGAGTCGCCTGGGTGGTGGATGGCAAAGTGGGTTCTCAACCTGGGATTTTTTGTGTGGTTATTTGACACTAGTAACATGAAGATATTTCATTAATGTCATTTAAGTACTTGCTGTATGTAAGGCGTTCTTTTTAGAGTCGCCATTTGTAATTATGTGACCACATAAGAGGTGCACAGGTGAGATCGAGGTACCCACTTAGGATTTATTTAAAGTCTGTGTTTATTGTGCTAAAGGAGCTGCCCCCACTAGCGAGTGCTTGGCGCTGTTGATTTAAAAACAGTTCATTGAAAACTGTGAGTTTTAAGTTTCTGGGTGGCTCTCCATCGGTTGAGTGTAACTCTTGATTTTGGCTCAGGTCATGGTCTCAGGGTCCTGGGATTTAGCCCCACGTCAGGCTCTGTGCTGAGTGTGGAGCCTGTTTGAGATTCTTCCCATCCTTCTCTCTCTCTCACCTCCCTCTGTCCCTGCTCACCTGCTTGCTCGCTCTCTCTCTCTCTCAATTAAACAAAATGTAACATTCTGAGTTTCTGAGTTTTATTCCAATATCCAGTATTTAAAGTGCATGTCGATGCAAACAAGATGTTATATAGCTGGGAATGTGGGTAGTTTCTAAACTATACATAGATTCCTTTAGAGGTAGAAATGTTTATTTCAACGTTTCTAGACTTTTCTTTGGATCAGGGACCAGCTAAAGAAGTGATGAGAGCTATAGAACCGTAAATCCCCAGAAGACACATGAGCCCCCAAACCTGCATGATTTCTAGGCCTTTTCTGCTTCGCTCCAATCTTGCAGCCCATCTACAGCCTCCCAATGCCATGGTCACCTGCCCTCACCCAGACTAACTGGATGTTCTTCCCGGTGAAGCCTTCTGATAGAGGTCTTGGGTAGTGCGTTTCTGTTTGTTGGTTTTTTTTTTTTTAAGCTAAGTTTGGCCTTGAAATCTTCAGCCTTCTCCTTTTTCTGATCTCTCATTTGCCCTCATTCTTTCCACCCCCTCGGTTATGCACACATTTCCTCTGCTTCTGTGCCCAGTGCCTGTACCGGTGGTTTTCACTGCAATTGTTCTTGTACCGGGAAAAGTGAGAGGTTTTATAAAAAGCCTTCATCAAGTCATTTTCAAACTACAGATGATTAGGAAAGAAAGGCCATACTGAGTCTCCCCCTCCTTAATTAGATGGTGAAATTTTTAGTTCTTGGCATTGTTATCTGTTTGAATTGAAACCCTATCATTGAGAAAGCCAAAATGAACTTGAAACCGAGGAGGGCCATTTCCCAAAAGGGAACACAGCCAGACTTGAACCCTCCGCGGAACGCCAAAGCGCACACCATCTGGATGCCTGTGACACGTGTCTATGGCTCTGGTTTCCGAGTTACAAGTCATTTGTTCTTTAAAACATAATTATTCTAGGATCCAGGAGTTAAAAAGAAATTGACTAAGTTGCAAATTCCTGCCATGAATAATCAAATGTTGATGAGAAGTGTATCTTAGCCTTGTAGATATTCTTTAAATGACCCACGGACATTATCCAGGGCTTCTAAACTTTGCATTGTCTTTATTTTTTTTCACTCTGTGTCCCAGTCTCGGTCCCAATCATGTCCCTCTTTTGCTGAATTTTGCTCTATCTCTGGCCACTGAGGAAAAAATATACCAAGGCACGTTTCAGATTTTTCCTCTTCTGCTGAATTCGGGGCCTTCTCTCCAGCAAGGGAAGGAAGCCTGAGCACCTAATGCTGGCTGTGCCTTCAGTGACTCTCCAGTAAGAGGTTTCCATGGACCTCTGAAGTCAATTTTATGTATGGGATGTGAGAACCTCTGATTTCCTTGGGGCCTGATGAGTGATTTTCATTGGTCTCCTTGTAGAATTTATTTAAGGTCCTGAACACGTGAACCCAGGTTTATTTTCCTGAATCCCTGGCTCTTCGTTTACTGGATTCGATTCGTTGCTACAAAAAAAATGCATTCATATACGTTCCTCTCTTCCTTTCTCAAAACTACCAAAGTCTTTATTTTATTTTATTTTATTTTTTTGTTTATTTAAAAATTTTAAATGTTTATTTGTTTTTGAGAGAGAGAGAGAGACAGACAGACTATGAGGGAGGGAGGGGCAGAGAGAGAGGGAGACACAGAATCTGAAGCAGGCTCCAGGGTCTGAGCTGTCAGAACACAGCCCGACTCAGGGCTTGAACTCATGAACCATGAGATCATGACTAGAGCTGAAGTTGGACACATAACCAACTGAGCCACCCAGGCATCCCCCAACGTCTTAATTTTAAATGTCTTTAATTTTATGTTGAGATTTTTAAAAAGAAATACTTTGTAGATGGTGAGGGCATGCATAATTATCATCTTTCAAGAGAAGTGATATATACGTAGCATATGCATTCATCACTGATGATCTCAGATTTTATACCTGTTTGCTGTACCTGGGAAAAATATATATCCAAAGTTGCCTTGGTTTTCCATTTGGAATCTAAGATTGGGTTACTTCTTAGTAATGGTGGCTATTGATTTATAGATTTTTTAAAATGTTTATTTAGTTTTTAAGAAAGAGAGAGAGAGACAGAGAAAGAGAGGGAGACACAGAATCTGAAGCAGCTCCAGGCTCTGAGTTGTCAGCACAGAGTCCGACACGGGGCTTGAACTCTATGAACTGTGAGATCATGACCTGAGCCAAAGTCTGATGCTTAACTGACTGAGCCACCCAGGCGCCCCAATTTATACATCTTTTATATACACCCTTGTGAGATTGCTATTCAGAAGTAGAGTTGGAAGGCCTGTGGCGGTGTGATTTAGGGGATTTCTGTTTTGGAGGGTCATTAAATTGGAACAGCATGAGTGTTGATGTCCTTAACTGCCTTGTGTAACAGCAGGACATCCAAGGTGGTGGGAGTAGGCACCCACGTAAAGGTTCAGCAAATCCTTTGTGTACATAAGGTTATTAGATGAGATGTAAAATCCAATTTTACAGAAAAGTGTATTTGTTTGTTAATAACTGTCATATGCAACCAGAACTTAAAGCAATTTAGGATGCGCTTTTTCCTTTCATGTAAATTTGGCTTATTTATCTCCAGTCTCCAATCCTTTTCTAAAAGAGGTAGGTGGGACAGAAACTATGAATTAGGGGCGGTTGCTTGAGCTCGGGTATTGGCGTGGGCGTCCTGTGCCATGGTGTGCCACCAGGTGGAAACGAGAGAAATCCGCTAGAAGAGAGGAGGGCAAGTTAGCCACAAGTGTGTGTTTCTCCCTGCGCCCATGGTCTCCTGACGGCCACGCAAGTGCTTGTTTTTCTTTCCTACTGACCTGCTTTGTGGACAGGCTTGTGCGGATCGCACTGCTCTGACAGTCCGGGAGTGTGCCACCAGCTTAGTGCCTGTGGCCTGGGAGAAATACTGAACTCCTAGTCGTCCTCATCAGCGGTGAGAGAGATCCACCAACACTCCTTCCTGTGAGGTCATGCCATGAATTCTGAGATGGCAGCTGAAACTACTTTTTAGAGTAAATGTGCAAAGTGTAAGTGAGTGTGTGTGTGTGTGAGTGTGTACGTGTGTGTTATATATGGCCGTAGAGTGGGGTGAGAGGTGTGGTTTCGTCACTTGTAGCAACAGACATTAGCCAGTATTTAGTTCTTTAAACCTTTTTAGGGGCACCTGGGTGGCTCCGTCAGTTAAGCATCTGACTTCAGCTCACCTCATGATCTCATGGTTTGTGAGTTTGAGCCCCGCATCGGGCTCGGTGCTGACAACTGGAAGCCTGAATCCTGCTTCAGATTCTGTGTCTCCCTCTCTCTCTGCCCCTCCTCCCCTCATGCTCTGTCTCTTTCTCAAAAACAAATGAACATTAAAAAAACCCCACCTTTTTGATACCTGGGATTTTCTCCAAATTAACCCAGTGTGTGTAGGGGAGGGGGGCGGGATGGAGCAGGAGAAGATCATTGCTGAAATAGGAGACAGCGAGGTGGACTTCCCGTATGGTCATATTTATCTTTTGTGTAGGTTTAAAACACTCTCTAATGAGAAGCTGAGGGAAAAACACCTGGCTAACAAACCCTAAGACTTTATTTGAACCTTCCGAGTACACGGCTAGACATGAACTGTTGGCCCACCATCAAGCCAGAAAGAGGCAGATTATGAATGTCATATTTTAAAAATTAATGACACATTAAGTGCAGTGTTGTATTCCTGCTGGTTATGAGCTCTGAAATTCTGGGACGCCACTAGAACCATAAAAAGAATGTCCTTTAAAATTAGTGGTGCTTCTCCAACTTGAGCGTGTTCCTTCTCAGTTAATGAGATGGCATATTTCCGACCAGCATCTCCTAAGCTGTGTCCATGGAGAGGTTGTCAGGATAGGAGACGTTAATGGATTCTGGGCTTTAAAAAATTAGGGAAGAGTATATTAGACAATAGGAACACAGCTTTTTACGATAGGACCACGGACTATGAATCCCACGTGATCACAGCAATTTTTATTTTTATTCACTTTTATCTTCTAAGACCATCTATGGCATTCCTTAGAATGCAGTTTGGGAAACTGTATGTTGGAATTGAAGGCCACTAAAGCTGATTTATATAAAAGTGTTCCTTAGGGGCACCTGGTGGCTCAGTCGGTTAAGCGTTCGACTTCAGCTCAAGTCATGCTCTCGCACTTTGTGGGTTCAAGTCCTGCGTTGGGCTGACGGCTTGGAACCTGGAGCCTCCTTTGGATTCTGTGTCTTCCTCTCTCTCTGCCCCTCCCCCCACTCATGCTCTGTCTCTCTCTCTCTCTCAAAAATATATAAGCATTAAAAAAATGTTTCTTTAAACCTTAGGTTCAGTGCTTCAGGGTTGAGTATGGGCTAGATGTTGTCATAGGACCAAATACCACCCATGGGAGGAACAATCTGAAAATTCTGTTTTTTGGAATCTGGTATACAGGTGTCTCTGACTTTGTTGGATTTGGATTCTGTTTTGTACGTCTTTAGGCATCATTTTTATTTTTGGGACTGTAAAGCAAGACACAGTCATGGCCAGTTCCAGAATAGCCTGTAGAGAGTGGGAAGGAAAGGATGCATATTGATGGGGGAATGAAACAGCAAGAGGGAACCAGCCACTTGGGTCCTCAAGTGAGTCAAAGACACCTAAGAGGGACGAGTGTGGGAGGCAGGCAAGGCCATTGTGTCAGACCACTCAGCTCAGTCAAGAAGTTTGGATTTTTTGTGGGGATGATGGAAAACTTGAAATTTGGGCAAGGGGCTGGTGTGACTGTGGCTGCTCTATGGACAACAGTGGAGGGTCGGGAACAGATGGATCACTGGATGGGTGGGCACGAGATACACTGGATACTTGGTCACATGGTAACATGGTGACAGAGAGGATGACGGATCTGGGAACTATTTGGGGAAGATTTGGCACGTTGGCTGCTAGATTGGGTGCAACAGGAGACAGAAGAAAGTTGTTGGCTTACGGAGTTTACTGGATGGCAGTCCCATGAACACGTGGAGAAACCATATTATTTAATTTCAGCAATCAGAAATTGATCAGCTTTAATAATAGGGAAAATGCCTTAGGAGTTCTCCTCTTGGGGGTGGGTGGGAGAGGAGGCCTTACGTCAGCCCCTTAGGCTCTCCAGAAATGTCTTGAGGAAGCTGGTTCAAGACCTGCTTCTCCTGCCTCTTTGTTTCGATGGCCCTGTCATCCTGTGTCATCGTGTGCTCTACCTGACTTACCTCGCCTCTGCCTCACTCCCCAGCTTCACCCTGCTCTTCTGGGCCAATTCAGGTTGGTCCACATCAAGGCGAATGAATGATGTAGGCCTTTGAGACAAGAAGGTGGGCTTCTTCCTCAACTGCCCTGCTCTGAACCCTGTACCACAGCTGACCGCGCACAGTGGCGATCAGCGACCGTTCAGTTTCACTTACGTGATCTATGCACGTAGGTAAAAATACCGTGACCACCTTTCTGCTCCTCTGGGTGGATGTGTTTTCTCAGACAAGTGCTGTCCCGTGTCCCCTCGCCCACTGGTGCCCAGCTACCATGGAGTTGCCATGGCGGCTGGCTTTGGTTTGTCTTCACCACCTTGAACTCTCTTTTGCCCATGGTTATCCCCTCTCTACTCTTGGTTCATGAGTGCAGACTTCTCTTTCTTTTCCGGTCTCCTCCATTAGTCTTCTCTTCTTTAGGAGACACTCTTTCCACCTCTTCTAAGTTTTACAATTTCTAACCTTCAGGTCATTTTCTTCTCCGCCTTTGATCTCTCTCCGAATATTCCTTCATTAAGGAGAGCACGTAAATTTTCTTCTAAACTCACGCAGGGAGGAAAATAAAATTTTATGTCTCTATGAGAAAGTAAATGCAGTGAAAGACTGTAATGGAGTTTCTTTGCAGAAACTTTATGTGGTCATGTTTCTAATTAGAACATGGACATAAATCTTGTCCTTTCCCACTTGTTTCATGCCATGTCCTGCACGGGTCCTTCCTCACTTCTGCTTTAAAGTGGGATGTGCTGTCTTATAAGGGAATAGCAGTATTCCTTGATGAACACCAAGCATTTTCTCTGTACGAGTTACACGAAAAACACATATCTGACTTGTCTTCTCTTTATTCTAGCAGTTGATGTTTTCAGAAGAAATGCTGTCACCTGTGCGAAAGCAGTCGGAGGCTGATTTTTAAAAATAAAATGTGGTGGAGGGGCATCTGGGTGGCTCAGTAGGTCAAGCGTCCGACTCTTAGTTTCAGCTGAGGCTGTGACCCCAGGGTCACAGGATCAAGCCCCACGTTGGGCTCCGTGCTGAGTAGGGAGCCTGCATGGGATTCTATCTCTCCCTCTGCCCTCCCCTGCTTTCTCACACTGTCTCTCTCTAAAATAAAAACAAATACATGAATAAAGTGTGGAGGAGACCTTGATACACCCATGTTCATAGCAGTACTGTTCACAACGGCCAAAGGGTGGGGGCAGCCCATGCGCCGCTGACAGAGGACTGGGTGAGCGGAATGTGGTGCGTGCAAGAGAATATTATTCAGCTTGAAGAAGAAAGGCAATTCTGACATGTGCTCCAGATGAACAGATGTTGAGGACCCTCTGTTGAGTGAAATAGGTCTGTCATGATATGGAAAGTACTGCATGATTCCACCTCTATGAGCTCCCTAGAGGAGTCAGATTCACATAGACACAGAAACAAATGGGGGTGCCAAGGACTGGGCAGAGGGGAAAATGGGGAGCTGTGGTTTAAGGGGGACAGAGCTTCAGTTTTGCAAGATGGAAGGTGGATGTGGTGATGGGTGCACAGTTAGTGTCAGTGTACTTAATGCTACTGGACTGTATCTTAAAAATGGTTAAGACAGGGGGCACCTGGGTGGCTCAGTTGGTCGAGCATCTGACGTTGGCTCAGATCATGATTTCACGGTTCGTGGGTTCGAGCCCCGCGTCAGGCTCTGTGCTGTCAGCCTGTCAGGGCAGAATCTGCTTCAGATTCTCGGTCCTCATCTCTATGTCCCTCCCCAACTCGTGCTCTCCCCAAAATAAATCAATAGTAAAAAAATGGTTGAGATAGTAAATTTCATATTATACATATTTAACCACAATTAAAAATTTTTAAGGTAAATTATTTCATCTTCTTCCTTTAAATAATTACATGGGAAAATGGGAAAACTGATTTTGTTCCAGGTAAGACCTAGGTGAGTTAACTAAATGGTATCATATGTGTAACACTGTATTTTACAAACAACTTTAAAGATCATAGGAATTATTTTGCCCTAGTATTTTTTATGTCTTAATTATTATTGTTTTAAATTTTATTTATATCCAAGCTAGTTAACATAGTGTAAACATGGTTTTTGGAGTAGAATTTAGTGAGTCATCCCTTACCTGTAACACCCAGTGCTCATCCCAATAAATACCCTCCTTAATGCCCATCACCATTTAGCCCATCCCCCCACCCACACTCCCTCCATCAACCCTCAGTTTGTTCTCTGTATTTATATTATTTTTCCTTCCCCTTCCCTGTGTTCATCTGTTGTGTTTCCTAAATTCCACATGAGCGAAACCATATGGTATTTGTCTTTCTCTGATTGACTTATTTCACTTAACATAATACACTCTAGTTACATCCATGTTGTTGCAAATGACAAGATTTCCTTCTTTTTGATCATTGAGTAATACTCCATCGTGTGTATACACCCCGTCTTCTTTATCCATTCATCTATCAATGGACATCTGGGCTCTTTCCATACTTTGGCCCTTGTTGATAGCGCTGCTGTAAACACTGGGGTGCAGGTGTCCCTTCGAAGCAGCATTTTTGTGTCCTTTGGAAAAATTCCTAGTAGTGCAATTATTGGGTTATAGGGTAGTTCTATTTTTAATTTTTTGAGGAACCTTTATACTGTTTTCCAGAGTGGCTGCACCGGTTTGCATTCCCACCAGCAGTGCCCAAGTGTCCCCTTTCTCCACATCCTCGCCAGCATCTGTTGTTTCCTGACTTGTTAATGTCAGCCACTCTGACAGGTGGGAGGTGGTGTCTCATTGTGGTTTTGATTTGCATTTCCCCGATGTTGAGCATCTTTTCATGTGTCTGTTAGCCATCTGGATGTCTTCTTTGGAAAAACGTTTGTTCATGCCTTTTGCCTATTATTTTCTTTATTTTGAGGTGGGGGAGGGGCAGAGGAAGAAGCAGAGAGAATCCCAAGCAGATTCTCTACTGTCAGCATAGAGACTGATGCAGAGCTCGATCCTGTGAACCGTGAGATCATGACCTCAAGAGTTGGATGCTTAACTGACTGAGCCACCCAGGTACTGCTGTCCTGGTATTTTTTAAAGGAATGTGGTTGGGGCGCCTGGGTGGCTCAGTCAGTTAAGTGTCCGAATTCAGTTTAGGTTTGTGGGTTTGAGTCCTGCTCTGGACTCTGTGCTGACAGCCCAGAACCTGGAGCCTGCTTCCGATTCTGTGTCTCCCTCTCTCTCTGCCCCTCCCCCATTCATTCTCTTTTTCTCTCTGTCTCAATAAGAAATAAACATCAAAATATTTTTTGAAAAAAGAAAAAGAATGTGGTTGATGGCATTGAATTTGGATGTTTTAAATTATAGCCATATGTTGGAAAAAGCCCTTAGAAAACAAAAAACAAGTAAATGTTAGACTTAAAAAATGTAATAACAATCGGAAAATATGATAGTATTTTACCAGTGTTAATTTTCTTTAATGCTTTGGTTGCCTGAATGGCAGATAGCTGGGGTATAAGCTACAGGAAAGTGGAGATTTTGATCTGTGTTGTTAATGTCCAGGATAGTAGGTGGCACCAAGTATAAACTCAGTGAATATTTGTTTAGTGAGTGTATTTGGGGAATCTGCATACTAGTCACTATTCGAGCGTGTGGTGTGTAAACCACTACTTTCCTTACCCAATCATTTGGAACTTCTGAGAGAGATGGTAGGGAGCTGTTGGTTATGGGGGACACAGCTTCAGTTTTGCGAGCTAAGAAAGTTCTGGCAATGGTTGTGGTGATGGTGCTCATGAGCCTTCCATGTGCCCAGGACATCATTGCTTATCAGTAAGCTTTTCGGTGCGAAATATTTTTATCTCAGAGTAAATCACTTGAGTAGATGATGCAGATGCAAACACTGAAAAGCATCGAGGTAGAGAGATTTGTCCAGTGTCCCGAAGTCGAGAGGTAACAGAGCCGCCCTGTGTTTAGGACACTAAGTTAGGTACTGCGTGTTACTGAGGCTCTGCTGTGTGACCCCCCGGTGCTTAGCTTTGCGAGCATCGCTGGGACCAGAGAGATACATAGTCCATGCACTCTTAGAAGGCATACTCTGACGTGTGTGAGGAGGGGGTGTAACCACTTTCTGAGCTCAGTGGTGTCCACCCTCTCCCATACAGCCTCGTCTTAGCATCACTGTTTGTACTTAATTTTCTTTCCTAACTGCAGTCGTTTGGTGGGATTGTCCTAAAGAGAGAGAATGGGCTCCTTTGTCATCTCTGGGTGGTCTGGGTGAGAGTGACGTGACCAGCAGCCTACTGTGGGGCAACCTATTAATCCAGTAAAGTTTTATCTAAAGTAAAACTGCTTTCTTAAACTGCTGTGTGCCCACCAGTCACCGGGAAATCCTGTTAGAACTGATTCTCATTCAGTTGTTCAGGTAAAAGCACAAGACTCTGAATTTCTTTTTAAAAATTTTTTTGAAGTTTATTTATTTTGAGAGAGAGAGACAAAGCATGAGTAGGAGAGAGACAGACAGAGAGAGAGAGAGAGAGAGAGAGAGAGAGGATCCCAAGCAGGCTCCACGCTGTGAGCGCAGAGCCCAGTGCAGGGCTTGAACTCATGCAGCTTGAGATCATGACCTGAGCTGAAACCAAGAGTTTTGGACGCTTAACTGAGTGAACCACCCAGGTGCCCCGAGACTCTGAATTCTTTAAAAAAATCTTTTTAAAACATTTACTCATTTTTGAGAGAGAGGTAGAGTGTGAGTGGGCTATGGGCAGAGAGAGAGGGAGACACAGAATCCAAAGCAGGCTCCAGGCTCTGAGCTGTCAGCACAGAGCCCGATTCGGGACTCGAACCCACAGACTTTGAGATCATGACCTGAGCTGAATTCGAATGCTTAACCGATTGAGCCTTTCGGGTGCCTGGGACTGAATTCTAATGAGCTCTCAGGTGTCGCTGAATGTTCTGGTCCAGGGGCCACACTGTGACGGAGAGACTGTAAGCCCCCAGTCCTCCTGTGCATTAGGACCACCTGGGTGGAATTTTATGCTCTGTTCTTAGAGGTTCCCTTTAAGTGGTCAGGGCAGGGCCCTAACATCTGTATTTTAAACGCTTGCCAAGTTACTTAATGAACTGCCGGCGCTGAAGGTCACCCTGTGCAGCTGAGTCCACTGATGGGTTCTGGTGCAGACCAGTGTCGCTTGGGATCTAAGGAAGGTAGGATAATTGTCACAAGACAGCACCCGGCGTGGGGACCAGTGTGCAGAAGTAGGCACGCTGGGCAAGTGAGTGAGCGTTTCCAGACATTGTAGATTACGGTGAGCAACTGGGTCCCACTGGTGTGGCCCTAGTGCGCCGGGCGCTGACTTCATGGAGGACGGAAGGGGCCTTGCACTCTGAGATAAAAGTTGGGAGAAGTACTGGAAAGAAGGTGGTAGAAAGATACATTTCTGTCTGCGATAGATAGATGGGTGTTGGATGATGCACAGATGATAGGCTGAGGGATGGATGGATGGATAGATTAGAGATTAGAGATAAAATAAGGTAAGAAACGAATGAAATGAAGAATGGAAACCATAAGCCCATGCATGGTAGCTTGCCAGGCACTAGAGTCAGAAGAACAGGTAGACACGACGTGCACATCATTTCAACAAACATGCAGCGATATAAGTGAGCATTTATATTTCAATAGTAGGTCTCAGTACAAATAGAAAGCAAGCCTTAAAAAATTGCTTCTAGATAAGAATACATTTCTCCTGCTAAGGGGTGCTTTTCAGGGGCTGTCCGTTTGCTCCCCAGCCATGACAGTCTCCAAGACACGTGGTCTGCTGTGCAGGTTGGCGGTGGGGACATGCATTTTTCCATCTGAGCAGAAAGCGCTTTCTGGCTTTGTCCTGAGATTTTGTTTTCACCACATTTCCAGAACCATAAGGAAGTGGCTTTCACGTGGTTTTATCTTCCTCTTTGTGTTTCTGATGTACATGTTAGCAAATGTTTTCCCCAACGGGAGGTGCAGGTCAGCAAGATCATGCACTGCCCCCATGGTCTGAGGGGACCGCATGAGGTGGCCCCTGCAGACAGGAGGCCATGCCAGGGACTCTGCAGTGTCCCTTTCGCAAAGTGCCCACCATTCGTTGATGCTGGGGATAAAATCGCAAGGCCGGCCAAGGAAGCCGGCTAACTGGAAAACATGACATTAAAAAGACAATTAACTGGCCCCAGTGGCCTCTGGCATCGTGGGCTCTGCTGCACATCACCTTGAACCAATCCGTGGAGTCCTTGCTTCGGGTCCCTGGAACTTGGGGTTGGTTTTGTGACTCTCCTTGGTCCTGGCAACAGCTGGACCATGGAACAGAGCCAAGGGACAGAGCAGGGCCCGGCCATGAGCGCTGGTGGCTTCACTGCTTCAAGGACAAAGGGGTCATGAAAACATCTACCAGGGACTTCTTGTACTTGTAAGAATGATCCATTCCAAGTGCAACGGTGGCTGTCCCCATGGTGGGCAGGAAGGGCCATGGGCAATGCGGGGAGAGGATGAGCAGAGGAGAACGGATGGCATCTTGCTCAAGGCAAGGGCAGCGTCCACAGGCCTGAGAGCGGCCACCACGTGCCGTCTGACCGCCCAGGATCCGGGCTCCCCCGCCTCCTTACTGCGTGATCTTGGGCAGGTTGCTTAGCACGCCCGTGCCTCAATATCCTTCTCTGCGAAGTGATGATGTTGTCACCATCCTGCTTTTAGGCCGTTCTAAGGATGAAGTGGTATACCGCCTGGCCAGCACCCCAGTGGGGTTGGCGTGCAGTGTATGCGGCCATCATCATCCTCACTCATAGAGTGCCCCACCGAGCTCATCGGTCACCAGGATGTGGGTGTAGGGATGAGGACAGGAGAAAAGCTTCTTGCTCCCTTGCTTGGCATGTCTGAGGTGCGGTTGGTCCCTTCGAGCCGTGTCCCCAGTGGGAAGAGGCAGCAGAGGGCACGGATGCCCGTGGTCCCGGGCTGGCCCTCAGGCAGGTGAGAACGGGAGGGAAGCTTGCCAGGAAAGCTGGCGGGAAACGGGCAGACTCTGCCCCCAACTCACCTTCGGGCCAGAGGGACAGCGACAGGAGACATTTGGGTGCAGCGCCGCATGTCTGACCGCTGTTCTCACATCTTCCCCTCCAACATCATGGCCGCCCAAACTCTCTGTCCTTCGGAGCTAGAACTGAGCATGTTAGAGTTCGTTCAGTGACTCCCTGAAGGAGTGTTTACTGGCCACAGCCACCAGCCAGGAGTTTTATCAACGGTGTGCAGGGTGGGACAGTGCGCCGTAGTGTTGAGGAGGCTGTTCTCGTCGGCCTGTGGGCCTGGGGAGGCCTCAGCCATCGTGTTATCTGTCTGGTTATCACTGGGAGGCGTGCAGGAGATGAAAGGGAGGTGGGGTGTAAGAGGGACTGGTGGGGGACGTGCCTGGATGTTCAGGGGTGTGTCCCCTAGAGAGCGGCAAGGAGTCCTTTAACCGGGTGAGAGACAGGGTGGGGAAGGGGCATTCGGGCAGAGAACGGCATTTGTGGGGCCCCTGAGGTAGGAGCGAGGACAGAGGTGATGAGCAGGAACAGACGGCGGTCAGGAGGAGCCAGAGGGAGGAGAGAGTGGTCCTTCCCTGGCCACTGAGTCCCGTCTCGTCCCCTCCCTCCTGCTCTGGGAGTTCTTCTCCCATGTTGTCTCCCGCCAGAATATTCCATCCCCCGAAATGCACGGGGCCTGTTTGATCCCTTCTGGCCGCTCAAGTCGTGGTCGGGAACACACCTGCCTTCTGCACCCGGGCCTTCCCGCCACCCGGCCGCTCACTGCCTCTTCTTCATGCTGGTTCCACCATCGGCAGTTCTGCTCCCTCTTTCCTTTGCCTGCTCCCGACCTGTTGCTCCTCTTCTAAATGAACGGCCCTGGGGGCATCTGGGGGGCTAGTGAGTGAAGTGTCCAACTCTTGGTTTTGGCTCAGGTCACGATCTCACGGTTTGTGAGTTCAAGCCCTACATCCGGCTCTGTACTGGGTGTGGAGCCTGCTTGGGATTCTCTCCCTCTCTGCCTGCCCCTACCCCCCCCCCCCCAATGCAAATAAATAAACTTAAAAAAGAAAAGAAAAGAAATGTCCGGAAGTAGGTCCCTGGTCATGTCTAGTGCTCTTCCTGGTATTTAGAACAGGGCCTGGTGTGCACTAAGCACTCACTGTTTATGCAGCAAGGGACAAGGGTTTCCAGTGAGGCCAAAGTTTCAGAAGTATAACAACGTGGGGCGCCTGGTGGCTCAGGTGATTAAGCGTCCGGCTTCGGCCCAGGTCATGATCTCACGTTCGTGGGTCTGAGCCCCATGTCGGGCTCTGTGCTGACAGCTCAGAGCCTGGAGCCTGTTTCCGACTCTGTGTCTGGCTCTCTCTCTGCCCCTGCCTGCTCATGCTCTGTCTCTCTCTGTCTCAAAAATAAATAAAACATTAAAAAAAAAAAAGAAATATAACAACGTATTAAAAACGCCTCCTCTTGTAGGTGCCGGTCTGCAGGGCAGTTCTGGGCATGGCTGGCTTGCTGCAGCTGCTGGTCCGGGTCACTGATTTGGGGACCCTGAGCCTGCCAAGCAGTAAGGATGGCGGTGGGGGCGGGGCTTGCTCTCTCAGCCCGATCGTCGTCTGGCATTTTTCTTAGAGCGCGTTTGTAACCCTCGGGGTGGTTCCCAGGTGCACCTTCCTCCCTGGGCCCTTACCCTAGTCTCCCGTGAGAAGGGTCCCTCCCGAGGGTGCTGTTGTCAGGAGCAGGGGCCCCTGTCTCATGGTGGCCAGTGCTCTGTGCTCTGTTCCCTCCAGGCGGAAACTCATGGTTTGCGTCGTTTTTTCGGAAGCAGCTTTGTGGCCCCCGTTATCCTTCATTCCTAGGTACATGGGGTAGCCTGCTTCTCCGTTGATGAACAGCGCAGGGAAGCAAACTTGAGGCCCGATGACAGCACCCACAGATGGTGACCAGGTCTTCACACGTATGACAAGAAAACCCGTGAGTCTCTGGTGGAAGGCTGTGCCCATGCCTTCCGTGAAAGCGCAGGTTTTCCTGCAGACTCACCTCTGGTTCTCTGGACACCAGATCGGGACGCATCTCATCCTGGTCAGAGAACCCACTTCCTTCACCTCAGGCTGTGGGCAAGGGGTCGTTTGCAGATGGAGATAGAATTCTGAACAAGAGGACCGCTGGCTTTGTAAATCCGAATATAACTTGTGTGTATGTTGTAGTCTGGCAATATTTGGGCAGATGGACATCTGAATACATATTTACAGCATGTCATAAACTTACAGTTTGGGAGTATTCTACCTAATTTATTTTACGGCAATACACTGAGTTCAGGATTTCAGCAATTCTTTGTATTAGCCAGGACTGTTTTTTCTTTTTTTAATTTTTTGTGTGTCTTTATTTTGTTTTGAGAGACAGAGACAGAGAGCAAAGAGGGTAGGTGCAGAGAGAGAGAGAGGGGGAGACACAGAATCTGAAGCAGGCTTCAGGCTCGGAGCTGTCAGCACAGAGCTTGATGTGGGGCTCGAACTCACGAACTGTGAAATCATGATCTGAGCCGAAGCTGGACGCTTAATCAACTGACCCACCCTGGCACCCCTAGCCAGGACTGTTTTGATGGCAAAAGACAAGGAACCCAAGAGGATGTTACTGGCTCACATAACCAAAAAGTCCAGCAGTGACCACCTTCAGGTCCAGCTAGATCAAGGCGTTCAGGCACCTCAGTCCTGCCATCAGGCTCACTGCACAGGGATTTCCTCAGGGCTAGACTGGCCCCTCGGCAGGTGGTGCAGCACACACCTTATTACCAGCAGAGCAGCTTGGCAGCTGGCGGAAAGGGTTCTCTTCCTCCAGTCCCTGAGATAGGCTCATGTCACATGCACGTCTATAAACTCCTCGCTATGTATTGGGACATGATGATGGTGACCTTGGCCCCACCTCAGTGGTCGACGGCTCCTCATGGGGAAGCCCAGAGTGCTCTTACCTTGAGAGGGGGAGGCGGATGCCTTGAGAGGAAAATGGCAGAGGTGTGCAAACCAGTGTTTAAGGGGCAGGAGGAGAGTGTTGGCAGCATGGATGAGGGCGTGATGGGTGGGGTGGCCCGTGCGTGGCAGGATGGCCCCTGCGTGGCGGGATGGCCCCTGCGTGGCGGGGTGGCCCATGCATGGCGGGGTGGCCCCGGGCCCTCGTGCTGATAGGCCGCACACACACCACTGATGATCAAAGCAAGCCCCTGTGTATCCCGAAACCCCCTAAAATTGGGCTTCTCATGAGCACCTGTCCCTCTGCGGTTTCTATTTTTCTTTTCAATTTACTCCTGTTTTCATTAATTGAAAGGGAGCTAGGCCAATCCCAGGGTAAAGCGGAACTGGGGGAGGGCCATACCTGACACTTGTTCTCGCCTGGTGAGTGTGGAGGGAAGATCTGGACCTTGTGTTCACTGTGGTCCAAGACACTCACTCCCCCGTGTGCTCAAAGTCCACCCCTGCCCAGGGAGAGCAGGGAACTCGTTGTGTTAAACACACACACACACACACACACTTAGACTGACACTTCTGTCAGGAAATTAATTTTGATCGATGATAAACAAAAGGGAAAAGTCTGTAGACCTGAAGAATAAAAGATAACTGGGATCAGACCTTTCTAGAACGAAATAGCAGCAGCACACTCCCTTTGGACATTTGTTTCTTATATAATTGTAGGTGCTCATAAATTCTAATGCTTTCGGCTCTTTACAGATTTTTTTTTTACAACGTAATACCATCAGTTTTACATTTTTAGGATCTCTCTGTAACACTAACCAAATGGTAATTCCCAGGGGCTCCCAAGAGAGCAATTATGTGATTTTATGCTCTAGTCCTGGGTGCATAATCACTTTGACAAAAACAATATCTTCATAGGAACATTCTGAGTAATAAATATCTCAATTTGACTATCTTATTTCTTCAAATATTTATTTGCTATATCGTTTACATTTATTTACCTGGCCAGGAACTTTTGCTCAAAGAATTGGCCCACTTGTGGGAAATGGAGCTCGACCCGTGTCTGTTTTCATGTCACCTTCCGTCCCTTTGGGGACACCCAGAGCAGAGATCCAGCTTACAGCTGAGGTCCTCACAGCCTCCTGTCCCTCTGTCCTTCCCTCCCTGCCTGGAAATACTGACGTTTCTCTATAGTTTGAGGATTATGTCCATTTTGTTAAGGAAACCTACCACAGTTCGTTATTTTATCCATCTGAACTCCACTGAAAGCAAATTAGCAAATCAGCACTGTTCTCATCCATACTGAGAAAAGTGTGTTTTCTAGACCTAAGAAGGCACGGTAAATTCATATAATTTTTTTTATATTAACAAAGCGTTTCAAATAGGGATTTTGTCTGTTTGCTCCCTCGTGTACTCGATGCCTGGTGCGGGGTTGGCATTCAGTGAGGACTGATTTTGTGGAGATAAATGTTGAATGAACCAATGGGTTCCAACTTGACAGAAAACGACAGAAAATAACGAAACAGGAGCTTCCATCCAGCACAGAGATGGACGTTTGTATTTTGCCACATTTTATCCTTTCATTTCATAAATAATACTGTTAGAACTGGGGTCCACTAGTATTTTTATGCACATTTTCATCCTTTACAATGTATTTATGAATCCATAAGCCACAGAAGTGATTACTTGTGGGGTTTAAACACGTAAAAATGCTATGATATACGTTAAATTCACCTTTCTTATAAATCATTTCTCTAGACCCGTCTCTATTTTTCTACAGAAACCATGGCACCACAATAGTGTACTTCCCTGTCGGGGTTGGTGAGCCTGGGGGGTGGGGGCACAAATGTAATCAGGGTCCAGAGGTGGCTGTCCTTGGGCTCAGACCAATCTGGGTTATGAAATTAGCCTGGAGGGGAGAGAGGATGATGTCAGAGCCTAATGTGATAACATTGCCGTGGGATCTTCTGGCAACGGAGCGGGCTGCTTTTGCTTTTTCTTTTTTCCGTCGTTTATTGAGACGTGTGTTCCTTTTGTCATTAAGTCGATGTCATCGCTGGTGTGACTTGGGCCTCCAGTTGTTTCCGGTGCCCTGATCGTGGGTGTTTTCTGCACCCGCCTCCCCGGCCGGCCCCCACCCCCACCCCGTCCCGCCGTGGAGCCCCGGGCACTGCTGCTCCGATATTTCTCTGCAGCAGGACTTTGGACTTTTCATTCCTAGAGGGACAGACGAGGACCGAATGGAGCCTCCTGTTAATTCGGGCCGGGTGTTCCTGGCAGGTGAATCATGAGAATTCTTTTTCAGTTTTCAGATAGTTTTCGATTGTGGAATTACGGACTGGCGATTGTAGCTGTTTGTGATTAGGATTATGATTCCATTTTAAATTCACATGCTTTCTGGCCAGTTGATGGCATCGTGCCTGTTTATTAGCCCGGACTGCGCTCCTCCCTCCCTCCTGTCAGCTCCTCTACCTTCCTCCCTCCCCCCTTCTTCCCTCCACCCTCCCTCCCTCCTTCCCTCCCTGCCTCCCTTCCTTCCCTCTTCCTCTCATTATTTCAGTGAGACTGGGAGAGACGCATCAGTGTGCGTGGTCTTTCAGGACTCAGGTTTTCAAGCCCAGCAGACCCGTGGCCCCGTCCTGTTCCTGCTCATTCCCTGTGTGACCATTGTCCCACGTCACTCCCGGGACTTGATTCCTGGGGTAATCGTCACAGCTGCCTCCTCAGGGATATTGTGCAGACACAACAAGGGGTGGGTGTGAAAACACTTAAAACGGTTCCCAGCACACAGCTAGGGACCAGTGACTAGCAGCTGCTGTCATTGCTGCTGTTGGCGTGACGTACAACATGGCACCGCGTTTGCTGTTCTCTGTTGAACAATGAACTTACTCATATTTAATTCTTTAAAACTGTGGAATGAATTTGGTCTTTGTGCACATGTAAGTTATTTGGTAATAACTGCCTGAAAATATTCTCCATCATGGTTATCTCCACCAGCCTTAGCTTTAAATGTCATGTGAGGGTTTGTTGTAAATAGCCATGCCTGACCACACAAGGGTACAAGGTGCTGCCTGCTGTGATTATAGACAGATGATAGATAGATGATGGATGGATAGGTGATAGATGAATGGATGGATGGATGGATGGATGGATTAAAGATGATAGATGGATGGATGGATGATAGATGGTGGATGGATGGATAATAAATAGATGATACATGGAGGGATGGATGGATGATAGATCAATAAATAGATTATAGATGGATGGATGGGTGGATAGATAGATGATACATAGATGAATGGATGAATAATAACTATATGATACCTGATGGATGGATGATAGATGGTAGAGGATGGATGGATGGATAATAAATAGACGGTGGATGGATGGATGATAGATGATACATGGATGGATGGATAATGAATAGTTGATGGATAGATGGATCATAGATAGATGATAAATGGATGGATTGATGATAGATAATGGATAGATGGATAGATAGATCTTCAGTTAGATAATGAATGGATTGATGGATGGATGGTGGATGATAATAGATACATTAGTAGATAGATAGATAGGTGATGGATGGATAGATGGATAGACAGATATTCTTCTGAATCCTAAGAGGTTGTGAACAGGAAGTGCCATGAAATACCCTGGGATTCTATATTTAGTATGAACCAAACATCAGAGAATCTTTCAAAAAGGAGAAAAGGAGGAATTCATACAGGCAGAGGTCGTTTCTTTGCTCGGCATTCGTAGCCCTGCCAGAGTTCATTGCCTCCGTTTCCATCAGGAAGTCAGACACATGGAGGTAGATGTGGCCCCGTGAGCCACCCTGGGAGGGCCGTGCAAGCACAGCGCAGCAGCTTGCGGTGGATCTGGCTTTCCATTGCCGAAGCCCCTCAGCCGTGGTTATGTCAAGATGCTCCCCCTCCTCCCCAGAGGAGCACTTGGGATTTCAAGTTGGTTATTGCAGGGGCTTGAAGACGGAGCCTCATTTGGCCCATTAGTGAACAGATGGAGTGTGCGCGCAGCGCTTTGCCGGGTCGCGGTCCTCTCCGCAGCGAAGATGTGTACGATCCGGAGGAATAATGTCTTAAACTTGTGATTCCATTTAGTTCTTTCTTCGCCAATTTGAATGTTATGGTTGATTACAAGTACATAATAAGACCCTTTCTGTGATTGGCCTTTTCATTTCTCTGGGTAAGTGGAGTGCCTCTCGGTGTGATTTTGTCTTCCCTTTCCCCCCATCTCCCGCTCACGTGTGCTTCTCTGCCGGGGTGTCCCGGGGGACCGTCGGCTCCTTGTTCGTGTTTCAGACTTGAAAGTAGTGTTCAAATGCAGCCGTATTTTACAGATTGGCAATTTTGCTATAATTAAGCTTCATGAATATGAAGATTCTTGTAGAATTCCCACGAAGCCCCATGGTGAGGATTTGCAATAAAATTTTTTCTCGGCTCTCTGTGCCCTATTAGAGTGTCAGTTTGGCTCAATCACAGTGGATGTTTACTCCCAGGAAGGGCATCCACATATTAGATCACTTTTAAACCTTGGCAGAAGTGGTCTGAGAGGCACATTCATTCAGACACCTTGACAAAAAAACGAAACAAAACTCCAAACCAAAAAACCCAAAACAACAGCAATAACACTCCCCCCAGCTCCCACCTCCCCAAAGGTCAGTATCTTCACAGACCCAGGGATTTTCAGAAATTAAAGGCTAAAGTTCAGGAACTGGGAGGAGACGACATGTGTGGAATGGCCTGTGTTATGTCTTCTTCTGCTGTGGTTGGCTTCATCCCTGCAAAATCTCAGAGTGAGCCAGCAACCTCTCTGTAACTGAAAGGAGTGTCTTCCTCCCGGATGGCTCTTTTGCGAGGACTCCGGGCAGGGGAGCACCACCCGCCCGGTTCCTTCCCACCCAGAAGCAGCTCCTGAATTGGGGATCACTGTTGGTTTGTGCTTGTTTATTTACTTTTGTAAATAGGTGATGCATTCGTAATCAAAAACTCAAAAAGTAATTTTATTTTGTTTTATTTTATTTATTTTATTTTTGAGAGAGAGAGAGAGAGTGAACACGAGGAGGGGAAGGACAGAGAGAGGGAGACAGAAGACCTGAAGCAGACTCTGTCAGCCCAGTGCGTGGCTTGAACTCATGAATGGCGAGATCATGACCTGAGCGGAAGCCGGACGCTTCACCTTCTGAGCCCCCCAGGTGCCCCCAAAAAGTATTTTTTAAAGTATATAGAGGAAATTCCAGTTTCGCCACAAACCCTCACCCTGGTTCCCCAGTAGGCATGCCCCCCTGGCAAATAGGGACCTCTCATTCTCTCCCTTTGTGTTCTGTCCTGGAAATTCTCTGTGCGTGCGTACATACACGAGTGAAAGTGTTCTGCTTTGTGCCCGGAGGACTTACCCATGAGCAGGGCGTTGGCTGTCGGGCTGAGCACTCCCTAATCTAACGGCCACATTCTGTCGTCCAGGAAATGGTGGCCACGGTGTTTCAGGATGAATCCTGCTGCTCTGTGCAGCTGTGGGGTCTCCTGTTCTCAGCTGAAAGGAAAACCTTGGACTTCGTCCATTTTAATTTTTTTTCCTTGCAGTTTGAAAGGCACTTGAACTAGCCCCCTGATGTTGCTTTTAACATCTTTTACATTTTAAAAAGAGTTGTACTCTGGTTTATTTGCTTTTATTGTCTGTGAAAATGGCCCGAATAATTAGGCCAACAGAGAATTGCATCTTAAGGGCTAATTATTGATGGATTCCTCATGTCAGCCCAAAAGTAACCTCTGGGGATGGAAGATTGGATGGAGCCTCTTTGCCTGTGAAGGAAAGCGCCTCTTGACTCAAGTTTCAGTTAATCCAAGATCACGCTGAGGTGATTTATACCCTCTACCCCGTGGTTTAGGAAGATGGCCGCCCATGTTGGGCGATACCACGGAATCAACTCGCTCCTGCCCCAAACTTCCTTACACTGCAGGATTTGGCTGAAAATGGAGTCATTTAGAAAACCTTTAGAATGTTTTATGAAGCAGTAGACATTTTTATTTTAAAATTTATTTAATTTTTAAAATAGTTACTTCTATTTTCTTGGTAGCCATAAAATTCGGGGGGTGCCTTACATGCATTCAGGGCGTCATTGAAACAGTGCTTTCTCTGCAGCTGGGACCTACTATTATTTTCGACTCCGATCTGCATTAGTTCGTATGAAATGAGGGACCTCCCACCATCACACCCTTCGTTAGACTGAACCGAAAGGGGTCTGTTGGTTTCTGTTTCTTGCTTTCTTCGCCGTGGGTATGGAATGACCAGGCCTGGCCATTTTGTCTTCATGTCATATACAATTAAACTCTAGCCATTAAATTGCCACCATCAAAGACAGCGAGGAAGAAAAATGACATTATTGCAGTTCATTGTCTCGAGGTAGACGCCACAACAAAAGCAGCGCAGAAACGTGGCAGCTAGAGCGCACGGAATGATCCATCGTGTTCCATCGCAGGCGTGTGCCGACAAACACGCTTTGTACGGAAGCGTCTAGCAGTGTGTTTCGGCTCTCCCTGTCAACTTGAGGCCGGGGCGCAGAAATAACACACAGAGCCCCTGTGACAGTGCAGCCGCTAATGGAGCCAGCGACAATAGCTTTCGCTCGGGCACAACAGGGCTTGGTGGCGAGGTTTGCCAACACAGATGAAAATTGTTCACGTTAGGAACTTGAAGGCGCTCGTGAAGAGCCTGGAAGTCATTAGTGTGCATGTGTGAACATAAAATAGAAACTCTAAACAAGGATAGAGGGTAACCTTTTAAAAGGGGTACAAAGGACAAAATGAGACAAGAGTAATATTTTAGGTTCCTGACAAAGGGAACCGGCGAGAGGCATAGTCCTCAAACGCCCGGCTCCTGGCAGAGTGTCGATTGTGTGTGGCATGTCTGGGACCGTGAGTTGCACAAAGGCAGGAGCCAGAGTCTGTGTCGTCCTCTGGCTGCTTCCAAGCCTGCTTCAGCCCGCGATCGGGTCGGCTCCCCGGCTGGACTGAGCAGCTTGATGGCGGAGATGAGGATTTCATTCATGAGGTTGCATCTTGACGGCTGGGCTAGAGTCTAGTACTTCCCAAGTGTGGATAGCAGAGGAATGGGCCCTAAGGATGCCGACGCCCTCACTTCCAGGACCCGTGACAGTGCTAGTCCTTTGAAAAGGACTTTGCAGGTATGATTGAGGCTCTTGAGATGGGAATGTGTTTTGGGTTATCTCAGTGGGTCCTAGGTAATCACACGGGCCTTATCAGGGACAGAGGGAGAGCAGGGTCAGATTCAGAAGGATCTAAGGCGAGAAAGACTCTCTTCACCACTGCCGGCTCTGAAGATGGAGGAAGGAGCCGTGTATCAGGGGATGCGGGCACCTCTTGAGGCTGGAAAAGCAGGGAGCAGAGCTTCCCTCGAAGCCTGCAGAAGGTACGGCCTTGCCAACAGCCAGTGAGATTCGTTTATGGATCAGATCTCTAATTCGGTCAGAAAATAAATTTGTGTTATTGTTCTTTTATATATAATTAAACAATTAAACAATGTTTTTTTAATGTTTATTTATTTTTGAGAGAGAAAGAGCAAACAGAGAGAGAGGGAGACACAGAATCCAAAGCAGCTCCAGGCTCTGAGCTGTCAGCACAGAGCCCAATGTGGGGCTTGATTTCAGGAATGGTGAGATCATGACCTGGGCCTAAGTAAGGTGCTCAACTGACAGAGCCACTCAGGCGCCTCTCCATGTGCATTGTTCGAAGCCACCAAGTTAATTTGTTTCCGCTGGCACAGGGAACTGATGCAACAAGCAGTCATTGTGGGACAGGTCCCTTGCTGCCCAGGACCTGTGACGTGTGCCGGGACCAGAGCAGTGCCAGCAGTGGCTGATCCTGGTCCCGCACCCACACTGGAAAGGCAACAATTTGACCTAGAAATCCATTCCCATTTGAGCTGTTATATGTGTCTCCCATATCCCGTGTTTGTGTTCATTACCCAGATAGCCGGTGCGATTTGTACCAGGAAACAAAAAGAGCTTCACCAACCTCTCTAGGTAATGACTCCCTCTTTCCCTCCCCTTGCGGAGGACGTGGGTGCCCACTCAGGATCATTATTTGGCATGTTCGGTGTTCAAGACACAGGGGTGGAAAGTTCCAGGGCATCTGGACGGTTTATATACAGCTGGATGATGTTCAGTGTCTTGCTTTCTCACGCAGATGTGTGGTAGCCTGTAAGCCGGCCACATTTTGGGTCGTGTTGAAAGTCCTGGGTTTCGGAGTCATGAAATGAAAAATAGCCACCGCTGAACTCTAACCTGATGAGTTTGGACGGTGAAAAGTTGCAGCAGGAATATTTGCAATAGACAAGATTTGTGAAGTGACATAGTTTGCGTTTTGATTATACCAAAAGTTCTGTCTTATAACTAGGTTGGCGCTGTTAAATCATTGACCTGTCCCTAGCAATTTTGCCATTTTGGGTAAGGAAACCAGACCTTGGACAATGGTTTATGTAATGGGATTTCTTAGTTATAATAAAAACTCACATCAAATTTGTCACAATATTTCAGATGTTACTTTGTATTGTTAACTGAAAACTGATGTTTGATCAGCTTTTTTCTTTGAACTGTTAGATTTGAAACATTTAGTGAGCTATTTATGGCTAGTTTCTCAAATATGTCTGATGGAGAGACAAAGATTCAAAATCACTTTGCAGAAAGAAGGGTATAATTATCAGAGAAATGGTACTTGCACACCTAGGGACTAAGGCCAGGTTGTTGAATTGTAATTTAAGAGCGCACTGATTGGCCTTTCCAAGCTATAATTACAGTATATACATCTTTACAGTAACGTTTGGCTGATGCCAGTCTTTTTTTAAATTTTTTAAAATGTTTATTCATTTCTGAGAGAGAGAGACAGACAGACAGACACACAGAATCCGAAGCAGGCTCCAGGCTCTGAGCTGTCAGCACAGAGCCTGACGCAGGGCTCAAACTCATGAACTGTGAGATTGTGACCTGAGCTGAAGTTGGACGCTTAACTGACTGAGCCACCCAGGCGCCCCTGGCTGATGCCAGTCTTGTGAATTTTAACAACTCCTATAATGCAGAAGCTGATACAGTGATAATTATAGGGTTGGAAAACTTAACCTTCGCTGTGGTAGATCAGGTTGGCCCAGTGAATATTCATGGCTTGAACTTTCCCTCCTTTAAAAAGCCAGAGCACAATTTAAAACAACTTTGTGTCTTTAAAGGGGTAGAGAACGCACGAAGTCATAGTTGAGAGCAAAGGGAGGCTTTGGAAGAATAGCCCGGGGCTGGGGCGGCCATGTCCCATTACTCGTATGCTCCTGGCAGGATGCCTGCACGTTGAGGGGCGGGCACTGAACTGCTCGGGAGTTATGATTGCGCCTGGGGGCAGTCCAGTTCTCCCTGGAGAGTCTAGAAGGGACTGGAAAGAAGAGAAGCACCAAAGGTTTTTATGCTCCCTGGCCTTTGCAGCCAGCAGGCCAGCCCCACTGAAGTTCAACAACATGCCAGGTCTCCATGTCCTGTTTATTTCGTGTTCCATTTGCCCTGAGATCCTTTCTATATTTTATGTTTGAGGTCACTATTCCTGGCCTCTTTAAATATTTCATCCCAGGAAGAAAAACTAAGATGAGCTCAGAGAAAAGAAGTGAAGTTTGGAGGAAGCTCAGTGGGCACAGAACTGACTTTCGATCAAGCCAATGACTCATTATTTCTCCTCGGGAACAAGAAATCACAAGTCAAGGTACCAGTAAGCACCTGCTTCTTTCGGTGATTTGCAGGGTAGTTAAGTTCTGGGCCTTATGGTCCAGCCATATGTCTCTCTCTTCAGTCATGATGCTTCTCCCAGCCGACTTCCTTCCTTGGCTGGAACAGCACGGTGGCGCTTTATCCCTGGCTTCCTCCCTGACAAGGGACTCTCTGGTTAACACAGCTCTTTCATGGCCCGGAGCGTCGTGGCCCAAGGTGTGGTTTTCATTATGCACTATCTGCTCTGTACCTGTTATAGTCCATAGAGGGCACATCTTTACTGTCACAAGACTGTTTTTGTTCATGTTTATTTTTATTTTTGAGGGAGTGAGAGTGAGAGTGAGCATGAGTGGGGGAGGGGTAGAGAGAGAGGGAGACACACAACCCAAAGCAGGCTCCAGGCTCTGAGCTGTCAGCACAGAGCCCAATATGTGGCTCAAACCCATGAACTGTGAGATCATGACCTGAGCTGAAGCTGAGTGCTTAACTGACTGAGCTACCCAGACGCCTGACAAGACTGTTTATATAATCCATTGCTTTGGAATATTCCATGTACCAAAAAACATGTTTTTTAGTTTAAGCAGCATTTTCTTTCCTTCTTCCCTCCACCCCTCCTTCTTTCCCATGAATGACCTTTAGTTTACGGAGAAACCATAGCAAATACACTGGGTGGCTTAGTCAGTTAAGCGTCCGACTTTAGCTCAGGTCACGATCTCACAGTCTATGAGTTCAAGACCCGCGTTGGGCTCTGTGCTGACAGCTCGGATCCTGGAGCTGCTTCACATTGTGGGTCTCCCTGTCTCTCTCCCTCTCCTCCACTTGTACTCTGTCTCTTAAAAATAAATAAATGAATTAAAAATGAAACAAAATGTTTCCTCTCTCTCTCTCTCCTCTCTCTCTCTCTCTCTCTCTCTCTCTCTCTCTCTCTCTCTCTCTCATCCAAATTGAGTTGGATGTTAAAGTGAATGGGAAAAGCTCCCTGTGTAATAACTACATGGTGGTTAGACCCTTGACCCAGGACCACCAGACAAGGACTATGTTTTGCCCACACAGACAAAGGGATGCATGTTTATTACATGAGAGAGGTGGGGGGGAACCTTGCGGTCCGGCTGCATGGCTGTGTGGTTGGCCACCCCATTACCTACGTGTTCTGTTTTACTGGTGGATATAAACTAACTAGTGAATGGCTTTAATAGGGCGGCCTTGAAGCCTCATGGTCTTCCATATGTATATAAACTGGCTTCCATTTACACTCCTTTCCCATAGTTCAGCTAACAGGCTTCTGCACTCCAGCCAGATTTCATCTTTGTATATCATCATCTCTAATAACAGCTTTTTCTCTTGGCCCATAGTTGGCATGGCTCTTTATCAGGGATTTCATATTCAGTTACTACGTCTTTGTGGCTCTGAATGCCTATGGAGCATATCAAACCAAACCATGAGAAAGTGTGTGGATTGTTATTCCCACGCTCGACAGTTTCCTTGATGGCTGTAGCTTCCAGGACATCAGACAACCCCCAGAGAAGGAAGAAAAGGGGAGATGTTGGGGAGAAAAGTCGTAGAGGGAGAGTACATAAATTCTTCATGAAAGACTCCATTAGACTGCTATACTGGGAACATGTCATTGCTTTGACACTCACACCGTGTGTTCCTGTGGCCAAATCTGGAAGAAAACGATGCTCCCCCCGCCAAGTCTCCTTATTTGTAAAACACAGTAAAAGACTGAGTTGTCTGACTTTTAGTTCCTTCAAAAATAATTTTATACATCTTAGAGTTCTTTTAAATCTGTTGTTTTGAGACAGAGAAGGGAGGGAGGGACAAAGGGAGAGGAAGAGGGAGAGAACCTGAAGCAAGCTCCACGCCGTCAGCACAGAGCCCGACGTGGGGCTTGATCTGATGACTCTGAGATTGTGACCTGAGCTGAGATCGAGAGTTGGGAGCTCAACCTACTGAGCCACCCAGACACCTCTTAAATTTGTTTTTAAATGAAAACACATCATAAATCCCCTCAGATTGTGAGCTGTGTATCCCATGTTTCATGTTCCAGGATTGTCATGTTTGTACATGTGCCCAGAAGGGTGTTCTCTGCAGACAGATCACCTCAGTCCTCCCCAAAGACTACTTGCTGCAGAGAGAAATGTCATAAGATCTGAGTTCGGCTTTATACTCTTATTAGAAAGAGTAAATTCATTAATCCCTCCAGAAAGCATTTACTGAGCATGTACTACGTGATGGCTTTTCTCACATTGAAGCAGAGCCCCGTAACCACCCCCATTTGAGTCTTCCTCTTTGACTTGCTGAATCAGAACCTCCGGGCTGGTTAAGTTAGGTTAAGTTGGATGCTTACCAGAATCCAAAGTCCACAATGACTTTTATTTCTTTTTTTCCTTTACTTTTTTTCCAGTTTGGTTAATCAGTCCTTGACTTCCATCACTGTCTTGGCGTAAGGTGCACAGTGTGTTGGTTTGCTTACATCTATTGTGAAATGGTCAGTACAATAGGTTTAGTTAACAGCCATCACCTCTTACAGACACAATGAGAAGAAATAGAACAAAAATGTCTCCTTGCCCTGGGAACTCTTAGGCTCTCTCAACTTTCCTGCGTGCAGCGCAACAGTGTTAGCCGGAGTCAGCATTTCGTGTGTCGTATCCCCACACGTGTTTATCTCCTACATGGATGTTCGTACCTTTGCCCCACCTCCCCCCCCTCCTCAGGTCCCCCTTCTGTTGCTCCCACAGCGTTTCCTATGCACAGTGGGCCGCATCGCCTCAGCACAGCAGAGTGTGTGTCTGTTTGCTGGGCAGTCAGGACAGAAAGCGTGGACTTGGCAGCTTAATCAACCCTAGTGCCTTGTCTCAGTCTTGAAGCTGGATGTCCAAATCAAGTTGTTCGCAGGGACGCTTCCTCCTGAGAGCTCTCTCCTTGGCTTGTAGACGGCGGCCTTCCTGGCGTGCCTATGCGTGGTCTCTCCTCTGTGCACCTGCCCCCGGTGTCCCTCCACAGGCTTACATGACCTCTTCTTACGAGGACACAGTCAGATTGCATTAGGACCAACTGCGAGGCCTCCTTTTAACTGAAACTCCGTAAAGAGCCTATCCCTCCACACAGTCACGTTCTGATGGTCACATTCCGTCACATTCTGTTGGGGTCAGGACTTCAATGTACGAGTGGGGGGCTGTGGGCCCCGTTCGGCCTGTAACAGGCTGGACTGGCTGCACTCTTAGCTCGTGTCCCGTCTGCTCTGTGGAATATGCTAGTCGTTGGAGAGTGGACATGCTTCTGTTCCAGGCCTCGGGGAGCCTCCCAGGGAGGCTCGTGTAAACGGAACCAAACCAAAGTATCTCAGGCTATTGGATCATGACGCTCCAGTATTTGCAAGTTTCCTATTGATAACATGTTGCTCGCTCATAAAATATGTTTTCCATCCAAGTTAGAGACAATAAAACAAGCAGTCAGGTCCTTGACCAAAGGCCACCCAAGTGTGAGAGTTGAGAATATCAACTTGTTTTGCTTAATTCAAGATATTGAAAAATATTAAGTGTTTTTTTACACACAGTAGCCATCACACACATCCAACTTATGCAGATAGGAGCTGGGTTTAAGAATTTTACTCTATTCCTCTCCACACTCCCTCCATCTACCGCTCCCTCCACTCACCATCCACTGGAAAACATGTTAGTCTGTTCCAGAGGCCGTGCTACATGCCAGAAACACAAGTCAGCCTGAATCTGTGCAGTCACGGCACAGAGTCTGGGGTCCAGACTCTTACCAGGGCAAATCTGACCCCCTCACCGGCCCTCTGGGGGGACTGGCCCCCAGGATCATGGCAGGTGTATCGTGATCACAGGAGAACTGATAAAAAGGCTTCCATGTAGACTTAACACTCATCTCCGGAACCAACATCTTCTGTGAGTGGGGGTGGAGACTGGGGTTCTAGACTGAGTCTCTACGGTTTCCTCTGTCATGGCTTTTCACGGGAGCTTTTTGCCATGACTAGGGCAGTCCTTCCCTGCCATCTGCCCCCACTGCAGTGCTCGTCCCCAGGGTCTCTTCATCTTGTAGCCCAGCAGCAGCCCCTCCTCCACTGTGAAGCCCAGTCAGTGGCTAATGCCAATGTAGAGATTTCCATCTCTGAGATCCTTCTGGGTTATGGAGTGCTGTCATTCCAAGATACGGGACCCTGGACAAATTACTTCATGGCTCTGAGCCTCCATTTTCCTGTCCAAGAGCCTAGGCGTGAATAACCACCATTATATTGTCATGACACCATAAGGGTAAATGAGAGGGCATCTATAAATCATCCTGGACAGTATAGGCACATAGTAGGCCCACAGGAAATGGAACATTCTCTCATGGCTTGTGCCAGCCATTGAATTTTGCTGCTTACTTTTATTCTCTAGGTCAAAAGAAGTAGAGCAACAGCCACAAAGATTAACAAAAGAAAGAAAAAGAAAGAAGGTGAAACATTAAAAAAAACCTGTGACACGTTGGTCTTTTTTTTTTTTTTTCCCCTCCAAGTGCATCATAGATTTATTCACAGGAGTAACTTTTGCACTTTACTTGTTTTTGGTCTCACAGTGTCTGGCAAAGAAAGCAGTGTGCACATAGTAGATGTTTAACATCTATTATTAAAGGGCCTTTCCCTGAAAGGATTGAGTAACGAGGGTGGCAGTGCAGTGCATCCGTTGGGAACGTCTATTCCCACAGCTATGCCCCCCTCTCCAATTTAACTTTGCATAATATCTTTTACCAGTTGATGCCATGTACTATGTGGATGTGTGTTTTTTAAAAATATTTTTATTTACTTTTGAGGGAGAGAGAGAGAGACAGCGCAAGCAGGGGAGGGTGAGAGAGAGAGGGAGACACAGAATCTGAAGCAGACTCCAGGCTCTGAGCTGTCAGTACAGAGCTTGATGTGGGGCTTGAACCCACGAGCCGTGAGATCATGATCTGAGCTGAAGTCGGATGCTCAATCAACTGAGCCACCCAGACCCCCTATATGGATGTGTTTTGAAAACTGATACTATTACTTATAATTTTCAAGGGTCCTAGGAGTGATTTAACTCTTATTACTTTTTGCTACTGCATGTATTTGAAATGCTTGCTAACTTGGCTTTTACCAAAGTATCTCCATTTTGGAACAGAAAAATCCACTGAATTGAAACCAAATAGATTCTTCTCTGATGTCTTAAGATCAGGGTATTCTAGAACTTCGCTTCTAGATATTTTCAATCGTAGTAAGTCTTTTGTGATACACACTTAAAAGAAGGAAAGGAAAATGCTGCTATTGAAAGCCCGTGGCCTCTGATGACCAAAGTGAAACACCCAGAAAAGCATTCTGGCTTGTTTCCATTGAGTGTCCATCTGCCCGACTGAAATACAGCCTGGCCGGTGGGCATTAATACATGAAACATGAGCCCCTTTGGCGCGTCTGCAAGAAGAGGCACCTTGAATACTTAACCAAGATGCCTTTTCCCACCAGTGGCTCTGGTGCCTTCCGTGTCCAGCACCCATGGTGTCCCGGTGACATGAGCCTCGATGTCCAGCACACAGACCGCAGGGGTGTGGCCACCAGGACCTTAACGTGGCTCGCTAGACACATCTTACCTACACTGCCACACACTGTCCACTGCTGTAGAAGAACCTTTCCGTGTATAATAAAGGCGAGAGGGAACACAGACACCGACTTACACATGTAACGCTTCCTGCCGCGGGTTCGTTCCGTATTCCTGGGGGCAAGCGTTTTCCGTTCGGATGGGCTCCCCCTCCCCCTCAAGCTGTAGGGTTCCCTGCACGCGTACTCTTCCCACGCTGACACAATGGAGTGGGTAGCGACTGTTTATATTTCTTTCAGAGAGTGGAAATGTTTTCCTAGATTGCTTTCACATACTGTTTGAAAGCATTGTAGAATTTCTTCGCAGCTTACCCAACATCTCCCCCTTGGAGTGTGTGTGTTGTGTGTGCGATGTGTATGTGTGCATGTGAGATGTGTTTTTTTGTGTGTTGTGTATGTGTGTGTGTGTGTGTGATGTGTGTGTAGTTTTCTGTTGTGTATGGCGTATGTGTAGCGTGTATGATGTGTGGGTCTGGGTTTTTTGCATGTGGTGTGTGAGGTGTGCATGTGATGTGTGGATGTGTGTGTGGTGTGTGTGGTATGTGTGTGATATGTGTGTGTGTGGTGTGTGTGGGGGAGTGTGTGTTTTGTGGTGGCAAAGGCAGGGGAAGTAGGACAGAGAAAAAGGGGAGCTAGTCATTCTGTTCTTTTTCTGCCGTCTTCCTTTCTCCGTAAACCTGTGGGTATTTATAGAAGCACTAATGGCAGGTTGGGTCCTTGCACACACGACAAGTGTCTGAACCAACGTCTTCCCTCCCCCCCACACCTTCTTTTCCTTCTTCCCTGTGCCCTCTTTGCCTCCCCAGCTGGCTCCTGGAAGACCTAGCCCGCCGGCCCCACACACGCATCCACCAATCTTTGGCTGTCCGTGAACCCAGCCCACTTTCTTCCTAGCTTCAGATTATTGACTTCCCCGACTACACTTCTTGCCCAAATTGTAGGACGCGGTTCACACCCCAGTGAAGGCGGGCGCTACCCCTCTCCCCTCCTTCCCTCCTGTGTGGGAAGCCGTGGATCAGGGGCTGTTCGGGTGACACAGATGGGAGGGGCACGGCCCAGAGTCGACTCTGGGTCCGTCTGACTTCAGCTGATGTTGGCTCTGCTCACTGTCACGGCCGTGGGGCGGGGTCTGCGCATCCCCACTGTGGCCCCTTCACTGGGGAGGAGCCCCGGGGACAGGGAGCTGCAGTGGCTCCTGCAAGAGCGAGGGCGTCTGCCTCCAGCTCTGCTCGCAGGTCGCACCCCTCCCACGGTTCTCTGCCCCTTGCTCTTCTCAGCGCCCCCCCCCCCCCCCACCATGGCTGCTCTGAGGCAGGTTTTCTCCAGCCGCACACCCGCCCCTGCTTTGCATTCTGCGCAGTGGTAACAGCAGGCTCGGAGGCTCATTAAGGGACTAATCAATTCCATGCCCCGCACCAGCACAGCAGATCACCGCCCGGGCAGAGCCATTAGCGAGTCGGTGCATTAACACATGGCATTTCCATGAATCAATATGGAGCCCATGTTGAACAAGCATGTGTGTGTGCTTTTTCTCCCATTAAGGAAAACGGATGCCAGAAACAACTTTTCAGATGTTTTCAAAAACGCCTTATTGGAAGGGGAAAAGATTTTATTTTATTTTTTTCTTGCAAAATCATGCTCTGTGCAGGCCCACTGTGGACCGGGATGGCTTTTATTTCTCCTGAGACTGTGTCATCCAGGGCTTAGAATTTGGAGTCAGACCCTCAGTAATCACGATGCACGAAATGCTCTTTAAAGCATCGCAGTGACAACAAAACAAAACAAACCCTGTACAATTGGAGAGCGCGTCACTTTACACATGGCGGCTTCCTCTAAAATAGATATCATATTTAATATTAGCTAAAAACTGTGCTCAAGGAGTGATCCTTCATAGGGGCTCTTCTGTCATTAATAGTTCTTTCAAAATAGTATAATTTTCTAGCCCACATAAATTAAAAATTAATCATAATGGCTGGAAGCGTGGTTGCTGACACGAATTCAAGTGTATTTCCCCACTGGTGAAATACTGCTTATGCCTTGTCGGGAGCTAACATGTCAATATCATGGGATCTTAAAATTGCTCTCACTTCTACTGAAGGGCTTTGGAGGGAAATTCGAGTAAGGAGCTCAGTCTTCCCGTTTACTGGACAATGTATGTAATTTGACAGCAGTGGGAGGGAAATCGACTTCTAGTCCTAAAATCCATGAAGACAATAGCAGTGATGCGTGTTTGCATTCCTTGCTTACCCCAGACACAGGTGAATTTCTGCTCTACTTGGTCACTAGACACAAAAGGAATGAGTGTAAGGGAGATCGTGCTGGGTGGCGGAAAACAGGTGCAGGGTATTTAATGTGACCCGAATAATTAGCACACACAAGGAAATCCCCTTCTGAAGAGCCCTCGCAGAAAGGAAGGCTGCCTCAAAGTATTTTAAGAATACTTCCGTCATCTCGATAGGCTCTAAAATGAGCATTCTGTCAGCATAGATCAGGAAGAAGGCCTCCTTCTATTTTTAAAAAATACCCAACGTTCCTATTTTTCATATTTTTCTAGCCTGTAATTACTTTTAATCAAAGCACAACAAATAGTAAGCAGTAAAAATGAAATAAATGTGGAGACAGTTTGCCAATAACGAGGAGAAAGTGTTCCATCTGTCTAGCCGCGAGTAAAATGGGTGTAATTACTGCTCATTTTTCTCGTAATTGCTGAGTTATTAGTTTAAAGCTTACACCCAACTGGGGTACAGTGAATACTCCCCCTTCCCTAATTACACCCCAGCTTTGCCGAGCTTGAAATCAGGGAACACAAGAGCGGGAGGACGACCTGAATTAACCCTGAGTGCTTGCCGAGCATTGTGACTGTCGGTTTAATTCGAATTTGATAAACTCCGGGTTCCCTTGCCGCCCAAATACCAAACCATAGTGCTTGTCATTCTGTTTCCAGTTACAATTTATTTTTGGCCAATAATCTTGAATCCATTTCCAGTGACAGACTCATGAGGTTATTGTTGCTAGAAGTGATCCAAGCCGACTCCCCGCTTTGCGTTGCATGTGTTACAGTCAGAGGCAGTTTATTAAGGTGCAGGGTTGGAGTGGCGCCTTGTTATCAAGGAAATTCCATCTGAAAGTTCAAGATTACACGTGGGTGGAGATACCCAGAGGCACAGATCACGTAGTAGGGTACATACAGAAAAGAAGACCCCACATCATTTCTGTTGAATTTGAATTGGAGCACTAAAGGCAAATAGAGCTGCGATTTTATTTATTCTTCTAACATGTCGTTTTATCTCTGAGGCTCACTTAAGAAAGACTAACCTCAGTTATAGGTCTGAGAAAGTCTGTAGATATTTTTGCCTATGACTATTGTAGGAAGAGTGGATTTTTCTGGGTTAATTTTGTCTGGATCCCTCTTTCTGTCTTAATGTCACCATCACTGCCTTTGGGTAATTTTGTCTGGATCCCTCTTTCTGTCTTAATGTCACCATTACTGCCTTTGGACAAAGGCAGTGTTTGAGTGACGGAGGTAGGCTTGATCTGTATTGATCACTGGGGTCTTGGGGCGTTCTTAATGAAACCTGACTTTGCAACGTGCCGCTGGAGAGAGGGATGACAGGGACATTTATTTGAGGGGCGTATTCTCAGGCCATGCAGTATTTGTTGAATGAGATGCTATGCACGGAAGCCATGAGCTTCCTAGACCAAAATCCTCAGGCTGGCGTGGTATTTCTTTTCTTAGCAAGTCATTTGAGTTACAGAGGAGGAGACAATGGAAATACAGCACATTATGTTCATTTCATTCCCCTTCGCCGAAGCGATAGCAAGGCATATTTTTCTGTGCTAGAGATACGACGATGAAAAAGAAAAGAAATCGGTATGGTAAAATTTGGTATGGAACACTTTCAGAAAGAGGGAAGATGAGGAAAGGCCTTAGTGGTTATTAGAAAACCTAAAATCAAAGAATCAAAGTCATTTTCATTCCTGGCTGCAGGAGCAGCAAATCCCACCCCAGCCCCGCCCCCACCTCTCTCTGCAGAAGGAGAGAATATTTAACCTCTTGGTTGAGATAAGCTGGTGAAAATCATGGAACTGTATTTTAACAATCTTCCTTCTAAGCCCCCGAGACCTGCAGTCTCCCAGATCCTCTGAGCTCCGCATAAATGTCTTTGCCGCCAGATAGGGAGTGCATTACGCATAATCCTTTGGTTGTGCTAGCCAGCTGGGGAGCAGAGATAGGGGATGGTTGGGGGCTTACCGCTTTAAAATGGTGCCGATACTTCACCCAAAAGCAGAGAAATGAAATGAGTATTTGCATAATCTATCAGAGTTCCCCAGCTTTCTTTCCATCTTCTTATCATGTTTAAAAAAAATCTATTAAGAGAATATTAGAACAAAATGTATTTTCCTCTTCAGAGAATTCATTTTGCCTCTGTCTTTGGTCCTATAGGGCTTTTCATTTGTTTTAATGTTTTATGTAGTTTTTGTTTTGTTTTTTTTTTTGCTTTGTTCCTACTATTCTTTGTTCCTACTATTCTCTGTTTGAGTCAACAGCACGTTTAGGTTGATTCTTTTGACCTGAAGACTTAGTTTGGAGCGATCTTAAAATTATTATCGAAAAAGGTCCTAAGTAAATGCGAGTGTGGACGTGGTGATATCTTATCTCCCGGAATTGAAATAGAGAAACCAAAATTCACTGGGTCAATGGTGTTTTAATTCCATGTTAATTCCTCCTGTCTCCTGAAAAGAAAACTTGATGAGGTTAATTCCTGAGACGTTGAAAGCACTCCTTCTGGCTTGTCCACCGCCCATCAGACAGACACATTCAAACACACAGGCACTCCCCCCCAGACACGCACATGTGTACATTAATGCTGACACGCGCTCAAACGTGTTCACTCGAGACATACAGACACACATTGGCGACACACACATACACACAGATAGATGCGCGTGCACACACACGCACACACGCACAAACACACACAACTCTGAAGGCAGTGAGCCTTCTTTCTAGATTCTGGGCTGCTAAGACCGCTGGCCAGCCTGCCTCCCTGACTTCCTCTTTCTCGGTTAGATTATTTTCATTAACTCCGTTTTCTGCATCTTCCCTTTAACTTCTTAGCAATTTGCAGTCTGCGCCATCATACCGAAACGGCTCTCCTGACAGTCACGAAGATGGTTTCATTGTGAAGTCCGGTGGTGGCCGCCCCGCCGTACCTCGCTCCAACAGTCGGCCTCATTTGCTGTCCTCCCCCTCTCCTCCCAAGCCCCTTCCTGCCCTCGCCGGTTCTGTCCTTCCGCCTTGACCTTCTTCACGGCCCCTTCCTCTGCTGCTGAGGGTCTTCTTCTCCGTTCTCCTGCTCTGGCTGCCCCTTATCTGTGTCCTGTCCTCCTTAAACTCTGACCTCGGTAGCAGGTCCCCAGTGCATTCATTGCTTCACTCCCCAAGTGGGTACTGAGCCCCTTGCACCGGCCAGGGGGCTGCAGATTCAACAGGGAACAATCAAGAGAGACAAGCAAACAAAGTGCGATCGGAGGTTTTAGACTGTTGACCCCTTGCAGGAGGATGATGGGTGAAGGCCTCTTGGAGAGGCGGACATCTAGGCAGACGTGAAGGGAAAAGATGGGAGTGTATTTGGAGGAAGAGCCTTCCGGGCAGGCAGGAAGTGGAAAATTAGTGCTATTAGGTTTCGACAGCAGAAGCCACACAAGGCCCTGTGGCTGAGACCGGGAGAGCGTCACGCTGCAGTCACAAGGTTCCATTGCGTGTGCCCAGCTGTGGTGCCGCTCTGAGGCAGGGGCAGCGAGCTGTCACCACAGGAGGTGTGCGTGCCGAGAGAACGGCCATTCCCCGGTCATCTTTACATAGAGGTGTTTACATTTAGTATCTTGGAGGCTTAAAAAAATTTTTTTTAACATTTATTCATTTCTAAGAGTGAGAGAGACAGAGCAGGAGCAGGGGAGGGGCAGAGAGGAAGACACAGAATCCGAAGGAGGCTCCAGGCTCTGAGCTGTCAGCACAGAGCCCAATGCAGGGCTTGAACTCATGGACTACGAGATCATGATCTGAGTGAAGTCAGGTGCTTAACCCACTGAGCCACCAAGGCTCCCCGAGACTGTTTTTTTAAAGAAATGTATCCCAGTAAGTATTACTGAGAAGAAATAGCTGGTTTTTTTTTTTTTAATTAGTCTATGTTCCTGGGTCAAGAAAAAGATGCCAAATCCATCAGGTCTTTCCTTTGGAGGAAATAAGCTTGTATTTCCCGTATATGTCCCTCTCCAAGGGGTACGCTCAGAGATCTGTTGAACATTCCCTTCCACAACTCATGCATCCCTCGTGGATTTGCTCTATCTGTCCCCATCAAATTGTTCTTTCCCTACATTCCTAACTGATGCTGTTTATGGGTAAGATCTCATCCCCAATTTCTAGCTAGTCTCCTTTTTTCCCACTCACTTAATTGTCTAAATAGAAAAATCGGTATGTGTACTTTCTAGGGACATAAAGATGGATATAAAGGCTTCGCACGAATATATTGAGATGAACACATTTCTTGACGCTGGGATTTTTGAAAGAATTGTTTTAGATTTATTTATTTGCTTTATGCATATTTTATTTTATTCATTGCTTATGTAATTTATTTCGATGCGATTTTATTTCCAGGACCTATCGATAGCAAGTAGTGGGTGACAAATTTGAAACTATGGCCACCCTGTCGCCTCTGAGCTGTGGGTCTTCGCGCTCACATAAATGATGGGAAGGCAGGTTGTGGTCTCATCTTGCGGAGTCAGCGCATGCCCCCCAGGGCCACCACCACTTGATTATGAGGGCTGTGCACTCCTCCGTGACTGTGTGGTGGATGCTAGAGAAGAAATCATCTCAGGCTGTTCTTTCCTTCTGAACCAAGAACCACATTCAGAGGTGTAATCTATAAAAGTAATTGTCATTCAGCATTTAAAAAAATTCTCTGGTAGTGATATATTAAATAAGAGAGAAGCACAGACTGGGAAGATATCAATAAACAATTTAAAGGCTGTTTTGGATAACAAATCGATATGGAACAATGAATGCGGGCAATATGAGGAAATGGGTAATTAAATTCCCTACGTGCTCTTTTGCAAAATCTCTGGGAATAAATCCTCTTCAGACAGATAAAAGGACATAGTGTTGCAGGTGAATACCTTCAGTACAGGACCGAACGCGACGTAGGGACTTGTGGATCGGGATGTGTGAGTGGAATTCACTCCCCCTTGAAGGGGGCTCACACTGGATCACTGTTCTCAATTTTGGTTCCAGAGCCACTGGGCTTCATGTCTGTCCACCTGTGTGGCTCCTTCTTTCCAAAGCTACTGCACAAAGTCAAGACTCAATAAAAACTATGGGTTTAGAAATGAAGAGTGATTAAGAGCACTTGTGTTATTCTGAGTGAGCAATTTCAGTGCTGTAATCTGATCAGTCATGTCTTCTCGGTAGGCACCATGCGTGATTTCATGTTGGACTTAGTATTTGATACACTAGGGTACACTCACAGGGGCCGTTAGGCACTGTGTATGTCTTACCTCGTTAGTGTGTGTGTTTTTGTGTGTGAAACAACCCTTCGATATATGTATGTCTATGAGACAATTCTGGTGTGTGTGTGTATGTATATATACGTGTTTTGTATGCATGGGCCTAACACAATCCATTGTTATATACATGTGTGCATGAGTGCATGTATACACCTACGTAAGGGAGTGTGTGTGTGTGTGCATGTGTGTGTAAAGTGATCTGCTGCGTAGCCCCTGTTATTCTTCCCATTTTACAAATGGGAACTCCACGTGCTGGGGGGCCCATGTGTACCAGGTGGGGACCTGTGGGAGCACCAGGGACTCCTAGCCTGTAGGGACCGTACTTTATCACTCTATTTGGATAACTCTGATGGACCACTATGTAAGTGAGTAGATTTTCTCTTCAGTTACGCTTTTAAATTTGGCCACTGAAAAAAGCGACTGTCTGACCGATGCTTAGCTGTATTCTCAGGATGGTCCTGATGAAGAGGTAGCAAGAAGGGCTCTGCTTTCACCTCCTCCAGCCACTCCCTTCCCCAGGCCTTCACGTCCTGCACTCCCGCCCCAGGTCAGGACTCAAGGATGGCCTTCGTTGCCTGGAGATTAATAGTTAATAGTTACAGTCTCAGTCTGTTAGTCATCATGTTTTTGTGGTCAAGTTGGTATATCAAACAAAATTTCAAAGATTTTATATTTAATATGATTTTTCTGATTCAACTACAAATAGCTATAAACTTTTCTGACCTCACATATTCTATTCAGTGTCTCTAGGTAAACACTTATTGAATGCCTGCTATGTGACAGTCTGTGCCAGGGTCCAGAGATGGGGTCCTCATGGTTCTTCTGGTCCAAGAGATAATAAATTACTACCAACCACAGAATGATGGGCGTCCTGGGTCTGTGAACATGGCTATTGGTGACTGCTGAGACCAGCTGTCACTGTGAATAGGTACTCATCATGAAGGCCAGAGAGGAAAGGACAATGGGAATGTCAGAGCTGCTACATGCAGATTCATGAGATTATGTGTGTGAAGTGTATCCACAGTAACATATTTATTTATTCTTTGTTTCAAAGCTAATTTTTGAGCACTCACTTTGTATAGTAAGACCTTGTGTTAAACTTAGTTGGGTGACAAAGTCAAAAACAACTTAAGTCCCCGTCTTCAAGGGGATCAGAATTAGATGGATAGAAAATCAGAGGCACTCACTAACTACAAAATAAAGTACTAAGTCACTTGTATGGGAGGAGAGGGGATTAAACCACCAGGGGAGTCAATGCCACATGCCTACCACGTGAGGTAGCAGGAAAGGTATCAGAAAATGCTGTATTTCTCGGGGCCTTTTATGTCTGCCACGGTCCTGCTCCTGGATTCTCATGTCTCTGTTTTTTTGGCACAACTTTGTAACAGTCTTTCACTCTCTCACATTTTGGGTTCCATTCTCATTATCACTTGACATTTTTATTATAAATTAATTCCATTAGAACTTTGCCTTATTCACTGACCTCTGGACCCTGACATTGTCTGTTGAATAAAGTATTGGGTCTGTTAACCTTAAAAAATAAAACAGGCAATTATCATACCACCAAAATGCACTTATTCAGGAATAGCAGAGAACTGTAATTTGCGAACTATGGCAAAACCATAAACAAGTCCAACAAACTAAGGAGACGATGTCCTTTTACAGAGAAGGAGGAAGAAGCAGCTTTGAGTAAAACTCTTTTGGAGAAAAGCAAGTGTTCGGGGTGATGATGGTGTCGCATTGGCAGAGTTGCAGGGGTGGCCGACTGCTCGTAGAAGATGCAGTGCATGTCTTTCCCTGGTGGGGCTGATAACAGAGGATTCTTCCCCTTTGAGGATTCTTGTGTTGAGTCTGTAATTGACAGCTCTTCCTGTAATTGATGTGGAGTGGTCCAGCTCCCCCTCTGGCCTCCCCTCCTGGCCTCCTAACTTCATTTCGATGAGGTTTCCCTTCATTAATTTGCACGAGTCACATCAGAATTTGCTTTAACCAATGTGTTTCTAAAAGGAATTTTGATTCAGTATCAAACCTCAGACTTCATAGGAGCCATTTTACTTTTATGTTTTTTAATATAAACTACTAATTTAATATTTAAATATATTGGTTTAAAAATATATCTGAGTTAGGGCTGAGAAATTTTGAAATTTCTGAAATGCGTCAAAGTGTGCTCTGTTGGCAAAGAACATTGACTTTTGTTTTTTATTCAGACCGGCAGTAGCACCGTTGCACACCTTTCTTCTTTTCCTTTCTTTGTCACAAGGTTAGCAGTGTCATAGAGAACAAGGGGACACTTGGCAGACAGTTTGCTATGGAGGCATGTGTAGGAAGCCAGGATGAGCCCCTCTTTCCTGCCATGCCTGCGATGGGGCTCACTGTGGTTAATGAAGCAGTGTGGTGAGCAGACTGCCTATGAAGCGTCACTAAAAGAAAAACAAAGGCCAACAAGCTTCCCGCTTTGAGGCAAAGCAGCCAAGTTCTAAAGCCAGGGTCAAGTCAAGGAGAACCAAGTTCACCAAAGTGCCTCTGGGGCGTCCATGGCCATCAGTGCTCTCGGATGGCCCAGGATGGCCATGAGTGGACAGGGCAGTCATGGTTGGGGTGAGGTGAGGAGATGCCCACAAGGGACACCCAAGGGGCCCTCCTCAGTTGGGTGGCACAGAGTACCTTTCGTCTGGGCTGGCGCATGACTGCTGGGGCACATGCTGACAAACGGACCTCTCTCTGAGTGCTGGGCAGGCTTTGGGCAGGAGCAGCCCACGTTTCCAAGTGTGGGAAGACACACTGTTCCCAGACCTTTGGACTATGCCCTGTTGCGGGTCCTTGCTTCAGTCTGCCTACTCAGCTGCTCCCGGCTTCCCTTCCCTTCTTGTTTAACCTCCTAGAGGAGGCCCCAGCATCTGGGGCTCCACTCTCATTGATGAACTCTTTCTGTCCCTCTTTCCCGCCTCTCTTTCTCTTTATTCCCCTACTCCTTGCTCAACTTCCCTTTAATCTTGTGAACTGCTTTCTCTACATCTCCATTTACATAGAGAATGATACATATTAATACTGCCAGGCACAGGCAGATTCTACAGTGGACTATAGCCTGGACTCGTTTGGGGGCGATTTCAGTTATTACTTCTGCCCTCCTATGTCCAAAAGGCTTTCAAAGCCTGGGCCTTTATTGCAGTCACTGGGCCTTGCCCAGGAGCAGAGCCATGAGCACCAGTGTCAGCAGTCCTGGAAGCTGGCACAGCTCCTCGGAGGCCTCGCGCACAGCCGGAGCTACCCTTGCAAACTCAAACCTGTAAAGGGGCGCCCACTTGCGCTGCATAAACATGTCTTCCAAAGGCCCACTCTTCTAGAACCTTCCACTGTGCAGGGAGGTAGGCATTGCTGTTGTCCCTGTTTTACAAGCAGAGTTTGAGGAACCTGTCCAGAGTTACAGGGATGGTGTCACAGGCTGCCTTCTAGCCCGGGACACCTCTGTCACCATTGATCCTTTCTCTTTGTCTGCACCAGAAGCCTGTGTCTCGTGTTAGACTGAGAAGCCTCATGGACACGAGGTCGACAGAGGCTAAATGGCTGCATGTTGCCATAAATTTCTCGTTTAGAGCAGAGATGATCATTGAGCCATCCCCAGCCCTCCCAGCTCTGAGATTCTATCCTCCAGTTTCATTTGGGTCAGTATGGAAAACCACCTCCATTGTCCCCAGTTGAGCAGAGATGATCTCTTTAGATGGCAGATTCCAGTGTCTTAGCTTCTTCTCATCATCCCCAATATTATGGGGCATGAGAGAGAGGACAAAGAAAGAAATGATACTGGGAAGTAATTTGGGGGGTCACAAAGTGCAGAGTCCGTTGGAGGAAAATTATTCATCTGCCTGTATGAGCAACTTGACAAGCCCACGAGCCCGTGATCCCACCCAAAGGCCACGACTGGGATAGCTGATGAAGTTTATTTAGAAGAAATAAAAGTGGTCAGTGAGCAAGATGTGGGAAGAGTTTACTAGAACTGATCTGAAAGTCGGGTAGGGGGCATGAGCCAGCAGAGCAGGTAAGTAACTGATTGAAGTATCAGGTGGAGTCGTTTGCCAAGAAGAGTTGATTAAGAACCAAGAGGACAAATGAGGTAGTGCAGGAAGTGTGGCCTGACTGAGTTGACCTGCAGGCCCGTGGAGGTGAGGGTGGGAGCCTTCTGAGCCCTATGGAGAGGGCATAGGGTGCCCCCCGACAGGAGCATCTATAAAATAATTCCAGGTGACTTGGCAGAAATGTGTAAGGATAAAGGGCCAATTCAACACTAGCATACCAAGTTTCTACTCAGTAATGTGGTATATTTATGGGGCGCCTGGGTGGCCAGTCGAGCATTGGACACTTGATTTCAACTCAAGCCATGATCCCAGGGTTGTGGGATAGAGCTCTGCGTTGGGGTCTGTGCTGAGCATAGAGACTGCTTAAAAATTCCCTTTCTCTCCCTCTGTCCCTCTCCCTCATGCACACTTCCTCTCTAAAATAAAAAATAGTAATAATAACATGGTATATTTAATGGTTATAACTACGTAGAAGCATGGAAAAATGCTTTTTTATCTACTTTTGGAAAATCATCGTACTTCCACTCTCCAGATTTACCACAAAGATGTTCCCACTTCCAGGGTCTTTCCTTTGTCAGCTGTTTGACCTGGGCTCTCTGCAGGGGCTTCTCTCTTTGGTCAGCCTCTAAAGCCCATTCTTGTTGTCTAACTTCCAAGGCATCCTGCCTCCCTGGGGCCCATTAGCTCTGACTTCTCCTCCTACAGAGGGTCAGAGATGAAGGATTGCATCCTCCACATTTCTCAACTGAATGTCCTCAAGAGTCCTCAAATCGTGTTGTAGTTATCTGTCTACTTGGGGGTTACTCATCATTGGCCAGATCAAGTCACGTGGCCAGTTATGCTGTCAGTAGACTGTGAGCAGGTGACTTTCCCCAGAGGAGTTGGATTCGTTGTCGTTTAGCTCCATATACAGCTTGCACACGAAAGATACACGGTTACATTTCCATGAGACTCATTCCTCTGAAGAAGTCAATTCCATTAATTTTATTTCAATTTAATTTTGATGTCCCTGAAATCAAAGGGCCCAAGGAAATTTATAAGGATAATCGCATCTAATTCCAGGACTGTTTCACCCATGGTTCTCAACCTCTGGGCCTCTGTGTGGGGATAGGAAATGAATGACCTTGGAGAGCAAAGTCATTCATATATATATCCTAGTACTTCCCACAGACTAATATGACACACACACAAAGATAGACAGACGGGCAGGCAGATAAGATAATAGATGGATATCATGATGGATGGATGGATGGATGGATAGATGATTGGTAGATAGATGAATGGATGAATGGATAGATGATAGAGATGGACGGACAGACAGATGGACAGACAGACAGAAAGACAGACAGACAGATAGAAAGATAGATAGATAGAGTACTTATGAGATGCCACTGACCATTCTACACCTAATTTAGTCAAAAGGCTGAGAAGCAATGCCAGTGACTGTTTTAAGGGCTTTACGTAGATTAACTCAAGAGTTAAGAAACTTTTTCTGGGAAGGGATATGTGCTAAATATCTTAGTCTTTGGGGACCATGAGATCTGTTTTATCTACGTACCTCTGCCATTATGTAGAGCAAAAGTGATTGCAAACACCCCGTAGACAAGTGAGCGTGGCTGTATCCAGTACAGATTGGCTTACAGAGGCAAGAAGTGAACTGCATGACCCCAGGGGTAGAGTTGGTCAACCCCGTATTTGCTTACCTGTTCCTTACAACAACCTTATTGTTATTCTTACTTTATATATAAGGAGACCGAGGATCCTAGAGGTACAGTAGCTTATAACAGGTCACCTAGCTGGTCAGTGGGGAAGCCAGCCTTTGACGAGGCAGCCTCCCTCCAGGGCCCGGGGTCCTAACCATTGGAATGAACTGCTTCTCTGTGATGCAGCTCTGGTGGGTTCAGACAGGCTGTTGAAGTGTAGATCAGATAAAGAGGGATCGGCTTCCCAGGTATTTAATAGTTTGGTCCTTTTGCTCTCTAAACAAAGACACAAATTATGCAAGTGCCCCTCATGCCGGGGTTGTGTGCCCTGGTTAACCCAAGCACACTAGACACAAAACTGGAAAATATACAGAGTGGTAGAGTGCACCATCAGAATGTTTTCCACTGTTCAATTACACACAGCTTGGGGGACCTTCAGGTTTCCTCCTGGGATCTGTCCACAAGCGTAGAATAAAAGGCAAAGTCACCACAGAGAAACTCCATCCAGAAGGACGGAAGAGTCACTGAGCTGTGGGGGAAACAGCTAAGGTTAGAAGGGCTGAATGTGTGTGGCGGGCAGTCATTTCTGCTGCGGGACTGGACGCAAATAACTATGCTGCTCTAAATCTGAGTTTTCTCTCATGAAAAATGGAGGTAAGATATCTGGCTACAGTTGTGTGGTGAATACTTTGAGGAGTTTAAGTAAATGCAAGTGTTGGGTGAATTTTAACACCTCGCAGATGTGTAAGGAATCCTCACCATCTTTGTCACCTTCGGGGGTAGGGTTTTGCTGTTGTACTTCTCAGTTGATTGCATTTATGCAGAGAAGGCTCTGACCACGTATTAATCGCAAATGAGAGTCATTCATTGAATCCCAAGTCCCTCATACTTGTTTAAGGAAGATGGTTAGCTCTTTAAAAATTTTTTTAAATATTTTTTAAATTTATTTTTGAGAGACAGAGAGAGACAGAATGAGCAGGGGAGGGTCAGAGAGAGGGAGACACAGAATCTGAAGCAGGCTCCAGGCTCTGAGCTGTCAGCACAGAGCCCGGCATGGGGCTCGAACCCACGATCCATGAGATCAAGACCTGAGCTGAAGCCTGAAGCCGGACGCATAACCAACTGAGCCACGTAGGCACCTCGACGGCTAGCTCTTTAAATCTCAAGTGATTTTCTAGCTAGTCAGAATGTTCAGGATCTCTGGTGCATTTTCTCCTAAGTGATGGTAGAAGCCATCAGCTTTGCCCTTACGTGGAATTTCTTTCCTTTTTTTTTTTTTTTACTTTTTCTGCTTGTTTTAGTGCCACATACCTTTCAAGACTTGGCTTTCTCAAATATTGTTATGATCTCCAAGTACATGTATCAATGATTTCCTTTGTCCTTACTTGGTCCTTTGTCCTTCCCTCTACTAGCTTACCTCTGTCTACCAGAGGTTACATTTGTTCATTCCCTCATTTAACAAATAGGAAGCTGTCCGCTAGGGGTCAGACAACATGCTGGCTTCCGGGGAGGCTAAGGCATGAAATAGACACGACTCCCGCCCTCAATGCGTCTCTCTCTTCCTAGCATTGGAATGACTTGACACAACAGGCACTTTCCTACTTTACTGAGGATCTGAAAACTGGATATCCAGCTTATTTTAGTTATTATGTTTCTGTTGTATAAAGAGAGAATCCAAAAACTCAAGGTATTTTTTATGAATAAAGTTTGAAGTTTGATAGCACTGGCTTCGTAGTACCTATTCTGACCTTGCTGGGAAGTTTTATTTCTGCCACGGTCCTACTTCCTTATCATTCTAGCAGTAAGTACTTATTTGACATCTACCATGTGATGATCACTCCAGGAAAATGTTGGCGACTTCTAGTCCTGAACTCCTCCCTTCAAGGAGCTTATAGTCTAGAAGCAAAGATAGGTGAAAAAGACCTCAAGAACTGAAACGTAATGAATGGAAACAACGCCATCAATGTGAAGGATGAGTTGGAGGGGAAAGACCAGGCAGGGCAAGGGGGTACTCAGACAGTGATTGTGGGCAAGGCAGAATAAATAGAAATCATCCAATTTTCCAAATACAAAAGCCAAAGGTATGATTTCACAACCAGAGGAAGTATTTGAGTAGAAAAATTGAAATAATTAAGATGTGTTAGAAATGTTCCAAAGGAAACAAACAGAGGAGAGAGAGAGAGAGTGGTGACACAGGGTGGGAGCAGTTATTCTGAGTTAGGGAATTAGGAAGGTCCCTCCATGTCCTGCGGTGTGAGAAAGGACCAGCCACCTGAAAAGCAGAGGGTGACATCAATGAGGGAAGCAAAGAGATGGAGTGGCTGAAACTGAGCGAGACTAAAAAGGAGACAAGGTCACAGAGAGAGGTGATTTAGACTTGCCGTTGCTATGCAGAGACAGGGAGGCAGTGGGAAAAATTTTGATTTTATTTCAAGTTCAGTGGGGAGTCAAGTGAAGGATTTTGATGAGGACCATGGCATGATTTGATGTTGGGTTAAAGAGGTCACTCTCACTAATGAAGATAAGGAGAAATAAATTGTAGAAGAGAAAGTGTGAGTATAGGGACACTAGTTAGGGAGTGATTTCAAATGTCTCCCTAAGAGATGATGGTGAACTCAACTGGAAATAGAGGCACGTGACTGACATCGGTGATCTATTTGGGAAATAGAAAAAATAGCATCTGTTGAAAGATGTGCTGAGGCAGAATGAGAGGAAGGAGGGAACATATGGCTGAAGGATGGTGCAATCAAGAATGATTCTTGGTTTGAGGGATTGAGTTAATGGTGGTCCATTTCCCTGAGAAGATGAAATATGAAAGAGGTTGTATGGGGGAAATTAAAAATGCTTTAAAATATATTAGGTTTTAAATATAATAGAAACTCACGTGGAAGAGTCAGGTTGGCAGTTAGATATGTGGATTTTATCTGGCCATATAAATCTGTGAGTCATCAGCTATATAGTTGTATCTAAAGTGAATAGTTGGATGTGATACCCTCTGAAGGGAAGGACAGAGAGCCCAGGATGAATTTTTGAGAAACACTCCTGTCTAGAGATGAGACAAAGGGGGAGGAGACCTTTGTGGAGCACCCAGTGGACTGGAAGGAAACGTAAGAATGTGGGGTGTCATGGACATCATGACAATAATGGTAGAGGGAGGCTTTAGCCGTATCACATGCTGCTGAGAGGTCAAGGTGAGATCCATGAAATCCTCACCTGGACGAGGCCAGCTCCTTGAGAGACAGAAGCTATACTGAAGACATTGAAGGCAAATGGCTGGTGAACATGTGAAGATGAATATTTGATCTATTCCTTTGAAAAACATAATTGTGTATGAGAAGCAAAAAAAAAATGGGATAGTAATAATGGAGAAAATCTAGTAAAGGGAGTTTGGTTTTATTGTTGTTACTTGTTTATGTGTTTGTCATAGAGCAAACAGCAAGCATATTTGCGTGATGCTTATAGGGATCCAACAGAGCATGAGGTGCTGAGAAGCAGGTACACAGGAAGGAAGGAACCAGAAGGACTGAGGTCCTCAAGGCCCGCAGGTGGGGACTTCCGGAGCTCTGGAAGGAGAGTTTGTCTGGAGAGAGACACTGGAGATGGATACAGAGTCGAGGGAGGTTCTAGCTGAGAAAGTGTAAGTGAGATTTCTCTTCAGAGAAAGGGTGGGGGAAGCCTTGGGAGAGCTTTTAGGAGAGAAGGCAGAGATGAGAAACGTAAAATCCTGTCTTGGGGGGACAGAAAGAAGCTTGTTAGACAGGGTTGTGGACCCTTGATGAACAACTTTTCAGGTGGGGAAGGCTCTGGAAGAGCTGGTTTCTTCGGGATTTAAGTGTAACTGTCCTGGGCGTAATAGTGCATCTTGATGTAATATTTTTCTCCTGATCCCCAAGGTTTCTAGTTTTCCTTTGGAGAACCTGGACCAATTAGCCTCCATGTTTATCTCTGTAGTGTTTCCACTCCTGAGTTAATTTTACTTTGGGTTTTATATCTGTTGAATTTCATAAACATCTCTCATTTTTCCACATTACTCATTTCTCTTTCAGAAATTGTGCAAATGTTCATTTTGTCAAATTGGGGGACTTAAGAAATAAAGATTTTAAAATAAAAAACTTACTTAAATTTCAAGGTGTATACCTTATTTGCATCTTTTATACTAAGAATATATTTTATAGTATATATCAAAGCAGTAACAACCAACGTAATAAACACACTCTTAGATTACAAAAACTCAATTTATATAAACAAGATTATTCTTCATGTTGCTTAAAAAATGACTGGTATGGATAAGCTCTTTGGAAAATTATCCCATTAATTAATTATACTGTCTCATCTTTTCAAAATATATTTGAAATACTTTATAGTTTGGATTTGCCTGTAAAGTTGACTTGTATGAGTGTGTATGTGTGTGCGTGCACAAGGATTTCTTCTGACATTTCCTTGGACTCTGTAACTATTAGAAACGCTAAAAGCTGATGTTTAAGAACACAGAAGGCGCCAGTATTGATGATCAATTTCCTCGGTGCATATGGAAAGTATGTTCTGGAAGTATGTTCTGCAGACCTAATCTGCGCATCCCTAGCATGGCCATGCAGCTCAGGGGCCCATCACCGCATCTGGAGACGAGGCTGCTTTATTTCCCTACCTTCTGTAATCTGCCTCCATTCTAAGGGTCTGGGGAAAAACATGAAAAGTCTTGTGAGTTTTTTTTAAAAATCTGATTGTTTCCTGGCAATTCTTGGGATATATTATTCTAGATAGATGTTCGGATAAGACAGGTCTGAAAAAAGATCTTATGTCTCTGTGCCTTATTCACCTGCTTCTGACTTATATCGTATTACCGGGAGCTAATTGAGAGCCAGTTCTGTTTCCTTCCATATTTCCGTGTTGGTGAGATGGGCGATGAGTATGGAGGCTGAGGGGCAAAGCAGGGTCTGGACAGGGAGCCGGCGAGCCCCGTGTTCTGTTGGGATGCTGCGGTTTGGGGCAGGCGGGCACCCCCTGGATGACATAACTTGGAATGAAGGGGGGATGTGTGGTCAGAACATGGCCCCGAATCAGCATCTGGGCCCAGCCCCCCAGGAATACTGGAAAACAAACACAGTCTCTCAGAGTGAACCCACTGGAAAAATCCTGTGCCTTAAAACATTCCACGAGGAGCTCATGCCGTAGGCTGTAGGATGAGTGGTGATCAAGGTCACGATCAAGCCAGTCAGAGGTGAGCTTTTTGGAGCACAAAGTTGCAGTCCTTGACCATACCTTAAATAGCAAAAACAAGACAAAAACACCCGCTGTGGCTCCTGACCACGTATTCACATATACACGTCTATTCCGGGGGAGGAACAAGACAGAAAATGATGGCAGAATCGCCTTTGAAACCTCTGGTTGCTTTCAAGAGGCCTGTGTGTCGAAGGCGAGCCCTCCCCACCTTTGTGTTTGCAGAGCCTCAATTGGTCCTGTATTTATTTAGTCTCTTATTTGAAAAGAAGCTTCCCTCTTGCCTTGGAAGAAGCTCATTACAGACAGACTTCACCTTTCTGTTGCCAAAGATGTTTCCTTGAAATGAACATGTAAAGAATGTTAGATCAATAGCATGTTGCTGCCAGGCTATCCCTTTGATCCAGTTTGGAATGCATTTGTTAAAAAGCCGCTTTATTGATTTTTTTAGCTGCTTTTTGCTGTGTTTGGATCATTTGTACATATGCACATCGCAATTTTTGCTACATCAAAGTGCTTAATAAGTTCACTGCACTCAGGCAAGAGCATACAAAACAGAGGGACTTTTCTCCAAGAAGATTTCTGCCACTTAACCCCCAGTACAAAAGTTGTTTTTAATGCGGTCCTTCTAAAACAGCCTCAGAATATTTTATGCAGCCTTTGGTGTACGAGGCAGCCTGAGTCCACCTGCTTCTCTGAAAACGGTGCAGGGTCAGGGGGCATTTCACAGAGCTGGGAGATGCGTCTGACGTCCCTTCTGTTGGACAGGAGTAATTTCACTTCCACTAATTATTTAATTGGTTACATTTGTGGGCGTCCTCAGCTTCCAGCGCAGTGTTGACAATGTCTGACGTATATGAAGGTTGCTATTCATTTAGTAATAAATTGAATTTTATTTAGGTAACTAATGCGATGTTTCTGTATTAGGTCCAATTATAGTATTAGGCGTGAACGCAGTATGACCCTCATTTCTTATTTCCTGTACGGGGTGCTATACATCAGCGTAAAGTGCTTTAAATTCAAAATGAGGGTGTCTTGAGCACAGGCTCTGACCCAGCTCAGCAGAAAGCACCGCCGTGAAGACAGAGCAAGGTTTGGTCCAGTCTAGTCCCCAGGTTAAAAGGAGCCTGGCTCTCAGGTCCGGGTCTCACGGTTCATGAGGTGGGGCCCCGCATCGGGCTCTCCGCTGACAGTGCCCAACCTGCCTGGGATTCTTTCTTCTTCTTCTCTGTCTGCTCCTTCCCTGCTTGCCCCACCTCCCCACCAAAATAAAGAAACATTAAAAAAAATAAAAGGAGCCCGACTGCACCCGGTTTGGGCTGTGTCAGAAACCTCTGGAGGCTTTCCTCCAAGCCGGGACCCGGGTGGAAATGAGGGTGGCGTGGCCCTCCCAGACTTGTCTGTTAAAGACACCTCATGCAGGTATAGAAGTGAACGCGTGTTAAAGATTTTCTGTAACTTACTTAATGAGGGAGCAGAGAAGATGTTATAACCAGTTCAAATATTCATCAGGAATATTGAAATAAAGGTGCCGATGCCCTCAAAATGGACTTTTCCATGGGGAGGATGGGGGAGGGCTGGGAAGGGAAGTCAATTAGACCCCTACCAGACAAGGCAGAATTGGTGTCTATCAGCTCCCTAAGACCATACGACTGTAAAGTAGCTCAAAAGTAATGAAAGCCCAGAATAATCTCTGCACATTTTGCAGTTTTTCAGTGAAGCACACATTTTTTTTTCTCTGCACCTCCGACTGAGTGGCTGATCCTCAAATCCTTTATTTGGCTTCAAACTAGAAAAGCACCTGATTTAGGAGACTAGCTGAAGGTCAAGAAGTAAGAAAAGAGCAGGATAGGTATAGTGAGCAAGAGAGACTCAGCCTGAAGTAAGCAGCTCATCAGCTTAGTATTTAAATGTCTTTTGTCTCTTAGAGATTTATTTTTATTTCTTTATTAACATTTTTAAAGTTTATTTATTTTTGAAGGAGCGAGAGACAGAGTGCGTGCAGGGGAGGGGCGGAAGTGGAGGGAGACACGAAATCTGCAGCAGCTCCAGGTTCCGAGCTGTCGGCCCAGAGCCCCACGTGGGGCTTGACCTCATGAACTGTGAGATCGTGACCTGAGCCGAAGTCGGGGGCTTAACTGACTGAGCCACTCAGATGCCCCTGTCTCTTAGAGATTTTGTTTATTGTCGTGGGAATTGAGGTAAAAGGTCACTTTCCTCATTCCTGACTCCTGTCCCTTGGGCTGTTCCAGTGGCCAGTCCCTGACTTGGCTCAGTCCCCGCCCTCACTTCCTCCCTGACGTCTCTGTGCGCCAGGCCCTCCATAAAAGCAATCCCTAATTGCGCAGTTGGATAAGTATTTGGGGCCATCTCTGTGCAGAGCCCGCAAATAGATTAAGCAAATGTCCTTCATGCAGAATCTCTGTCCCTCCCGGCAGCTTAAAGAACACAGAGTGGCGTGCCCAGCAGCCGAGGCCTGGGGTCTGCCGGTCCGGGATCCAGAGACCGCTGTTCTGGAAGTTAGAGTCTCTGACTGCTGGATGCTCAGGCCTCTTGCAGCTGCCTCCTGGCAGCTGATCTGCTTCCACAAGATGCCCATTTCCTTGCTGTTTCCCTTCTGTGGCCTCAACGAAATCCCACCCCAGGTGCTAGAACACTGAAACGACCTCTGGAACAGGTCTTGTGAAAGGTTCCTTGGGAGTCCGATCGTGAACCCCAAAGGCTAAAATGTGGGGCATGGGGTCCCGAAGAATGCCTGGGAGGAGGAGAGCGCCCCACGTCACTCTCTGGAAGCTCACTTCACCTCGAAGTTGCTGGCTCTGTTCTTCATACGAGCTAGTTGTCTTTTTCTTTTTGTGATGATATGATTATAGACATATCTAGACTACTTTTTTTCCCATAATATTTTATTGTCAAATTATTTTCCATATAACACCCAGTGCTCTTCCCCTTAAGTGCCCTCCACCATCACCACCACCTCTTTTTCCCCC